>LS486635.1:190535-343952 GCA_900490705.1 Pristionchus arcanus
GCCTTTCGCAAGCGTTTGCAAATGACTGGGATAAAACCTTAATACGCTACCCGGCGACACCTAGCGCAAATGATTGGTTAAGCGTTGCGAAGCGTTTGCAGATGACTGGGATAACCCGGCGACACCTAGCAAACGGAGCGAGCGCAGCGAGCGTAGTTTGCAAGTTATAAATAATGAAAATAATAAATGAACTCACCCGCTGCTCGGGCGTGCCCAGAATGCACACGATCATCTTCACTTGAGAGACGATGTCCTTGCCTGAAAATCATTATTTAATATTTATCAATTCCCATTTGTACCAATCAAAGAATTGTAGTGTTCATAGTTGAAATTCGTATGTGCATCATTACTGTTTCTTTTTCTGCATTGCCATGTTAGGGCATGGAATAGTGCACTAACCAGGGAATAGCTGCCGCCGTTGGATCATCTCTCCGAAGATGCAGCCGGCCGACCAGATGTCCACTCTAGAATGGAGAAGTTGGACAAAGATCAAAGATCAATTATCGCTCTTAGTCAAGAGAAAGCACCATAGCTTACTTCGTATCGTAGTTCGGAACGGAGAAGAGGATCTCGGGCGCTCGATACCAGCGAGTCGCGACGTACAGCTGGAATGGGAGGTCTTTGATTTCGCCGTTACTAGCAACATTAGGAGTAGCCCCTAACAATAAGTTAGTTTGGTTATTATTCTACAACGCCATGGACAAATCACATTCGAGAATAATTTCGCGACTTTAATCGACGCATGAAGCATATCCGGACGTCCATATCAATGATTGATCTTCAGCAATGTAACTGCCCGAAATGAAAAAAAAATAATAGGAGGAGGATTCCTTGTTGCCATAAAACCTACGGATAACGGAGACCGTACCGACATCATCTGCACGTTCTCATTGCACTGATCGATGCAGCGAGCGAGACCAAAGTCGGCCAGCTGAAAGGCGAGAGATCAAAGATCAATCTCTATGCCATCAATTCTTAGTGAATAGTTGATGCTTTTAGTCATGTTGTAGTGATGCTCAGAGATATCGCAAGGGTAATTGTTCGTTACTGTCATAAAGTATATTGATTAAGATTTATTGCATTCAAATACCTGCAGCAAGCAGTCCGAGTTCACGAGGATATTGGATGGTTTGAGGTCGCGATGGACGATGCCGACCGAGTGAAGATACTGAAAGCATGGAGGATGATGGAGTGATACTATCAAATTTGGCTTCTACATTCAGTCTCTAATTGTTGGTTTTTTCCCATATCCTCTCAACCTGGGCGGAGCTTTGAGCGCATAGTCATAATTATTTCCTACCTTCAATCCCCTGAGTATCTGGTAGAGGAAGTACTCGTAGTGTTGCTCGTGCAGGGCCTGCTTCGAGTGGATAATCTGCAATGCTGATCTTTGATCTTTCCTCTCTACATTTAACTTTTTTGTTTATTTTGTCGAATTGGAAATGCACATCTGCTAATGATATCGCAATTTCAAGAATTTCAAAAATGTTCTACGATGGTTCGAATACCAATTAGCCACAACCATCGCATCACGTATCACATGATTCTTCTTTCCAATTCGGAGGTTTGCTCACAAACGTGATCTCACTTGATGCAAGTCGGTCTCCATCAGATTCATCACAATGTAGATGTCGCGTTGGGCCTGGAATCATATTTTATTGATTTACTGTAAATTTATCTATTGTACATACAATCATCCACTATCTTTCCAACTGCCGTATTCCATTGCTTGGGATAACAACTCAACACTCAACTACTCACATTATGACTGGACGCTGTGAATACATCAATGAGGGAGATGATGTTCTCGTGCTGAATGTGCTTGAGGATGCGCACCTGAAGAGAGCATTTGAAGTCCCTTCTTGACCAGGAAAATCGGCTATGATAGCTATCTGGATGCTACAACTACAAATTCTGAGTTGTCAATGAATTATGATCGTACGCCAGAGAAGCTATAAGTGTTCTTGGAAGAATTTGACAAATGTGCCGTGGGTACAATTTTGGCTCATTGCGTGGTTGCTATATTGTCTCCCTTTTCCATTTTTAACCTCTCTCAGCGATCTCCTCGCCAGACTCGCCGCTAGGAACGCCATCGGGATCTTCTTGATCGCCACTTGTTTCGCCGTTTTCTGCAAAGAAAAAGCTTGATACCCTTCTAAATTGTTCTTTTCATCGTCGAATGCGTCGAATGTGTTTCACTCTTATCTCTTATGACTGTCGGAACAGACAGAGATAGTCTTTCCATCATCGTTATCCTTAAAAAATAAATTAAAAAGATCTACCGTGTCCGTGGCCTTGCAGACGACCCCGAAGGCGCCGCGCCCGATTTTGTTCTGGAAACTTTATGTATTTTCTGATATTCTATTCACTGTACACACTTTATCAGGCGCATTTGCACGGTATTTTTTGCGTATGCTTGACCCATTTCTGCACAAAACATAGCAAGCGAAAGCGCATGGAAACTGAAGAGAGCGAAGCAATTGATTGGATTTCGATCTATCAATGTGCAAACAGCATCCTCCTACCGTACCCCCATCCTACCGTATATCCTAAATATAAAACCTAAATAAATACCTACTAAATATAGATTGTGCTAAGTGGAGCTTTACAATTGATTTCTAGATTTATTGATTAATTGTCCTACCGTATCCTATCGTCACCCCATCCCACCGTACCTGCTCAACATAGGGCGTGCCCTCCAGGTTGAAGGCCATCTGCTGGTTGCCGCGCTGCAGCATCTGATCTGGAATAAAAATTATAAATATTTAAATTTACAAAATCATTTATTTCGATTCGACGACCGATCTCTAGTGCAACCTTTCATCAGAATTCACCGTTTGCATCGCGATTACGAAACAATCAAAGAACTTATTGACAAGTCCTGAGTAATCCAGCATGATGTCATAATGCGCTTTGAAATAGCTGGTAAAGTAACGAAACGCGAATTCAGGCGCGGTGAAAATGGAGCAAAGCTGAAACCGAGGTGCGGCGAGGAGTGCCGAAAGTGAGGTGCGGCTGAGAAGCAATATTGTAGAGAAACAAGGTGCGGTTCCAATTCGGTCTCGGCCTTCGAGGAAACGACGACTTTTCCGTCTCTGAGCGCGTCTTTATTTACAATACTCTCTCACCCTGTATCAATCAATAGAGATAACGAGAAATTGAGAGAGTCAAAGCCGAAGGAAATTCACTGATAATGCCAGCGAGTCGATCAGTTGAGTGAGGATAGAAGGCAACCGAGATAAGGAGAAAAGAGAATAGGAGGAAGAGCTCCAACCACCCCCTCCTTCCTTCTCTAACCGCAAGATTCAGGAGGGAGGGACCGCGGAAACTGTCCGGCAGTGAGTCAGGAAAACGTATGACTTCCGATTGTGAATGACGGCTGATGCAGATCATTATCATGCAAATGACGGAGGAAGTGACGAATTTACGATCATTAAGAGACCGGATCGGTAAAAATCGAGCACCCCCCGGACACGCTCCTACCAAAATGAGATCCATAAGCTGATATTGTGGTGGTAGGAGGGTGACGTCCCCTCATTGCCCAAACTACCTCTTATTTGTGGTTCACGCGGCTACGGTAGGAGAAATATCGAAATACACGATAAATGGTCGAATATTAATAATTTAAAAATTTGAAAAGCTATACTTATTTTTTCATGTGCATTACATTAGAGGTCCCCAGTTGTACAAAAAATGGTTTTTTGATTGAATGTTGCTCGATTCCTACAACGAAAGTTCAACTAAATATTTCGTTTTTTGAAGAAAGTAGGCTGTTTTTCGCATCAGATCCCAGTATAACCTAGGTGTACGTTGAAGCCCACTGGGTGATGTGTCATAATATTTATCAGCCGGACTCTCTTGGTTTTTCCCAATTCAGATTTTAGCCCGCAAAGGTGCTAAACTGAGGATGAGGTGTCTATGTTTGCGGGATATCAATATTCTTTTTGGGTAATTTGGTCAACAAACCACTCATTTAGTAATTCTACCCCACCTGGGGAATAATCAACACCATAGGAGTTGAATCCGCAACAATGATTTTTTGGACCCATGACCCGGGGTTCATGCCTCAAAAGTGATCCGAGACCATGAACCCCGGGTCATGGTCCGAAATAGACCAAAAAAGTCATGATGAAGAAACTTCAAGTACTATACGCCAATGAATGCTACAGAAGCCCAGTAATATATAGTAGCTGAAAATGCCGTAATCTGACAGGCACTGGGCTTAGAAATGGGGTTTCAGTGAAAAATTCTACAAAAAAACTTTTCTCAGCCCAGCGCCTATCAGATTACTGTATTATCAGCTACTATATATTACTGGGCTACTGTAGCATACATTGGCGTATAGTACTAGAAGTTACTACATCATGACTTTTAAGGTCAAATTCGGACCATGACCCGGGGTTCATGGTCTCGGATCACTTTTGAGGCATGAACCCCGGGTCATGGGTCCAAAAAATCATTGTAGCGGATTCAACTCCTATGGTGTTGATTATTCCCCAGGTGGGGTAGAATTACTAAATGAGTGGTTTGATGACCAAATTACCCAAAAAGAATATTGATATCCCGCAAACATAGACACCTCATCCTCAGTTTAGCACCTTTGCGGGCTAAAATCTGAATTGGGAAAAACCAAGAGAGTCCGGCTGATAAATATTATGACACACCACCCAGTGGGCTTCAACGTACACCTAGGTTATACTGGGATCTGATGCGAAAAACATCTTACTTTCTTCAAAAAACGAAATGTTTAGTTGAACTTTCGTTGTAGGAATCGAGCAACATTCAATCAAAAAACCATTTTTTGTACAACTGGGGACCTCTAATGTAATGCACATGAAAATTTAAGTCTAGCTTTACACGTTTTTAATTTTTGATTTTTTGACCATTTCAAGCATATTTTGATTTTTCTCTTGCCCTACCCACGTGAACCACATATAAATGGTGTTTTGAGTAACACGAAGACATGACCCTCATACTACCACAGTATGAGCTTATGGAGCTCATTTTGGTAGGAGCGTGTCCGGGAGGTGGGTGAAAATGCTCGAAATTTACCGAGCAGGTCTCTTAAACAGGAAAAAGTATTTCAAAAATGTCAAGCTATTATTGCAGTCTAATACTGTACTAAAAACTACGAATTTGAATTTCTAGTGAATTTCGGAATAATCAATAGATAATACGAATTCGCTACCGTATCATCTACCGTACCTGGTGGGGCCATTATCGATCGTCGCAGCTCCTTCTTCGATTCGCATTCATGAAGTCACCTCGATTCGCTTATCCTTGAGATTCGAAAATGGAAAGTTATCTCACGTGTTGCCAGCGAGCCAAAATTGACGAACAAAGCGTACATAAAAAATAGAGATCACGAAAGCATCAATCGATAATCGGCGACCGTTACATTATCCAAGGGTTCTTGGACTATTCTGGAAGCAGCAATTGCCGGCGCCATATTACGCAACATTTCACCGAATCGATAATTAATTACATGCCGCCTCGTTTTTGGCCGCGCGTTTAGACAATGGAAAGTGCTGTTTGCGTCACTCAATGTCTCAACAAAAACATCAAACTTCAAGGACACGACATTTCAATCATAATCGACACCTTTCGAACAGTGATGAAATACTCTCTATTGCGCATATCGTAGAAACCGTAGAATCATCATCGCATGCGAACACGTAAAAAAGCGACGGCGCGCGAGCCAAATCGATGATCTTGGCAATTAGTCTGCCCGTCTCTCAGTGATGGGTAAAATGATTGCGGGACGGGGGCGAGGAGGGGGAGAGTTCTCTATCTATCTATCGATAGAGCAAGTTTGACAGTGTGCTGCCCCCCTTACTCGGCTCACTCTCCCCCTCTCCCTTCTTCTCATTCTCTTTCGCTCGTCGCTTCGCGTTTTTCGCCTATTCCAATGACCTCGTGCGATGCTGCCGAGAAACTGTTTGTTGTAATTAAAAGTCTAGAAAAATGTTGTGATCTATCAGCTTTGCTTCTCGATCACACTGTACTCGGTTCTATGAACTAAATAGTTTGATCACGTTCTATCGAATAGTTGTTCATGTTGTTCAAAATATTGTCACTTTTTTCTAGATTTTCTAGAGATCGCTTATATTTGTTCTCATTTTTCTCATTTATCATCCTAAATAGGGGTTTGGCGACCGAGGTTTTCTGGCTCGTTATTTTGAAAGGTCATATTGAAGAGATCGCTACGCTCGAGAGAGATTGCGAGCCCGCAATCTCGAATGCAACTGATCACGTGAATGTGACAAGTCGCGAAATATTTTGCACACCACTTGAAATCAAAAGTTCCTTCTTCTTCGATGTGACTTGATACTCCGCTTGCAGAGCGTTTACTCTAGAAACACAACTCATAATTCTCGCCTATCATCGATTTTCTCCATCCACGGGAAGAATGAAGTGGCGGGCAGTTTCCGGCACGGCATTTCAACTCATTCGTGGTCATTCGTTCTCAAACGACTGACAGTAGGTGAGAACGGCATACTGATATTTTTGACGCGCTCATTTGGTCAATGTATGAATGACAAAAGCGATTTTTTGTGAGATTTTTTACAAAATAACGAAAGCTTATTTTCGACACTTTCCTTCCTACCCCTCTCAATTGTTCTTACTTTGTGTGATCTCTTATTCTTTCAAGTTTCGGAATTTAATGAAACATACATGATACATCGCCAATCATGATACTCACTCACTTACCGAGCGATTTATTAATTCTATGTAGGTCAAGCGGTAGGGAAGGTCGAGGCCAAATCATATCACGAGAGCAGGAGTGAAAGAGACCGAAGCATCATTATTTCATTTTATCCTCCCACAATTAAGTGACTCGGCATTTTGGAGATGCTGCTTGCATTTCTATTCTTTCATCATGCATATTTCGCGTACGGGCAGTCCTATCGAGAGGGCTTGGCAAATCCATATGGAACGGAAGCACCTATAACCAGCAAGCTTATGTGAGTAACTTTCTCTTTGAAGGGGAAGTAGAGGAAATTTTAAGTGACCCATCTGAAAAAAACGTTTGTCGTCCTACTGTGCACTGTGCATGAATATTAGATTAAATCAATTATTTAATTTAAATCCACTAATAATATGTTAATAATACAGACATGACATGCGCACATTCGGCAACGTTTCGTTCCAATGGATGTCTATAGACGGTCAATTCAACATACCCGACTGTCATGAATTCAATATAAGACGAGTGAGTGAATATTTATGCTGTTTGATAATATAACTTAATTGATGCACATTATTCTTTATTCTTATCAAATTTGAACTGTATTTTTTTTTCAGAGTTACTACGAAGTGGCAACGCCGATCGCCTCATTAACTTACGCAATTAGAAAATATCCAAGATCGTATTTGAAAACGGGCCACCTCGTCTATCCATTCCTTCTCAGCGGTAATATATGTATAATATCCACCCTCCTCTCAAATATAAAATCAGACTTGGTACTCAAAATCATTTTCTATATCGGATGACAAGCTAATGCTTTGCCTTGAGTTTATTTTTTTATTTCAGAGTGGTTCACAAAAACAGAGGACAAATTTAAACAATCCTACTCATACCGAAACGTTTTCGTTTTGAAAATATTTGAACCTCTATTTTCAGTGGTCAATGAAACGGGCATTCGACAAAGTTTTTTCGCAGCAGCCGTACACAAAGTTTATGCGGACAAGGACTTGCACCCATTATATGAAATATCAGAGTCCCACGACACCGAGGTGAAATTTCATGAATATTTTTACTGACTGTCTAACAACTTGTAAATGACTTGTAAATTGATAATAGAAACGAATGGTGATTCGGCGGATTTTTCCACGCATATTACTGCAAAAACTACTGATTGAGATATATTAAAATTTTCAGAACATGGATCCTTTAATTAAAATCGTAATCATCACTGAGAAGACCTGGCTAAAGATCTGGAAAATATGGACTGCAGCGGGAAAGAAAGGGTGAGTAATTTAAGTGATTTTTATTATTGAGAACATCGAAACTTTGACGAAATTCGGAGGGCAGGTGCCACGTAGTACAAATTGTGCGACGATTCAGTGTCGAAAAAGATTAGCATTTATCTTCATTTCTAAATCTCACACCGACTCGGACCAGGCATTTGAGAGCTTGTCCGAGGCTGCAGCGTTTCCCTAGATCTTGCTATGATAGCGAAAAGGCTTCCAAAGACGGAATATTTGTCTAATATGGACAATTCAGAAAGGATTTGTGCGATGGTGGAACATATTTCGATCGCCTTCTCCCTCGAATCTTCAAGGATGCTAAGTCGATGCCACAATACAAAGATTTACTCGGAAATTATACGGTACAAAGCTATTTAACACCAAATTATGAATCCCGAGTTCTTGAATAGGATTCAGCAATATGAGGGGAACAGTTTAAATATATGTAAATATGCATGCATAATAGTATGATACATCATTCGTGACACACGACGCATGATACACTTCCAGGATGTTACTTCCGATGCGTGTGGTAGATCCGAACCGAATCGTTTGAATGGCTCGAAGTATCGATCCGAGAAGTTGACAATCGCTTACCCGACCGAAGAGGGAATAAGGCAACTATCTACGCATCCCTACTACAAAGGCTTGGATAATGATAAAATCATCAAAGGCCTGCGTCGCAAGAGCTATTTTCGCTTGAACCATTTCTTAATGAATTATTATGTCAAGAAAAAAAGTAGGACGTATTTGATGGACGAATCCGATGCGAAACTTTATATGACAGCGACTCAGTGTGTGTTTTATCCTCCGTACTGTTAAGACCCGAGTAACTAACCTTTTGCATTCCATTATAGATTTCAATCTAGGGACATTTATTCAACCGTATTTATTATGTACATAAAATAAAATATGGATCTTTTCACGATAACGCGAGAACGAAATGAAGAAAACAAGGATTTGCGCACTGTCAAGTTCTTCCGATTAGTTTTCACGTTTTCGTGTAACATTTATATTTCGATTTGCATCCATCTTTCTCATCTGCTCGTCTAGATAACCACCTACATTGATCTGTCTGATAATAAGTTTCATTCCACAGCTCCACTCAGTCTTTATCTAAAGGGCGTATCATTGGTGATCTCTTGCGTATGTTAATTCTGTGTCTGCCAATCTTATGTTGTGCAACATATCTAAACAAATTATCTTTATTCTGACCACTTTTATTGCCAAATCGAGTGTTTCAATGGCTAGCATCCCGAATCCAATCGATTAATCAACTAGGTTTCACGTGTATATCTAAGAGGTGAAAAATCCGAATTCAGTAGCGTTGAACAAATCACAGCGCGATCTACAACAAACAAACAATCAAAAATCTTATTAAATTATATAGGCGATTTCGTGCACATTCTAATTGTAACAATTACAAATCAACTACTTGGAGTGTGATATGAAGACTCGAAACTAAATTACGAAAGGAAGGGGTAAGGGGATTGGATCCAGTAACTACTATAACACACAATTTCACATTTATATAAAGGAGACAACATCTGTATATTTGTAAATACTCTCAATAAATTAGCGTAATATAAACTACTACGGTTCATTTGGGGAGATAAAAATGGGGAGAAGGCAAAGAATACAGTGGCGTGCAAAAGGTCGTAAACATCCAACGGAGTGGAATGGTGTGATATGGGGGCGGGGCGCACAATGTGTGAGGGGGTGTAAAAGGCACTTTGGCAAACGCCATACGGTAATAACAATAGGGGGATGCGGTAGACAAAAATTACAAATCAGTTAACGATAGCCCAATCCAGTGTCCATGTGTGTATTGTATCGTGAGCGTACGGGGCCGGTGGCGAGTGGTCAGAAGTCAGAGAGATAGAGAGGGAGAAGAGAGGGAGAGGCGAGTAGATGGATGCGAGCCATCGACGAGTGCTGCAAATATTTGTTTTTTGAAGAGATATTTATATTACGAGGAGCTATCTCGACGGCATCATCCTATCCCATGCTCGCTCCTTTACATGATCACCGTAGAACACCAAAGGCCTGGGTCGAAAATTGACTGGAGCATCTATCACGTTCGTCAAAGTTATTAACTATTTCAGACTACAAACCGAATCGCTAATCATTCCTATTTGCAGCTACTCTCTATCTAGCGCAGCCGAAACCCAAAATGCGTAAGTACAATGCCATCGAAATTATTGGTGCGTTAATTTGTTTTATTTGATGCCGGAAGCACCACAAAATATTTTACTCTAACCAAATCCCCTACATCCCCAGGCCAGCCCCAGGCGAGCCCCTTGCTCACCTTAGAAACGTCTGGCAGCTCCCCATGCGCCAGCAGCGACCACGGGAGTGGGAGCGTTGGCGGCGCCCATGTCCGGGAACTCGGCCGACGAAGAGATGTCCAGCTGCCACGGCGCGCCACGAATCTGAGAAGGAGATTAGTGAATACCGAAATCAGTCAGTTATCGATCAACGAGCTACCGCAATCTTGAAAAAGTCAATATTCAAATAGCTACCGTACCTCAACCTTGGCGGGAGCGGCGGGCTTGGCCTGCTCGACGACGCGGTGCGAGAGGAACTGGTTCTGCAATGAAGGGAATCAATAAATGTTGGTACTGTAGTCCCACAGATATCAACGCATCATTATACGCAGTGAAACAATGCTCAAATTCCACATGACTTAAAATAAGTCAGTCATCGTGACCACCGTAATCTACCGTACCTTCTCCGAATACTCAGCGAGGAAGTCCTCCTCGAGGTTCTTCAGATGGTCGATGCAGTCGAGCACCGCGTTCTCGTCCTTGCCAGAGACCTGCAAGCAAGGAAATTGATTTGTTGTTACCCAATCACACTCGAGTTTCAATGAGGAAGTATGGGAAACGAGATTGACACATTATTGATAGAAAGCTCCAGACTCCGATAAAAAAACAATATTAGCCAGTCATACTCGAGTAACAAAGATACTTTATGGGGCGTAAGTTTGGCAAGTTGCTGATATTATGCAAGTGCTCTTTCAAAAAATAACAACATCTCTACTCGATAGACTTCTGCCATACCCGTATCTAAAAAATCAATATCCTTACCGTAACGAGGTCGGGGTCGGCGCCCTCCGAGCGGGGGAAGCGGATCTCGACGCCAAAGTCCTCCATCAGCTTGCGTACGTTCTTGCCGCGAGCGCCAATGATGCGAGGGTGGCAGCGAGAGTCGAGCACGATCTCCTGAAGGGAAGAAAGGGAATTACGGTAGGTCGTAAATCGATAACTCTGTGTACGGTAACCCCTCAGTCATTGAAAAGGTGGTGCATTTATGATTTTTTTGCGACAAACAGCGAAGATAGAATCAATGCGCGGCACACTGCTTGCCTACATCCCCAACCCGCAACCCGAATGCGACTAATGCCAGAAAATCGCCAGGTTAATTTTCTTTTACAAAACACCAGTTGCTCGAAGAAAAGCCAGTAGTTGATCTCTGTCTACCGTATCCCCCTTCCCATTACCGTACCTGAGTGACGAGGGAGCGAATGTCCTCGACCATCTTCTCGATCTCCTCGGCGCACGCGCGAGCCTTGTCCTCGTAACCTGCAAACGATCGCAAATCGATAAGAAACCCGGCACTTCTCTGTTTTTTGGCCCAGCCATTTCTCGCAGAGTATCCCCTCCCTACCATTCTCATTCCCCACCCCTTACACTTTCCTAGCGGTTGTTGTCTGGGCCAAAAAAACAGAGAAGTTCCAGAAACCCAAAGCTACAATAACCAGAAAGTGGGAATGAGCTATTCAGAGGTATTCATATTATTCTGTTCAACAAGAGAAAAATGCAAACGTCGTTACATCACCACCTTAGAACACAAGTGCGCCTAGTGAGGGAGACTTAAATCCATAGCGTAATTTTTTCATCCACATCACCCCTACTCCGTACCATGCCCTATCGATTGCAGTACCCAGTACCCCATCCTCCTCTCTACCGTACCAGCAATGACGATCTCGTCCGTCTTCTCCTCTCCCTTGGGCAGAGAGATGTTCACGTCGTACTTCTTGCGAAGCTCGTTCACAACCACTCCCTGAGATTATTGATTAGTCAGTTGTCAATCGATAATCGGCTACCGTAACCATTCGTCAGTTATCGATCGCCCTACCGTACCTTGATGCCGATGATCTTCTGGTGGTACTCGGTGGGCACGTTGATCGTCATGGTCCACTGGCGCAGCTTCTGCAAAGAAAATCGATAATTGATGCTACCGTAATCCCGTTATCGATTAGACAGTAATAAGTCAGTCATCGATAGCTCTCTACCGTCATCTACCGTACCCTGTCCTCGGCCTGGTCCTCGTACTCCTTCAGCTTGGCCTTGATCGCCTCGAGCGCTTCATCGACCGCCGCCGACTGACCGACCACGGTGATCTGCAAAGGAAAAGATAAATAAACATTGACGATTGTTTTGTTTAACTAAAGGTCAGAGATAGTTTTATGACATTGATGATCGTTGAATAAACCCATTTACACGCTAATTGAGCAGCACAAATCTTGCGGCCGTTTTTGGGATAATTTCGCAACTACTATTCGCAATGATTGGCTGTCTGGCGTCATGTCTCATCAAACCAACCCTGCGCAACACCAATGTCGCACTTTAGCACAAAAGCCTCTGCATTCCTAAACCAATAAATTCCCCCTAGACTACCGTAATCCCCCTCGGTCTACCGTACCTCCTCGCTCTGGGCCTCGTCCTTGGGCACGTTGATGTGCACGTCGCTGTCCTGCATGATCTTGCGGATCTGCAAAGTTATTGGATTACGGTAAGTCCCTGAAATATATTTTTTTCCACTTTGAACACACCTCTTTACTTTAGACAACAAGATTTGTGAGTGGGATCAGGATACGGAAACTCATTGCCAGTTTTACAATGAGCCACATCTATGAGTCAATTGAGAAGCACAAACCATCCAAGTTGTGGATTTGAAACATTGAAGTCTAAAGTGCCATCAATCGATAACTACCGTAATCCCCTCCTTACCGTCTCTCCTCCTCTTCCAATCAGGAAGCGGTGCGCGTCAATGGGCACGTTGATCGTCTTCGTGATCGGGACGAGCGCCTGCAATTAATCGATAATTGACGAGTAATGACGATATATAGTCAGTCCTCGATTGACTGCGGTTGTGCTACCATACCTTGAGCTCTTCGGCGGCCTTCTCGCAGGCAGTGTCACGGCCGGAAATGGCCACCTGGTCGTCGGCCTGCGCCGGCTCCTCACCCTCGGCTGCAATGATTATGGTAATTATGGAATTCAATAATAATAATAATCAAATAGTTTTTTCGTAGAAAATTCTGGTCCCATTACTGAACTGGCTACTAGGGTGGCGAAATTGGCACACGGGTACTCGAGCCTGTTTACGACCTCTCTCGGTTGTGCCGGTTTTACGACCCCTGTTTCGGGTGTGCCGTTTAATTTCGAGCCGAAAACGAGCCGGCGAATTTCTCAGCTCGGAATGGACCAAATGAGATGCGGTTTTCACCATTCGAATCAGCACATCAGTGGCTGTCGAATGCACTTTCATTTGAAAGAAATAGTTGAGTTTGGAAACAATTCGATTTGGGGCGCTTGAGGAATGGAGAGGGAAGGGGAGGGAGGAAGTGGTTAGAGATAGGCGAGAGAACATGGGGAGGGAAGAGAGTGCAGAGACGGGAAGCGCTTCCCTTCTCCCTCTCTCCCCCTCACTCTCCCTTCCTCTAGCGCCCCAAATGGAAATTTGTTCAAACTCAACTATTTCTTTCAAATGAAAGTGCATTCGACAGCCACTGATGCGCTGATTCGAATGGTGAAAACCGCATCTCATTTGGTCCATTCCGAGCAGAGAAAAACCCCGGCTCGTTTTCGGCTCGAAATTTTCGGGTACCCGACGACCCGAGGTCAGCTCGAGCGAGGTCGTAAAACCGGCGCCTCGATGTGCCACTTTCGCCACCCTACTGGCTACACAACCGACTAAAATAGCCTTGTGTGTCGCCTAATCGTCGGAGTTATTTTCAAATACGAAGCACTCGTCGAATTGACTTAATCACTTCTTCAGTGCATTTAAGAGGTTTGTGTAACTCACGATGTGAGTCTCACATTCACCAAAGTAGGTATATATTTTTCCGCTCAAAAGCTGCTCCTATTACGGAATTGACGAAACTAATGATAATACTATCTTCGCGTAGCGCCTAATCAACGGAAATATTCCTAAAGCTTCAAAAGGCTGGCCAAATTAATCCCACCACTTCTCTAGCACGTATGTATTTTCCGTGCAACGCCCATTCACCAAATTAGCTTTTTCCCCAACCACGTTACCTATTATTGCTGTGCTCCCTCTATCATCAACTAAGCAGCCTCGATGAAACCGCAACTTATTCGGCGCATCTACTTTCCTTCCCCCTCACTCACCAGCTCTCTCATCCCTTCTCGGGAATCGAATACGGACGTTGAGTCTCGACTGGATCTCCTGCACCTTTGCGCCACGGTTGGCGAGAAGCACGCGATGGTGGACGGCCGCGATCTCGACGTGGATCGTCGACTGCAATCAGGGCAATCAGGGAAGAGTTACCGTACCAAGCGCAGCTACTGTATCCAGTCAATAAATTCAGTATGCTTGGTTCAGGCGTGTAATTATCATTTATTTCGCAATTCAAGAGAATGCTATTGCTAAAATCCCGTGCTTTCACACATAAGCCCACAGTGACGCTCGCTCGTCAATGTGCCTTGACTGTACACCTCATGGAATTCTAGGACAGGCCCAATACATAACCCAAAACCAACTACCGTAACCATAGCTCGACTACCGTACCTGATGATCCATATCGTCGACAATCTCCTCGATGCGTGCCTTGGCCGACTCGCAGCACTGCTTGATACCCTTGATCGTCACCGTGCTGCAATCGATAGTCAATCGATATTCGATAATCAATACCGTTATCAATACCGAAATACTAGGTACTCTACAGTATCCTCCATATCAGCAACGGATACTTGCCAAGAAATTTAAATCATTTATTTTTCTTTGACACTATTGTCATTGTTATTATCGAAAGTTTCAACAAGATTAGAGATGCAATGTTTCCATGGAACCCAAGAGCGGCAGGAGTGATAAAAATCAAATACATCATCGTTTTGTATTTTTCACCACCACCACTAGCCGTCTTATCGAAAGGCGCAGTAGGCCTAAAAAGGTAATGAATACATGAAATTCTAGAATTCCAAGGTGCAGGTAAACTACAACTTCAGCACAATCGTATGCCCTCCTCCTGAACTAATGTAATCCATCTCAACTACCGCAAACCACCGCACCGTTGATCCTCAGCTGCCTTGGCGGGGAACGAGATGACGACATTGCCGTTCTGCTCCTGAATCTCCTTGAGCAGCTGGGCGCCGACGCGCTTGAAGTGAGCGTGGTACTTCGCGTCAACCTGAGATTAATTCATTGTTTAAATTGCTATTTTTAAATGATTTGTATGGGCCTAAACTCTAAACATGTGTATGTGAATGATCCCGATGATTTCACGCTCTAGCCCATCCTCATAGCACGTGCTAATTCCCTAGTGTCAATTTCGGTCAGTCACCTGTGTCACCAAATAATATTGAATTTGCCTTCTGATTTATCTCTCTACCACTTCGAACCACCAAGCCTTCCCCGAGTACCAATCATTTTTCAATTTCTTACGATCACTATAACATTGAACGCTATTGATACCCGGTGCACTCTCGCTCCTTTACTCCCTCAAGTTCTTTACCTGCTCCCACACAATAATAGTTTCCAATCAATCGCGAAAAAAATTGAGGAACCACTGCACCCAGGTGCATTCTTGTTGCGTTCTTTCCTCATATGGCTCTTCGATTGCTAATTCTCAATGAGCCTCTCAGAATCCATCAAATTAGTATTGTCAGATGCGCACCCATCCAAGGATTGCTCGAGTCATCTTCTCATTCACTGATACATTTCACCGTGTGCATACTGTAACCCCTCCTCACCTCCATTCTCAGCTCGACCGTCTCGTTCAGCTGCTTGATGATGCTCTCGAGCTCGGCCTTGGCGCGCACGACCTTTAAATAAACATATTAGACAGCCCATGACATTTCGGTTTCATAACATCCCTAAATCAGATCCAAATGTTCTGGTGACGATTCGAGTACGGTTTTGGTTTAAAAAAAAGAATCATTCTCGGCATTCTAATGCTTCATGCTATCCTTAACACTCGTTTTTTCCTCTCGTCACAATGACTTTATCATCAATCCCAGATGTCGTAGCCCAAATACAACTCCCGGCACATTCACGCTTCATCCACTCCTTATCCCCCCCCCCCTCACCTCCTCATTCGTGCCCAGCAGATGGATCGATTCCTGATCGGCGTCCGACTGACGGGGGAACATGATGCGCACGTTGCCGGCCGCCTTGATCTGCAAAGAGACGTGGAATTAGAATGAGCGAGGTAGTTGCAATTGGATTGCCCCCGAGTGATTGAGGATGCAATAAGCCGTAAAGTATCTCTAATTACATCGGAAGATGATATTCTAGCATCATTCAGTCTAAAAGTTATATTGAATTCCCTCCCAGTGATTCAGGTTGCACTAGTTATCCAAATGTGTGAAGTTTCCGAGTAATTCAATAATATTCACTCAATAGATCAAATGACTTTTTAACCCGATCGAGTCATGTTTCACTTTCCAGCCAAATACATCAAGCCACTTCCATATTCAATCTAGCCGCAGTAGTCTCTTCAACAACAAAAAAATCAAAAAAATTCTCTACCGTAACCCAAAAATCGATAATCACTACCGTAGCCCCAACCCTACCGTACCTTGTTGAGTCTGGCGCCGCCCTTGCCAATGATGAAGCGGTGGAACTCCTGCTTCGCCTTCACAACGTCCTCGGAGAAGTTCGCCTCGCGGTCCTTCGCGAGGTCGATCAGCACCTTTAATTAGTTTTTTTATTAATTACTTAATTAATTAACTTAAATTAGTTAATTGATTTAAATAATATTTAAATAAATCACCTTCTGCGCCTTCTCGACGTCTTCCTTGGGGCCGTTGATCGTGACCTGGAAATGGGCAAAGCAATATTTTTAAAACAAATTTAAAATACATTTTCCAATCCAGTAACATTCGCGCTACTCAAGCTGCTTGAAACCATGAACATCACAATACATTTGATGTGATTGACAGAATTAGTGGACTATAACCAATGCTCGATACTCTACCGTACCCACACTCCCCCTCCTACCGTACCTTGGTGCTCTCGCTCTTCTCAGCGGGGAACTTGATGTACACGCCGCCGCACTCCTTCTCAATGTCGAACAGCACACTGCAAGTATATATTTAATAAAAAAATTGAACGATGCATTGCAAAAATACCCGGTGCATTTCAGCCGCGCGACCAGCTCTAAGCATCTTCAACTCAGCAACTTCAATTGTTGAGCAGTGTCCCATACAAAAGCAGCAATTGCACAAACTCCCTGTGCATTCCCTCATCGCAACTAATTCAAATCATCTTCCAGTTCACTCACTTCAATGGATGACGTGGTGCAGTTGCTACCAAATAAGTAATTCGAACCCGACACTTTCCCGCCCTGCTATTTCCTCAAATCACCTCTCTATTCCACAATCTCAATCCTTCCCAGGGCGAGATTACACAATAAAATATCATTCAACCGCGCCGCGACCGCAACGCGTCTCCGATACGCCCTTTCCTACGATTCTCACCGTCTTCCTCCTCCAATCATGCGTGCTTGCACCTTGACGGGAATCTCAATCTCGACGGTGACGACGGACGCGAGTTCAGACTGCATCTTCTGCAGGAGGGCAATCGCCTGAAAAGTATGCAATTAATATTATTTACAACAATCACAATTCATGATCAATTATCGGTATGCCAGGTGTAAAGACACCCGTCACTTCCCTGCTTCTACAATTTGACAAAGGACAAGTCAGTCAGCACTAAACAACCATGCTATGGTCACCATTATCACCAAAAAATTGACAAATTACTACACAAGTGTGAATAAGTTTCTATTAAAGTCAGTCCTCAATCCTCCCTACCGTACCTTCTCGACGTTGGCCTTCTTTCCAGTGACAGAGATTCGTTCCTCCTCCGAGTGCTCATCGGGCATATCAATGCGGGTGGCCGTCTCCTCGCGGATCTTCTTGATGTTCGAGCCGCCCTGCAAATAGGAGAAAATTAAGTCAGTTCACAATCCGCGGCTACAGTAACCCAGTCTGACCACCGTAATCCACAAGCGCGGAACGGTAGCATTTACTGCATTACTCTTAATAGAAATGATCAACTTTTAGAGGTGGATAAAGCCAGTTGCACAAAAATGTGAGCAACTTCACAAGGCTGGATATTCGCCGTTTCAGCGGCACCATATCCCAAGGTTCGCACGCAGCTGTCAATGTTGTCTGAATCAAGCGATGCGTAAAACACAATAACCCAATTACAGTAACCCTCTCCTTCTACCGTACCTTTCCGACGATGTGCTTGTAGAACTCCTTGAAGATGGGCACGGATTCCTGGTAGTTCGACTCGGCCAGATCCTTGGCGATCTTCTGGAGAGCCTTCGCTGCGTCGTCAACCTCCTGAAATCAATAATAGATTATTAGTGGGTCACGGTAGTCGTGAAAAATCAATATTCAATCGATTACTGTAGGCCCATCAATCGTTCGATTACGGTAATAAACACAGTCCGTGATCCCCCTCCATGATGCCCCTACCGTACCTTTCTGTCTCCGCGCACGTTGATGATCTCCGACTTCTTGTTCACGTCGGGGAACGAGAAGTTGACGGAGGGGAACTGCAAGATAAATTCTTGAATTTTTTTATTTCAAAATTATTTGGCTTTCATTGAAATATTTATTCACCATCAACCTATATGAAATTTGTGCACAACCAAAGTGCCGGGTGGCGTCAACATGATTTTGCCTCATAACTCCTTTCCTTCCGTGCCTATCAGCAAACCTACCGTACTGCTCTCTCCGGGATACCATACCTGCTTTCTCAGCTCGTTGATGGCCTTGCCGCCCTGACCAATGATGAGTTTGTGCAGACGCTGCTCGATGATCAGGTCCTTCGACTTCTCGTTCTCCTGTAGAGATCAAAGATCAGACTCCAGACTACAAACTCCAAACTGACAATCTTGGCGACGAGTGCCTTGATCTCCTCGATGGCCTTCTTCACTCCGTCCTTCTTTCCTTCGACGGTGATCTCGTCCGAGTTGGTCGCCTCGTCGGGAATGTTGATCGTAACGCCGTGCTCGTCCTGGATTAATTACTTAATTATTAATTTTTTTAATATTGAAAATCCTCCATGACCAATTCGTGTTTCGCCCATCGTATAACCTAGTTACAACAAATGAAATTCAATAGCAATGTAGCTCGTTTGCGTGAAAATAACAGTAATCCTATCACAAATGCAACATCCGTACAAATGCCACCTGCACAACTCCCGTTTCACTCAACTCATAATACATCTTACGAATATTGCGCATTTGATCTCGAAGGTGTTACGAGAAGAAAACTTTCAAATGAAAACCAATGAACAAATATTTGCAGTTCCCACTTGTCCGTCTCGCGTTTCGCTCAACTCATAAGACAATTGGCAAGTATTTAAATTGATTCCGAAGTCACTGACAGATGAAAACCGATAAAGTACCGTATCCTAATACCCCTCGCTACCGTATCCCTCGCTACCGTACCCCATGCTACCGTACCTTGAGCTTGCTGACGAGTGCTCCTCCTCTGCCGATCACGTGTCTGTGCAGGGTCGGGTGCACCTTCACCTTCTCCATCGCGCACTCCTTCGTGAGGCGGGCGACCTCGGCCTCGATGGCCGCCTTCGCGAGGTTCACCTGCACATCAACGAGATTAGCACTGGACCGGGACGCGACCGCAACGCGTGTCCGATACTACTCACCTCCTCGGGGGCGCCCTCGTAGAAGATGTCGCCCGAGTCGTCAAAGTCAATGTCGACCTGGAATTTAATATTGTTTTTAGAATAATTTATATATTTAATTAATTAAATAAATATTTAAATAATAACCTTGGATCGGTTGGGCACGAGCGAGGAGAGGGTGGCGCCCTTAGGGCCGATGAGCAGACGGTGCATCCAGAGGGGAACCTGCCGAGATGGATAATTATTATTAATTAATGAAACCTTGTCACATTGAGTACTGCAAATCTCATCAGATCTAATAGAAATTGCGCGACGCAAATGTGCGCGGTTTAATTCAACGCAAAATTGTTCTTGCAGGTTGAATAGTGACATCCAGGTTTCACCGCTCCTATGATTCAACCGGCATCGCGCACTACGCAATAGGCGTGGACGTCTCAAATTATCCTCAACCAATTCGAACTTCTACTGACCTCTCTAGCTATCAGTGACACCCCGGTTTCACCAATTCACTAACCCTAGAGGCATTCGGTTTCGCGCAATAATAGGTCTATTCTCAACCTAAAAAATTAAGTTTCCTCGAAGTGTTCCTTGTGAAACCCCTGTTTCACCGACTCCTTAACAAGACTACTTTCTGTTTCTAACAATGCTACGGATCTTCTCAAGCGAATTCTAAACTCGACTCTAGTCCCTTCCCCTCACCTTGCTCTGGGCGGTGATGGTGGAGGAGGCGCGGGCGTACACCTGCGTGAGGGCGTCTCCGAGACGAGCAGGGTCACCTCTGAGGGTGATCACGTCCGAGGCAGTGTCAACCTGTACAGTATTCAAATAAATATAACAGGCAAAATCAAGTCCGCAACATTCCGGTTTCGTCTTTTCGATAACTCCTTGCAGAAGTTGCAGCCAATGTTAATGTTTTCGATGACTGTTCAATACAAATGTCCAAAACACTGCAATCATTGCCTACCGTTCCCCACCCATCCTCCTTTTACTGTACCCCAATCTCCCACCCCCTAATACCGTACCTCGGGCATCTCCACCGACACTCCGGTGCTTCTGAGGATCTCGGCGATTCCGGAGCGCTGCTTGCCGATAATGTAGCGGTGCTGAGCACGGTTGATCGACACCGTCAGCGACTTGGCGATAGCCTCCTGAAGAGAAATCAAAGTTAATACCGTAACCACAGACTACCGTGATCAAGGCAATTTTAAATTTTCTGTACTAACGACTGCGACTGGGGCGTGATTAAGATATCACTGTAATATCGAGCAACCGTAATCACGTTATTTTTTAATTCATTTTTTGATTCCGAACGATTGTAATTTCAAGATACAACTTATATTCGTGCCAACCGTGAAACGCCAAATCACCTGTTCGTATTTTTTCATTACAAAATTCAATAACCACAAAACTACCTTATCCCCTGCCCCCCACCGTACCTTCTCAGCCACGATGGCTCTAATCTTGGCGGCAGCCGTGAGGACTCCCTCGCGCTCGCCCGTGATTGAGATGATCTCGTTGTTCGAGACGGGAGGAGGAATGTTGATCTGCAAAAGGCGCGCGTTTATCGAATGCTGACAATCGCGCACGCGCTAGGCTCCGCCCACTCCGACATGCAGGCTCACCTTGATCTGGAATCTGGAGGTGAGCTCGTTGATGAGCTCGTTGTCGGGTCCGCGCACCCACGGGTAGTAGATGCGGGCGGCGTTGATGTGCTCGGTCGCCAGCTTAGCCTGAGAATGAATTATTCGAATATTTTTTTTAACGCTATAGGTATCATGTGCGCATCTTGGAAATTTGAACTTGCATTCGAACGAAAAAAAATGTGAAAATCGAAACCGCATTATTCAGGTTGCACCCTATCTATACACTATGCAAGAATCGTTATTTCTGATGGGCTCCCTTTTTCCTTTTAATACAAAACATATTTTGTATTCACTGTTTGACGATCGCGCACGGGTCGCGTAATTTCTAAAATTTGACCATTTCCCACACGTACCTGCTCCGAGGCGACACGGAGAATGTGCGCGGCGGCACGCTCCATTCCCTCGCGAGGTCCCGTGATCTTGATCACGTCCGAAGGCGTGTCACGGTTCGGGATGTTGATATGGGTGTTGGTCTCCGCCTCGAGAGCCTGCAAACAATTCATTGTTAGCTGAAATTTAAAAATGATACACCCGCTGAATTCGTGATTCCAAAGTGGGGAAAATTTGCTCGAGTCCGATACATTCAATCGATCTCCCAAATGTGTTGGAAAAAATATCCACTCACCAAATTCAAGTACATGGTGTTTTTGGTTCGAAATTGGTCCCCGGTGAATTAGCGTTAACAAAGGTGGTAAAGTTCTGGTCGAGTACAACATTTCCAGTAATATCGGAAACAGGATTTAAAAAAAATCACTCAGCTTCCTACAGCAGCCATCCTACCGTACCTTGAGGGTGTCTCCGGCCTTTCCAATCAGGATACGATGGAATTCCTTGGGGATGGACACTTCCTTCGTCGCCTGCATCTGCAGCTCGCGGATCACCTTCGACTTAGCTTCGTCAACCTGAAAAATTAACTAAATCAGTGTTCTTTATGGCGGTGCACGTTAACGTTTCGTGTTTTACTCTCACCATGATAAAAGCAGGCGCATGCGAAATCAATATTTGGTGGTTGAATTGTTGTAACAAAAAGAACTAACGCGCTTTCGCGTTGCACCGCTTCCATTAAATCTGCGCAATTTCCTTCGACTAATGCCAGTTTGGTTTGACAATCAAAATATTTATAATCACTCTACGTGATCCCATGTGCTGCTACCCCGTACCCAGTACCCGGAACCAAGCCCCAGGAACCCAAACCCGTACCTTGGCCTTGGAGCCCGAGATGATGACGGTGAGGGTGCCGTCCTTCGCCTCCGACAGCTCGATGCGGGTGCCTGCAAGAGATCGAAGGTTTGCAAGATACAACACATTGCTCCGACATCATTCGCGTTTCACGCAATTCATATTACCAGCATGAATTTGGCTGAACAATATCTTGGTGGTAGCTTCTGCACGAACAATATCAAATTATTATAAACTAGCAGCATTCCCGTTTC
The DNA here is from genome assembly GCA_900490705.1 of Pristionchus arcanus. Taxonomy (NCBI): domain Eukaryota; kingdom Metazoa; phylum Nematoda; class Chromadorea; order Rhabditida; family Neodiplogasteridae; genus Pristionchus; species Pristionchus arcanus. The sequence continues at coordinate 213,496 of LS486635.1, forward strand.
ACTCACCAGTCTCCTTGGACACCTTGGCGGCTCTCTGCTGCTCGTCAGTGTTCGGTCCGAAGGCCTTGCCCTTGTGCGAGCGCTCGCTCGCATCGAGCACGAACTTCTGCAATTTTATTAATTATTAAAATATAATTTTGAAAGCAATCGCAGTTCAGTTTCACTTATTGATCATACCCATCGAAATGCTGACTGATCAATTTGTGCACGTCTCACAAACTACCAATCAAAATCGCACACCGGCTCAATGTGTTTCCCTGTTTCAACCAGTTCACATATACTGTAATAAAGCTAGTCAATAATGAGAAGTCGGATCGAACTGACAAAAAATAATACCGTTACATAGTTCCCAAAATATTCCTGTTTCACTCAATATCCATGTCTATAATTATTATGATTCCACGTTCTCAAGCTAGCCACTCCATTTCTATCCACCTCCCATTCAATCATAGTCCCAAGCACGTCATTTTCCGTTCCTTTTTTTTCGGTTTCATCCACAAACTAATCCACAAGCATCATTCCTACTTCGATCTCCTCTTCTCTATCCTGCTAATCATCACAACCTCACTACAAGCATCATCTCACTCTCACTTCCCATTGCCCCTAGAGTGATCATCGATCTATTCACTGCCAACGGTCTCTCCGTTCAGCAGACTCTCTCGTAGATCAGACACGACTAGAGAGCATGTGCTTGAGGAGATCTAGACCATTACTATGCGCCGACACTACGTCTCCAAGCCAAACAGCCACAGAGCGTGCGCACTGATAAGGATGATGCTCTGTATAACATCAGTACCACTCCTTTTCGCTCACTATCTCGCTGGTTAGACAGAGCGAGAGAGAGCATGCGATAAGGAGAGAGTCAGACAGACACACTCCACAGCATGCCAATCCGCCAGAACCACATCACTCCCGTATACGCACACTACGTCGCCAGTCAATCAATAAGCCATATCAGATCCTGATAAACTACGGTAATCCATCAGTCTGCAATTGACATGGCTACAACGCACGCTACCCAAAGAGCAGATCCCATGAAACAATTACTTCAGACATAACCCTTAAAAAGGAAAACAAAATCGAATATTAGAAAGGTGCGATTCAGGTTTCACCACATTCATAAACCCACCTTACGGCTGATAAAATCAATTCGATGTGGTTCTGGTTATGTAAAATAAGCTGCGCAAATGTACCGTATTGCATCTACCACATCTGCTATCGTAACACATGGCAAATATACCAACCGTGGTTCACGCTCAAACATCTACCGTAACCGTGATCGGTACCCTCTTACCGTCTTGATGTCGGCTCCGGGACGGGTGCCCCAGTTGGTGGGCGTGGGGCGGTGGGGCACGGGCGGCGGGCGGGAGATCACGGGAGCCGGGCCGGCAGACTCCAGAGCCGGGAAGTCCAGCGTGTAGTCCATGACCTGGGCCGGGGCCTCGGAGGCTGCAACATTGCAATGATTATTTAGGGATACCCGTGAGGTTCAGGCTGCATGTGTTTCATAACTCGAGAAGAGGGCGGAGCGAGCAGTACTGTTGTCTCCAATATCTTACTAAAACAAATTTCTGTTTGATACGTTTCTGGCTTCATGGGTTTCGGTAAAAGTCGAAACACTAGCAACGACTAATTCGACAGCGCCTCTCTTTTTTATGTATGCCATATATAAAATTTCCTCGAGTAACATCAGGGAATTATCTAATTTTCAAAGGTCTCACATTGCGCCCCCTCGTTTCAGGCTGCATTTCCTTCACAAAATCTACTATAGTTATTATTTCTACTAATCTTGAGTAGACCTCTGTTGAAAATAAATCGTAATCATGTATCCTCACATCTCGAACGATTGAGATTTTTCTTGTAACAAGTAATATCTGTATTCCGACCAATCCTCCTGACTTCCAACCGATCCTACAAAAAACCCCAGCTATCACCCTCCGAGTGCCCTACCCTATCAGGTTTCAATAGAACAGCTTCTTCCCCTTCCAAATTGTCCTCTTTTAGCCGGGGCTCGAATCTCAAATGTCCCTGGTTGGAAGCAAAAGGGGGCAGGCTGAGGTTGTCGTAGATTGGCTCGCATTAGTCATCCCGTTGCAGTTCAATTCCTCATTCCGCGTGAATTTCCAATATCCACACACACGCTATTAGTCATCATACATTTCCTTTCCTACCGGGCCGGCATTCAGACCACTATATGTTTGATGGAATTTGTCATCAGACCACAATATATCCACTATAAAATAAGTTTTCAAGCCAGTATGCCTCTGTTTTTTTTTGTTTCAGACCACTATATATTTTTCAATCCCGGTTGGAAATGAAAAAGTATGTTAGTCATCCATCAAGCAGTGAAAAAGGGGAAGGTGGGATGGGAATATTCAGCTGCTATAATAGAGAGAAAACACACAATCGAGGAAAAGCGAGCGTGGGATCGCTCTCTCGGAAGCCGCGCCAATTTCCGGTGTGCAAGAGCAATACCAGAAACAAATCTCTGACAGATTGATCCTTGATCTTTGCCGCACTTACCGTTTCCGTTCACAATAGGGGTCTCGCTGTCCATTGCTCGTTTGGGGGTAGGTAGAGGGGCTGTCACGGGCGCGGGGGGTCCGGGCTGAAAAGAAGCAGAGATTACGGTAGGATATTGTAGTCTGAAAAACGCCAAATATCGATAGACATCGGATTTAGACTGCTCTTAGCTTCCGGAAATGATGCTGTCACAACTACACTAGCCATATTCGCACGTCATTGCGCGCCTGCCCTTTTCACGTTTCATCAATGCTTCAATTACTTATCCCGCCTTGAAATGCCGCCTAATCATCAATCTCAGGCGAATCTGCACGATCTATGCCCATTGCCCTCCAGTCTAGCCGGGCCATGGGGATTATCTCGTCTCTCTTCCCATAGGGCGCGATTACACATGCACACATAGTAAAAGAGGCGAGGGGTGTCTCTCCATTTTCCGTGCACTCTCGTTCCGTCTGACTAGCGAGGGAGCGTGTGGAATGGAGAGAGTGCCTGCTTGAGGGTGACCAGGGGGCACCTGGGCACGCAAAAGTGCAATGTCAGTGCATAGAACGCCGCGCTCCTTTCCCCCTACTCCACCCCGCCGCCTCTCGATCGAGACTGTACTTTATGCGGTGACTGTCAGGACAACTCCTTGAGGAGTACTTGATCAATTCTAAATGAAATAGTGCATCAAGAACACCATAAAAAAAACAAAATTCAACGCTTTGGGAACCTAACTCCTGCATCAAATCAATCGATACAATCTACACGGTCAAACCTCCAAAACGTGGAACCTGTCGAGACAAACAAAAAATGCGAGAAACATGCGCCTATTCACTATTCTGTCGCCATATTGGCGGAATGGACGCGAGTGAATTCCCAGTCAATAAGGCCGATGCAAAATTCCCCCTCTTCCCTATTCACTCTACTCTCACTATTCCGCCTCCTCCATCCTCCCCTTTTCCAATTCGAACACCCGGGTCACAGCCTACTTTCGCCCCCTCTATCGCGCGAGCGAATCGCGAACAGTGAACAGTCTGTGGCCCACATACATAATCCCGTGAGGCGCCTTACCGTAGCGCAGAATCCTACTTGCCGGCACTACTGTATCCAACTTTCAGGCTCCGATTAGGTTATCAGAATCCTATTTCCCGGTCCAGCAATTACCTGGTCACGTCCAAATCAGGGGGAGAGTCGGGTCCGAGTGAGGCTGGGCGACACACTCACACGAGAGCTGGGTCGAACCTGCAGATATCGATTGATTAATAAAGTCATTAATCGATAGACAAATCGCCGATACGGTACATCAATCAATACATGACACGGGCAGTAAAGAGGGCAAGTGAATCGTGCGATCTCGAGCATATCTCCCCACTCTTAGAGAGAGAGGGGGCGAGAGCTCGCCTAGCGGGGACAAGGTCATAGAGCGAGAGCGAAGGAGGGGAGGATAGACCAGAGGGGAGGAGTAAGGGTCAAATCGAGTAGACTACCTCCTTGATCTAGACTCCGCCCCATGATCTTGATATCCTCTTCCTAATCTTATCGATTACTGGCGGTATACACGCGGTACCATATCACAAAGGGCAGAGGGGCCATGGGAAAGGGACGAGGAGGGACGTATACTCCTATTGGATGGAGGTATGAGGGGGCAAGAGATCGGGAAGTGAGCGAGAGCGACCAGAGATGCAGAGACAGATTCCCCCGGTGATTACGTGGCGCATCGTTTCCCCTTCTATCCAAACGATTGCCCAAGCATCCTTTCGTTTACAGTATCCCCCTCTTGGAATCGTTGTGCGCCCCGCAAACGGTTTATGGCCGCAGTGATCAAAAGCCACAATCTACGATTCGATTCGAGATTGACAGGGAGAGAAACTATCGGGGCAAACTGCAAGAAGAAACGACGAGGGTGATTGACAGATCAATCGCCAATGACCCTGAGCCGAGCGCGCAGAATCCCAAGAAAAGTCATAACCGCCCAAGGAAACTGCAAATTGTAGACAGATCTTGCATGGATCCAACTTTTTTGATTGATAATTATCAGATTAATTAGTAATAGAGCTTCAGATGACCAAAAATCAGCGCAAATCGCACAGAGAAGTGGTACGTCGAGTAACGGAACGCTTTCCTGATCACCCCTCGATCTCGCCCCGTTCTATTTGCGAACTAGCGCGCGACCCCGATAGTGGTTGTGCTCGGTCGGTCATGTTTGCGTTCCTACACTGAGATTCCCCGACGATAGGTCACTCACAAGGAAGGGATAAGAAGGGGAAAGGAAGGAAACGCGAGAGTAAAGGGCAGCGATGACTGTTCGTGGTACCTGCTAGTGATCAGGGCACAATGAGAAAAGATGAAAGACATTCGAGGCAGACGACGCTTAATCATTGCTAGTCTTTGCGCAAATGAGAGCAGTGCCAGAGGCGAGAGGAGGCGAGACCAAGAGTAAGGAAAGAATGCTAGCTAACGCGTCCCATCTTCTAAAGAGGAACAGCTGCCTCCCGGGCTCACTCGGCTCTGGAAGCCTTCGCAAAGAAATGCAATAGGCGAAGCGCAACTGGCGCGGGTCAAGTTTCATTGATCCAGCAAGAAAAAAACGAAAGCAATAGCGCAAACACACGTGGCTAATCTTATGCAAAAACAGTAACATAAAAAAGTACTGTCCACTAAACCATAAGCAAACACGCGTAAATGAGGTCCTATTGGGACGAGGCTCCGCCAGGAGGTAGAGCAAAGCAAGCGCTATCGAATGCACCCCAACACAACCGCATTGTGAAGAGGACACGAGGAAGTGATCGGGCGGAATCGAGATTCAAAAAAAAGTTCGAACTGCGAAGCGCCAACGCGAAACCACGCCCATTCACGCGAGCGCGCACATTTGTTGCAGCGCGCGCTTATTTCCCGGTCGCCAACCGCAAACTGACTTATTTCACATTTTTTACTTTATTGATTGATAATTATGAATTTTTATTATAAAAATAAAAAGAGCATCTGAGACGAAAACTGAGATTCGAAAGTGTGCTGGAACATACCAACAAGTGCGTCAAAAGTTGCAGGAGAGACACACTTTGACTACAAGGTTTCGAGAGCGTCCCCAATTGGAGTGTAGTTTGTAACCGGGGTCGATAGGTAGATAAGGGATGCGAGAGGGAACGGCCGACTCCTATTGTCGCCATTTTTCAACATATTTATTGTTGTGTCCATCTTCTGATCGGCAACTGTGTTTTTGATCTACAGTAACCTACCGTAATCTCCATTTTTCCAGTCATGACCTATTCATACAATTGCCTGCTTGTCAACGATATCGGTGGTGGCGTTTTCCACGTCCAACTCAATCGCACGAAACAGCTCAACGCACTGGATCAGGAGATCTGGGAGTGAGACTTTTGATCTACCACTGATCTTTGATCTTTGATCTTTAGCGAAATCGGAGATGTCTTCACCAAGCTCGACACTGATTCGAACTGTCGTGTGGTCATCATCTCAGGCAATGGACGCGCCTTCTCCACGGGAATCGATCTCACATGTACCGTACTCTAATTCTACAGTACCCGAGATTGATCGATTGCAGCCTTCAGCTCTTCTCTTTCAATGGATGACAACCTCGATGTCGCCAGAAGGAGTAGAAACGTAAGGCCAATTACCGTAATCCAGTAACTACCGTATCCTTGCAGATGCTGAGAATGATCGAAAAGATGCAGTACTCATTCACACTGATTGAAAAGGTTAGTCCGTGATCCTACCGTAGCCATGACCTACCGTATATTCAGTGCACCAAGCCCGTCATCGCTGCCATTCATGGCTACTGTCTAGGTGAGATTATCGATTGATTACCGTAAGACCCAAGTATTGATTTGTCAGGTGGTGGAATCGACATCACCTCCGCGTGTGATATTCGCTATTGCTCGAAGGAGACGGATTTCTCAGTGAAGGTGCGGTATGGAGTAGATACGTCATGGTGAAGAATGTGTCTCTTCAATATTCCATAGACTCTCACCGGTCAGAGTGAAGAGATCTATGAAGAGACGGAATCTTCATCTTGGCCTCCCTTTATCAAGATTACAGTAAATATTCGCAGGAAGTCGCTGTGGGACTCGCAGCAGACGTGGGCTCGCTCAATCGCCTGCCCCATGTACGGTATCAATTTGAGAGGACACCGTAATCTCAGGAGTACAGTATCATCGATTTTCTTCAGATCATCGGCAACCACTCCTGGCTGCGCGAGGTTGCCTTGACGGCTCGCCACTTCGGAGCCAAGGAGGCCCTAGAGCAAGGTAGATCATTGCACTTCCGTAAACACCACCTGATAGAAGGAGTCCTACGAAACCAAGTGTAAACGTCTCACACTGAAGAATCCGTAGTATCGTAGTACAGTAGAATAGTAGAATAGTAGAATCCGTAGTCATTTCGCGATCATTTTCAAGATCTGAAGAAAGAGAAAAAGTGGGCTAGATCTGACCTTTGATCTCTCTCTCAGGTTACGTCTCTCGAGTCTTCGACTCCTACGACGCGCTGATGGCTGCCGCCAAGGTTTTTAAATGAGCAAATTAAAATAATTTTAATTAAATTAATTCAGGAAACAGCCAAGACCATCGCCACCTCCTCACCTGTTGCCGTGCAGGGCACCAAGGTAATACTATATTTAAAAATTTTAATTAATTAATTAAATTAATTCCAGGTCGTCCTCAACTACGCCCGCGACCACACCGTCGACGACTCGCTTCGCTACGTGGTAGGTCGAAAATAATTATCGATTTGCCGAAATGAGAGAACCACTAGGGAAGATTACCGCAATGTATATTTTATAATTGTCTTCAATGAGAAATCCTTCGAAAATTGCATCTGCCCATCACTACTCCTTTACTAGATAGAATCCCTGAAACTCAACTTTACACTCTGTTCCACCCGGAGTTGAGTCATCGTCTACAAACTATATTTGTTGCGAGAACTTGTTTACAAACATTTCTATCCAAAATCCAACCATCTTATCACTTTCCCAAACCTATATCCTCTGAAACTCGGCTCCACCTTCATCCTCATCCTGCATCAAATCCCTCTTTTCAAACATTTTAAATTTTATGTCATGACAAATTCATGGATCTACTATCACACCATCCCACCACACTCCCTAACCTAGGCTATCTGAAACTCAATTACTTCTTCTGCGTCCCCATGATCAAATCCTCCTTTCAGAGAATGTTCGCTGTTGCATTTGCTCAAAAGTAGTCCCGCCAAAGATCTCACATACCCTTCATTCTCTCTTACCTAGAACGCCTGAAACTCAACTTCACCTTCTGTTCCATCCACCTCTAAATCCCTCCATTTCAGGCAATGTGGAACATGTCTCAGCTGCAGACCGACGATATCGCAGAATCCGCTGTTGCCGTTATGACCAAGGGCCCCAAACCCAACTACTCCAAGCTCTGAACCTACCGTAATCTCGCCTCATCCGACCATGAATACAGCCCTTTTCTTCATTCATTTATCGCTCACACAAAGTGTACACTGTGCGAGAGGGTAGAGCTAATTTACAGAAAGGTACAGCGGGTGGGGAAAGGGGGTGATTACGACAACGACACTTCTTGCACAAAAACTCGATACAACAGTCTGGATTCCAGACGCTTTTGAAAAACTGGGCCGAGAGGATGGGAGAGACACAGTGGTGTGACTATGAGTGGTTGTGCACAATAGGGCAGTGTACCCGACGATTGGGATTCGAAACAGACAGGAAGAGATAAAGTCTAAGGGGGGGTGGGGGAGACGAAAGCAGTGTATGATCGAGTAAGGTTGAGTGTGGGGAAGGATAAAAAAGAATGAGACATTGTAGGGGGGGGGGTATCGAATGAGATAACACGTAAATCGGGTAAAAAGCAGAATAAGAGGTGATAGGGGGACAATTTCTTCGTTTAGCATTATTCAGGATGTTTCATAAATAATAATAACGCGCATGCATTAAATTACACACATCAGTATCACTGTTTTGTTTGCCGGTTGTTCACAAAAAAAGGGAAAGAGAAACAGGGAACCCCTGAGGAGTTACAGTAATTAGCAGAAACACACATAATAGTAATCGGAGCTAGCAGCCAGGGTGGGTTGTACAACGAAAAGGAGGATAAGGGGAAGTGAGGGGATACGGTAGTTTGTACACGTATTATCGATTGACTTTGGCCCGACTTATCTCTCCTCCACGTTGATAACCTCACGCTCGGGGAACTTCAGCTCCTCAAGCGTCGACTTGGGTTCCCAAGCGGAAACCTGCAATCGATAAAATCAATAGACTGTTAATCAAGACGCCTCACAATCAATGAAAAATGAGTATCAACTCCCTATGTATGATTGAGTTTCAACCTTCCTACACAATCTCACACGTTGTGACGAGAATAATGAATAATGTTGCACGCAAATGGAATTCCGAAAAATCAATATTCTACCACAACTCCATTAGAAACCGTACTCACATCCTTCTTCTGGGGAAGTCCAAGATTATTCGCTAGCCATATTTGAGTTTCAACCCTCCTACATAATCTCACACACTATCATAGTCACAATGAGGAATGCGCACCGAAGAAAAGATCTTCGAAAAATAAGAAAGCGCCCCTTCAGCTACCGTACTCACATCCTTGTTTTGGGGGAAGTCCGATCAATTACAATTGTTAGCTATCGTAACCCGGCCCGTCTACCGTACTCACATCCTTGTTTTGGGGGAAGTCCGATCAATTACAATTGTTAGCTATCGTAACCCGGCCCGTCTACCGTACTCACATCCTTGTTTTGGGGGAAGTCCGATCAATTACAATTGTTAGCTATCGTAACCCGGCCCGTCTACCGTACTCACATCCTTCTTCTGGGGGAAGTCCGAGTTCATGAAGCGATAGTCGGCAACGGGGAAGCCCTCGCTCTCGAGGAAGGTGAGGACGACGGAGAAGGGAGACGACTTGGAGAAACGACGATCAACCTGCAAGGAATCGATGGGTAAGATACAGTAATCATTCGATCCATCCGCTATAGTAAAGGAATGCGCCTCAACTCTAAGAATAAGTAAGTGAAATTGTGTAAAACCAAAACTCCGAGAGCATGATTTGAAAAGCATGCTCATTTGAGTTTCAACTAGGCTATGCATACTGATCGCACGCTCGTCAAACAAACATTAGCCGGGTTCTCTTGGATAAAAATTCAAAAGACAGTTGAGAAGCCCTAAAGAGCTCACAAGTAAAAATTCCGAATAACAACAATAGCAACATCATAACAACAACAATAACAAAAACAACTGACAATTCCCCTCTCGGGCAGTCGGAAGCGCACGGAGCAGCAGCCCTTCGTGCCAGCAGCCGGCTCCTCGGGCAGAGACGACTGAAATTTAATTATTTTCTGAAATTTAATTATTTTTAATAATAATATTATTAAAAATAAAAGCGACATGTCATCAACCTATCTTCACCTTGTCAAGTACTTCAGGTATCAATGAAACATCAAGAAATGCTGCTCAATTTGATTTTTTCAAACTCCCGTTAATACTAAAAGAAGCGGATCCAAATCTATTTCATACAAACATCACAACCCGAGATCACCTTTGGAAAGTCTTCTTTTTACTTACAAATTGTTAAATATATTTTGCGGCCAAATTAGCACGGCTTAACGATAATAAGTCGGATGAGAACAAAACATTCAGGGTCACCTAATAAACCCTCTCTAACATCTATCCATACCTTGAGTGCAGCAATATGGGCGTCTCTCTCCTCCTTCTCCCTGGCGACGCGCTCCTCCGCCTCCTTCGCCTCGCGAATCTCGCGCGCCTGCGAGAATAATTATTTAATTAAAATTTTATAGATAATTATTAATTTTAAAATATCAACACCAGCATTTCAAACTCAACGTTAGCACACAAAATTGTAATTATGTGGCATTCGTAACGAACTACATATTGCTTGCTATTCGCTCATCAATGCTTACCTATTCACCACGCAACATCAATCTGCTTTGTTCGAAATTTCTTTTTTTTTAATCAATAGTGACCATATACTGCCCTTCATAACCATCTCCAAGCATAACTATTATCTTTGAAGCACAAATCAACTTTCCCCGCCTTCATCATCCCCCCCCCCCTTCCATCTACCCTACGGTACGGTCCGTACCTGTCTCTCGGCCCTTTCCTTATCCTCAGCCAGTGACTCCTTTGACTATTACCGATATAATTAAGGCAATTGTGTTGTTTTTTCACAATACTTCCACATGCATTGCTCGCCCTAACCAATTGCAAGAGTATCTAGCACCTATGAAACACAATTCCACTCCCCCTCTCCCTTCAGCCACATCACTCCTCGATTGTATCCCCCCCCCCTGCTACCGTACCTGTCTCTCGGCCCTCTCCCTATCGACAGCGAGTGACTCCTGCAGCTCCCTCTCCTGCTCCCGTCTGAGCAGCTCGCGCTCCTGGCGCTCCGTCTCCTGCTTCTCCAGCGAGATCTGCAATAGGATAGCGTTGGGATACAGTAATTTAAATGGGGTTCGGTTGGGCTGCACAATTTTATTTTTAAAACCCCAAGACATTTCACGTTTCACTATTATTACAAACAAGCTCGAACTCTCCTAACAACGATTCGATCCGGCTAGCTAAATTTACAGATATTCTAAGATTACGGCAAGTTCGTGGTGCGATTAATGTACAGCAATGAATTACATCAATTGTTATTAAAGAGTAGTTCACATTGTTCACAACATCGCCACGCACGTAATCAGTATCTCACTCGCTCCTAGAACACAAGTAGAGCGCGCGCAACCTCACTCCACCTATTCTGTTCCATCGCGTCTTCCTACTCTTCGCAACAGCCCACCCTTCTCACCTTTTTTCTTTCGAACTCAATTGCAAAATTCCATCTGATCGATGCTACGGTATCCTTCTGACTACAGTACCCTCCTTGCAGCAGTACCCCTCCCCCCTTCTCCTACCGTAATCTCCTCCCTCCCTTCTACCGTAACCCCCTCTATCCCACCTTGGAAGTCGCATACGCGTCCATGCACATGAGCAGCTTCTCCATCGCCTGATCCGCGCCCTCCGAACCTGCGAAATTAGTTCACAATTTATTATTATTATTTTATTTATTTTGTCTATTTTCCAGAAGTATAGAACCTCGTAATCTTGCTCTTCACAACCATCTCAAACATGCAGATGTTTCCAATTAGCAATCGAGATCACGCATTGAAGTGGAAAAAATGACAGTAACTATAATAACAAAACCTACAAAAAGCAACTTCAACCCGGGCGATTCACGATGCACGGATTTCATAAGTTCTACAAGGTTCCACGAATGCTAATATCACTGGCGCCACTTGTTAAAAATACACAACAAAAAATCCAATAAATATCACGTTTCACCACTCACATAACCCTGTTCGGGATCCCCTAATAACAATTCCGCTAACTTTCTTGATACTACATTCAAAAATAATTTTGACAATTAAAAATCACAATAGAAACCTCACCCTGGACACTGTCGATCATCCTCAGCTGTCCACCGTCCTTGGACAGCAGGATGAGCAGCGGGAAGCGGTCCACGTTGTTGAGGAAGGCAGCCACGATCGGGCGGGCCTGCAATAATGTTATTGTTAAGTTTGAAATTTAGTAATCACAACAAATCAAATAAGCAGTCGAAATGAACTCATCATTCTCATCAAAATCATCATTTTCCTAATCTCTCACATTGAAAAATTCAGTTTATTGTTAGCCGTTGCACTCGGTCATTACCCGCTTCACACTCACATCAAACAGCGAACACTAGGTAAACCATTGATTACAGAAGATTCGGCAATACGCATTCATAGCAACTTTTCCCCGACCAATTTGTGCTGCATCATTTTCATAAACTCACATCATACAGCGAGCACTCGCTCAGCCAACCCGTGAGCTTTTCCTCGTTCTGCTTGGCCGTCACATCCCACGGCCACACGATGAACTGCGAGCGGAGAAGGGCGAGGACACCGTCGTTGCACAGCACCTGCAAGGAGGAATAAAGTCAATGATGATTGACTGTAAGCTTCATTTGAACTAGTAGGCGCGACTTAGCAGACTCTTTCTCGCATGGATCTGCAGTTGTTGGCAGAGTTATCATAGCCAGGCTATGGAACACGAGTAGCCTGGTTTCCAGGCTAGAATTATTGTAATTTCCCCAGAAATACAGCTTCCAGTATTTCATCAGTTGAGTCACGTTCTCTCACCCCCCCCCTCCCTCCCTCCCTTCCGCTACTCATCTGACCCCACTTCCTACTCGCAAAGTACGCCCCTCCCTAACAGCTGACGCCGTGCGGCGTGAGAGGAATCATCGAACGAGTAAATCACAACGGAAATAATAGAAACTATCAGTTATATCTAAGTTACCTAGCTCAATATCATTGAAATAACCCACCCAGTGATGAGCGTGAACCTCCAACTCCAGTTTTTCCGGGGATACAAGAGGGGGATTTTGCGGGGGTGCAACAGTGAAAAATCTATATTTTGGGGGGGGGGTATTGGGTCTGACCGGGCGTCCGATCGCGGGGGTACACCCCAAAGTTGGAGGGGTCGCTCATCACTGAACCCACCCCCTTCCTTTTCTGATATCCCTCTGAAACTCAAACTGTGTTGGCAAAACTTCGTGCGAAATTCTAGCAATTCAATGTTAAATTTAAAGCGTTGAGTATGTAGTATTTTTAGAATCGAACAATAAGAAGCACTACCACCATTCGACTTCCCCGCCAAATACGCAAGCCATGAAACTCAAAATGTCCAGTATTTTTCGTCAAACGGGTAAACTCAAAATTATCCCACTTGCAATCACTGGGAAATACCACTAACAAAAAATTTTGCGCATTCAAAAGTACTTCACTAGCATTGTTTATTATTATGAATTATTGTACCATTCGAATACTATTTTACATTGTTTTCACCGTTATTTCATTGAAATAGCATAAACATAATAATTATTATTATTCCAGCAGAAGTCCCCCTTTCTCCCCCCTCAACTCACCGCCTGCGGGAATATGTTCCTGGCGACGGAGCGGTCGTGGTGGATGTACAGCGCCAGCGGGCGTCTGCAAATACACCATAATTATAAATTAAATTAAATAAATATTTATCTAATCAACCCAACCGACATTATCAGAGAATCAATACCAGCAGATCGAGCCCGTCTATACCCAAGTTGTGAACAATGAGTGCACATCGGCGCCCAATTATCTCTTTTTTAAGTTTTTACTTGATCAGATAGAAATATTTTTATAAAAACGTACCGCTCGGACACGGGTCTATCCGGGCAGTCGAATGCCTCCCTGATCGCCGACTGCAGAGTGCCAATGAAGAAGGGCGGCATCAGATGGCCACGGCCGTCCTTGCCGTATCTGGAGGGGGGCTGATTAGTAACAATAACAACAACAACAAAAATAATAATAGTTATTATTATTATTATAAATAAGAAAAATGTTTTGGTTGTCGCACACGCGTAGCGCACTAGAAGCAATTGTGAAGTTGCGACTATCTAGTATTTGCGAACCCCCAATCCACCGAGTGCCACCATGAAACAATCCCAAATTTGGAGTTGCAAATTTCGTGCTTCTGCCTGCCCATAACGCTTTTGCATCTTGTCACTATACAATGTTGATTGACTATTGCATCTACCAAAAATAGTTATTTTCAACTAAATAATATTCTCATCTTTGCCCACTTCTTGGCGATGAATGGCTGGCAGCCACCATTCGCCTCTCCTCAAATTCTCAAAATATCACCCTCCACGTTCGCGCTTCCTGTTCTGCGTAACCCCTATTGGCATCACAATTCATCAATGTTTGCATGACGATGTCAATAAAATAGAGAACAATGTGCGTACCTGGCCTCGAGCACGAACTTGAAATATCTGGATGCCCTCCAGGGCGGAGGCCTTCCCTATTGGCTAGCCTAATTTCACCCGCCATGAAAACCGTAGATAATCAAGCAATGTACCTGGCCTCGAAGACGGACTGGAAGTTCTGGGTGCCCTCGAGGGCGGACGCGCAGTCCGTCGGGATCAGCGGCACGCCGAAATCGGAGCCGCGCGCCGAACCGCCGTTCGTAGCCAGCACCTGGAAGGGTATTTTTTTAGTTATATTAATTAATCAGATTATTTATTTTCGCTCTGTTCACCCATCAGTTCAATTGCTAGCACATTTATAATCAATTGTAAGCGAACGATGAAAATGTGGACTTGTAGCATTCGCGCTTCACCTTTTCCACTTTAGACTCGATTTTTTACATCTCTAATTTGCGATATGTAGCGCGGTTAAAACCACTACCCTATCACTATTCTGCCCCTGATATCTATTGTATTCATTAGATATTATTTCTGCTCTCTAGCATATTGTTTATTGGTGCATCCGCGCTACACCATTTCCATTTTACCCTAGCGATTCTAAATCGTTAAAGTTACCCAACCAGGACAAATTATCGTTCGAATGCGCGCGAAAACCGCAACCGCAAAATAGAGACAAAAAGCAACGAATGACTTTATTTTTAAATGATTTAAATAATTTATTTAATTATGCTTATTGATCAATTTTTATTCATTATTGAATCTGGAAAGCAAAATGCGGAGTCAGTGAACCATAGAAAGCGAAAATGGGCGGAATCACAGCGATAAACAATTAAGTCTCCCCATATTCCAGTTTGAATTGCGCGCGGTTGCCTGGTCCGGCACCGGACCAGACCGGTGTTCCAGGTCTCTTTTTAGAGTTATTATCGATTTTCCGACTTTTTTAATGTGCGAGCAATACTATTTCGACCATTCTCTATCGAATGAGCAAATAAAAATAGGGGGTCAAAATCGTCCTTGTTAGGTAACTTTAATAATGATTATGACCATACTATAGCACATAATTCCCTCAATAAAAGTGGCCTATCCATCTCGCTTGCCTGCTCTACTCCCTCGCTATCGTAATCAATAATCAACCCCACCCCCCCCCTCCCTAACCATAACTGCATCGTCTCCTCTAATATCACCTATCTGCCCCAGTCGACTATCACACTCATCTACCGTATCCCCTCACTCACCCTAACGTGCGGCTCGTGATCGTCCTCCGGCTGCTCCTCCATCGCGTAGTCGTAATCCTCGTCCTCCGACTCCTGCAAATAAGATCAATACAGTAACCGTCACACATTAATCAATACCGTATCCCTCCTCACACAAAATATATTTATTTTCGAACGAAAAGTGTCCAATCTAACGACCAATAAGCATTTTATCTATTACGAGTCAGTGATGAAACCTAGATCTCCAAGGATGTGCACAATCGTATTTCAAACCTCCCCGGGCGAGTATTCGCTATTCCTAAATACCGTGACTTTCCTCTCAATGTTTATTTTCGAACGAAATGTCTCCAATCTATCGACTAGCAAGATTTATTTCTATAACGACTCAGTGGTGAAACCTAGATCACCAAGGAAGCGCAAAATCATTCTTGTATCCTCCGGTGAAGTAAATGCTATTCATTACACCGGTAACTCTCCTTACAGACTTTAAACAATATTTTGTGACAAAAGAGTCCGATCGATCGACGAGCAAGATTTTTTGAAATTATGAATATGCGGTGAAAACTAGATCGTAATGGATATACAGGACGAAAATCGCAATCTCCGAAAACAAGTATCCCCATTAATAAATAAGATAATCCTCCAATTTAATTTTAATTTATTTATCATGTCAAACATGATAATCCTCCTCACAGAAAATTAAAAAATATATGTTTTGCTTGACAATGAGGACTACGGTCGATCGGCTTGCAAGCTTTCAATCTACTACGTAAGAATGATGAAACCTGGATCGTGAGGTAAGTACAGAATCATAATTTGAACTTTCCCGGACAAGTATATTTATAAATACCTTTCTCAACAATAAATTAATCAATTTCAACCAGAAAAAAGAGACCCATCGGTAGGAAAGCATTCTCTCTATCATGAACCAACAGCGAAACACCAACCTCCGAGAACTAGCATAATCTATTCATAAATACCATATTCCCCATTCGAATAATAGATTAATTATCGAGAGAAGAATCACATAAATCGGCGTACAACCATTCTCTCCAATATCAGAAATCAATGAAACACGAACCTCGGCGGACGAATATCCGGCAGTCATCCTGGCTGCGGGTGCTGCGGGGGCGGGATCTGCGAGCTCTGCAGCAGCTGCAGTGGGAGTCACAGCCTTTGCAGAAGTAGTCGTCGACTTGCTGGCGACTGCTGAAGAAGAGGAAGGTAAAGGGGGCACACATGGCAAGCTATTTTAATGAAGCCTTTGGACGGCGCTATGTCGGATCATAGATCAGGCGCTATGTCGGAACATTTTGCGAAATAGTTCTCATCCGATAAAGTGCTCTTGGAACGACCAAGCTAGGTGAGTCTCAACGGTAATGAAGGGAAACGCGATGAAGAGGTGGGAGGTGTGAGTATAACATCTGACCGAGCGAACTCTCAGACTGATTGTGAGACAGACGGAACTCCTCCCTTTCACTCCCTTAGTGCAAAGGGCAGGGATTACAACCAACCCCAACGCCTGATGGCCCCTCTTCCTCCTTTCCCTCTCTCTCTTGAATCGAAAGTGCACTCTCGCAATACTCTGGGGAGGGAAGTGTGCAAAAGTACAACCATCCCGAAGTTCGCAAGTTCTTTATGGATTTGCGTTAAGTTCGTTTCCAAGGTCATTTTTAATCAAAACTCAAGCAAGAAATCGCGTTACATTGCTCTGCTAAAATTCGTTTGTTGAAAATGTCGATTATCTATTTATTACAATGCTGAATTATTCCCGCATCTTCACATCCCTATGAAGCCCGAAACAGTCCAGCAAAAAATCCTGACCTTTCTCCTCCACTTTGGTGGGCACGGGCGCCGCGGGCGTCTTTGCGACAGCTGCACGGCTGCGGCTGCTGCCCGAGGCCATCGAGTCGTCGGAAGCTGCTGCAGCTGCAGCAGTTGCAGCACGCGTCGCGACCGTGCGACGCGGCGGCGGCAGCTGCGGCGCCAACTCCTCCTCCGCGTCCACCATCATCGCCTCCTCGTCCTGCAGAATTGGGCGATAATATTAATTCGTATTTTTGATTAATGAATATTCCGTCGTGAGACGAGGGGAACATATTTCATTGTTATAATATTTATATTCGAAGGAAACAGAGCAAGATTGAAACGCGTGGGACTCGTTCAAGATCAATCCTTCGCGGTACTCAAAGTTCACCGGAATTCCACTTCCCTAACTACTAAATTTCGAAAGGCTTCTCCGAGCTCTATTTTGGAGATACATTTAATTTAAGAAAAAAACATAATAATAATAATAAATAAACTCACATAGTCGGGCACGTAGTCCAGATGGTTGATGCCCAGCTGAGGTGCTGTAATTTATTATTATTTTAAACTCGACTCGTTTCATTTTATTATTCGTCCTCACTACTTCCTTTCGGACAATGGTGCCACTTTCATCACGATTTCGAAAACTGCGTCTTATCAGAAACAACACATTGTTTTCTGGTTTCACCACCTCTGCATTTCCCATTTATGATCGGAACATTTGCTGTTCCTCAAATGCACCTCAACCCAATATCTGGCTACACCAAGAAGCATCGCACAAGTATCCCATTACTCAATATCTCAGCAATTGTCATCACTATTTCATCACCACTACCCCACTTCTTCCTGTTCCCCCTAGCTCCGGCAATCATAAATTCGACACGATTGAATCCCCTCTGGGCAAGCCGCTGACCTAGTTGCTATCAGATTCGCCCCTCCCGCTGGCATTCCTCTTTTTCTCGCAGAATTCACTTCAATATTCAGCATCTTCACCCGTATCAATCGAAACTACCGTATCAACCACGTCCAATATCTTTCAATTGATCAGTGTTTCTTCCCGAGATCAATCAATAATCAGCTGCTACCGTACCTCTGTGGACGGGCGGATTGCCTCCGAGGTGCGCCTCGATCGCGTGCTCCAGATTCCAATCGCACGAGGCCAAAGTGACGACGGCGAGGTCCATCTCCTCCAGATTGGCAATGTCCTGAAAGATCGAACGGTGGTCAAGCAAAATTAGTTTTTTTGTGCCGTGCGTGGCCGCTCATTTGATTGTTGAACTTATGAATCTAAGAACACTTGATAGCATCACGTGGCCGCAACCCACCGGCCCAAAACTATAAAGATTGCCAATATTCTCGAAGGCATTAGAAGATCAAGAACCCGTCAACAACTACTGTTATCATCTCTGCACTATATATTAGCTTTTAAACACAAGATGACTCGCTCACATTACCGCACAGAGCGATTCAATCACGAAACCCCTAACAGCCTGCCCAGATAGTTTAAGGAAACGGGAAACATCAACGGGAAACATCATCGCTTTAAAGACCAAATTAAAATGATTTTATTGGCAAACCCAGACCACGAATCAATGAACGCGCGAATTCGCACTAATTTCAGCCAACTATGCAGTCTCAAACCGCCTGGCCACTTGTAAATTTCGGTTCTTGGACTTTGAAATCGGAAAAGCCACATAAATGCCCACCTGGAACTGCCGGAGCTTGTTCATTTGGTCGTCGCTCAGCTGATCCATGTCCATGGTCGACGATTCTGAAACGTCGCACTCTTATAACACCATAATCGGGCCCAATACGGCTAAGCACAACACGACAAGCAAGGTCACATGAAAAAATAAGCATAAATGGAGGCTGGTTTGGGGGGATTGGAGGCCACTCGACAGCGCCCGGGGTAATTTGAACTGAAAGTGAGGCGAGCAGAGTGAGAGAGAGAGAGAGAGAGAGAGATGACTATGGACGGGTGGGCGGGGCCAACGCGCGCACCGCCGCGCACTTTCCACGCCGGAGCCGCCCGACTAGAACACCCACTGGGCCAGCCTCGATACTCGTGAATAGTATAGCGGTTGTAAATCCAAAAATAATTTGAGAACATAAATTCAAAATTGCGTGGGAATAAATGAGCTTGGAGCAAGAAGGGAAATAGCGCGTTTCAAAATTTCAAGAGAATTTCACAATGATTTTCCCGAAACGTCTACCGTTGTGCAATGCGGAATGTTTAGTAATCGCGGGAAATGTGAAATGAGAGTATATCCCAACCTACAAAAATCGCAAAAAATAGACGCTTCTAACAATAACGTGCCGGCCGATAGATACTCGATCTGGAATATGATACTTTCACGGAAACGATACCGTACGCAAACGAAACTTCATCACATGATACTATCTAGGAAAGACTTTATTCAAGGAACAACAAAATTCACACGTTATTAACTTTTCGACAATGGGGACAAATTGGGATCGATCGGGATAAATTTTGAAGATGTGAAATAGCGTAGATATTAAGAGTGGATACGTGATACAAGGAAGATTCAACAACTTCAGCAAAGGAAAGAAAACTGGGGAGAGGCGCGTAGCAAGGGGGGAAATCACATATCGAAAAATATGGGAAAGGGAGGGCGATTTGTATATGGGTGAATAGCCGAAAAGAGGCAGACAGCGTCACTGTATCGATGTTTTTACCGTAAGCGATAAAGTTTTGAGCGCGTGCTTGGGGGAGACAACTGAGAGACGAGCGGGGATGGGGGAAACAGACTTAACCTGATCGAAATGTCAGTTTGTGCGCGGTGTTTGAAACGACGAACGTTGGACGGCAAAGCTTGGGCGAGCGAAACAAACGCATCAAATTGTGGCATATTACCTCCAAAAGGGGGAAGGGGAAGAACCTAACAACTTCGAAAAGCACACATACACCTAGGGGACACACTGAAACAAAGAAAACAATAGCAACTAGCATCATTAGAATAGAAAAACGATATTCGTGCGGGGGTATAGCATGAGAGAGGGGAGCGGGATATTACTCGATTATAGTCAAAATAGACAAATTCATTCACGAACCTAACAGTTACAAACGATAATGATGCAAAGCAAGGCTTCTGGTCAAAAATAGGGCAAATAACGAGACAATATGTGGGCCTAAAAGGGTTGACAAGCGTCACGAGCGGGGTCAGCAGTAATTACAGCGTTGCCTGTGGGGGTAGATTGGGAGGGTGGAAAACCGTAATCCTCATCGGGACGGGGAGTGCAGTAGGTCGGACTTATTCCCTCGGGGGTGCGGTAGGTCGTCCGGTCGATCAGCGACGCGACCGGTTCTGTCTGCACGTCGGGCAGTACCATATGTCCGAGGCGGGCGCCGTGAGCATGTCGAGGCACGCGAGATGGAACCACCCGCCGTACGGGCACTGCAATAGATTAATAATAGTAATAATAATAATAATTAACTAACAATAATGATAATTTATTCATGCTAGACGTTTGTTAGAAGCAGAGGCATTAGAAGCAATCTTGAGGTAGCGCCTATTATGCATTCGTGAACCACCATTTCACCGAGTGCCAAAATGAAACAAATCCCAAATTTCGAGTTGCTGGTTTCGAACTTCACCATATCTTAAACGCGAAATGGAACCAAAATCGGCATTTTATGCCTTTCGCTCATTTTGGATGCTCCCTCGCGGCTCAGACTGAACTGCTATTAAAAAAATCAACACGAAATTATCCGTATAAATTTAAATGATTGCATTTTTTACTAAATAAAAATAGAAATCAATTAACAATTCAGATACCGTACCCTCTTTCCATCGCATCCAACCATTTCTCCCTCGCTGGGCATATTGCAGTAGCAGTAGAGATTTGAGTCCGAGTCCTCCTTTAAAACAAAATATTTAAAGAAGCAGCATATTCCACATCCGTACGTTACAAATTCACGTTTCACACTTCCTATACTTTCTACCAATTTACCCATACTCGATTGTATCTATTTCCCAATCGATAAGCAATATTCTAGCATTATATTGGTCTTATTCGGCTCCTCATCCCAGCAAATCATCAAACAGTGATTGCGCTCTCAACTCCCGTTATCCTAACCTTCTAACTACTCCGCGAAACCAATGCTTCACACTTCCAATACCTTCTATCGATTCATAACTACTCAATCGGAGCTTCATTTCAAATTCAAACAGTCCTCAAATCCGCTTATTACCCCACTATCTAATCACCCGTTCAATCCACGCTTCCCACTTTCTATACCTTGTACCACATTAGCAATACTCGATCTCAGGCTCTTTTCGAAACTAATAACCAACATACTCACCTCATTTCCCTCTCCTGCTCCTCCTCCCAATGTATCATCACCGAGTGATAACTCTCTGCTCTCCCTCCTTCCATATTCTCCCCTCTCCATCTCTTCCTCCTTCTGTCTCCTCTTCCGCTCCTTCTGATCCAGATCGATCGCGTGGATCTCCGCGCGCGCCGTCAACCTTAGGGGTTATATTTATTTAAATTAATGTTTATTTTAAATTTTATCTGCCTTTGGAAATAAATTTCTAAACACGATTATCCTGAGAGTAAGGCAACGAAGTGCCTAGAAGAGTAAAAGAGCCAATAGCAATGTAGATTCGGAAGTTCAACAATTAGCAAAGCAATTTCGCCTTGTGAAAAAAAATTTCAGATGCTGGGGAGTCTTATGTTTCATGATGACGATAACTTCCGAGTGGATAGCTTTCACTAGTAAGAGGTCAGGATGAACTTTCTAAACAAAGCACAAACAACTACTCTGCAAACACTACACCACTGCGTCAATCGATATCGACCACCACCATGCCCTAACTAATCAATATTAGCTTCGGAATACCGTACTTCCTCTGTCTTCCGTGCAGACTCTCTCCTGCTCCGAAGAACTTTAGCTGCGACTGAGGTTGTTGCAGTTGCTGCTGCTCCTGCAGGGCTGCGGCTGCAGCTGCCTGCTTAGCTTGCCGCGCCTGCAATCGATACGAGTGAGACTACGGTATCATATCAAGGTACCAAGCTCCCTCCCGATCGATCACACCACTACGGTTTCCCCCTAGCTACCGTACCTGCTGCCGTTTCAGATCGGCCTTGGTCGGAGCGAAACGCGGATCACTCGAGTTATTGTACCGCGAAGGGCCGGGCGCTAAAATAGGTCACATTTGGCCTTCTGATCTTTTCCCTCCACCGTCATTCAGCACAAAACAACAACAGAGACAGCTCAAAAGCTTTATGATGGTAATGATGATGAGTAAACAATTATATGGTACAATGCGGTGGTCTAGGTTAGTTATTAACAAGGTCTAATCTCGAAAAGGCTGCTTCTAAAGCACAGGTAAAACGGTTGACTACGGAGGTGATGTGTGTGTGTGGTCTTGAGAAAAAAATGGAGGTAGTATAACTGTACAGGTATAAAGAGGTAGGTCAACCCGGGGCTGGTGTGTGTGTAAAACTGGGCTTTTTTTGAGCAACAGGGATGATGAGGAAAGTAGTGTAGTACTAACCCGATGCCTTGGTGGTCGCATTCAGAGTACCGTAATAGTTCTGATGCCCCGGAGGAGGGGAAGGGTCACGATCCGATTGCTGGAATCGACAAGCATAAGGATACACAAAAATAATATATGTGATTAATAATAATAGAGTAATTAATAATGGAGATATTATTAATTAGATTAATTAGGGGAAGTAACCGACAATCTTGCCGATCTCATTGCCAAGATCCTTGCCGAGCGTGGAAAAGTCGAAGATGTTCTCGTCTTCCAGACCCTGAAATACAATTGTTATTTTGTTGATCTTGCGCTGTTGTTGTTTTTGCAATTTAAAATCAAACAGTTAACTGATTTCTTCGATAAGAACACCACTTCCTATTGACTTGCTAGCAGCTTCACAGTATCTAGTAATTCCGCGCAAACCCCACATCACCGGGTCCCAAATGTTCAAAATTTCTCTGGTTTGATATCTGCCTTCAGCAACAAAATAACGCCACACATTTCAAAACATTAACAACACCACCAAGAACTGCCGCCTCATCAACTTCACTCAAGGTTCATTGTTTTGACATGGATCATCAAAACAACAACACCAGCAGTCAAAACAACCCCTACTAACCAAGTGGATGTCCTGGGGGGCGCCATCGGGCATGGACTCGTGCAGGAACTTGAGCAGATCGTCGTCGTCCGCGTCAGACATGCCTGAAAACGAAATTCTATTAAAAAAAAATTAATATTTTAATACTTTAGTTATCAAGCGTTAGTATTATTGCATAAACTATTATTACACGAAACTATTATTTATTTTTTATAAGAATATATTCTCTAGAGGAAGCAATGTAAACGGAATACTCGTTCTTTACACCCCCCGATGGTACCACAACTTGTCGGGCTCAAATTCCCAAGCATCCGCGGCAGCTTATTTAAACCACTAATACCGTGTTCCCAGAAGTGTGCCGTCATTTCGATCAGATCAATCAAAACACTCAATCTACCTCCTCCATTGCCCATATCCTCCTGCGGCTGTTCCTCCCTTCTATCCGGCTGCTGCATCTGTTGCTCCTCGCGACGAGGCTGCTGCTGCTGTTGAGCGGCGAGAATGGCGCTGCAAGAGGGGTGATGATATATTTATGAAGACATAAGCTCGTTGTATCATGATTATGTTTGCGAACCGAAAGCACGTACGAATTACAGTCAACGCTTTATCAAGAGAGATATCAACGACGAGAAACTCACTTATTGCTTGCGAAATTTTGCAATTACTAAATTAATATTTCCCAACCGTAGTAATCACTTCCGTCTGTCAAACATACCACATATGCGCAGGATAAAACTGAGATCCCCGGCCATCTCATTTCTCTTTCTTTATGATCATCAGGCAGGTAATTTTAACATTCAGCACTACCATCCGTCAAATATGCAACATATTCAAAGCGTGAAACCCAGATACTCCCTCTCCTACCCTCTCAACTCACTTCATGGTCCTGCTGCCGGGCGGCCTGCCGGGGCCGGGGCGACGCGCAGGCGGCTGCTGCTGCTGCAGCTGCGACTCGTACCCATCGTCTGGAAAACAACATAATTAATAATAATTAACAATAACCACAGCAACAATAATAATCATAATAAATAGCACCCACCGAGCGGCTCGGGCTTGATCACTCGCTGCTGGCTGGAGCGCTCGCGGTTCGCGTGCACCTGCAACGATTGTGTTTCACAACTTTGCTATCACATGTTCTCAATGCACTATCTAACGAGAACAATTGCCACAACGTACTAGCGATATGAATAAGAATGTCCATGGCAAAAATCTTCAGTGCAATTCGGGTTACACAACTATGATATCTAGCATAGCCAACGCAATCAAACAATGCACAACTGCCCACCGTTTCCTTATACCAATTTATTCTTGGGGAGACACCCTTCCCCACTCACATTGCCCCTCTCCAGTGCTATTCTAGCTGCAGCAGCACGGGCTGCGGCTGCAGCCTCTGCTGCATGGGGCGGCAGCTGTGCAGCAGCTGCAGCGGCCTGCCGCTGTGAGGCCAGCCGATGCGCCTGCGAACAAGGCTAGCACTCAGTCTCTGGCCCAGAATACAACGAGAGAATTGATTGAGGTAAAGTGCAGAGGTGTAAAGTGCGTGTTAGTGCAAGCATGGGCCAGAAACCGAAAAGTACGCGGACAATCTAAATCTATTCCGTTTCGATCTAGTGAGCAACTCGGCATGCATTCGTCAGTTCAAAATGATATCGCAATGAATTATCACCCTCTCAGTTAATGCTTCACCTTCTACTCAAATCCCATCTTCTCACCTCTCTCAGCTTCCTCTCCTCCCTTTCCCGCTCCTTCTTCTTCCTCATGTACGACGACATCGGGTCCTTCAGCACCGGCACTTCACTGCCTGAAATGAGCGAATGATCTTTGACCGATCACTCACATACCGGTGACCACAAACATTCTACGAAGATTAAAATGTGGCACGTTTAGTTAGCTATCAAACTGATCCAGTCAAATAAAGTATGGAAGTAGAGACCGCGTTTTAAGATTAGTATGTACACATACCTCCACGCGATCCGGGTCTCGACGATGACGCCGACAGCTGCTCCCGCTGTTGTCGCGACTGCAGCTGCAGTTGTTGCTGCACGGCTGCAGCCTGCTGCGCCGCAGCGTACTTCTGCTGCTGCTGTAAGATTGTACGATTATTGTTTGTAAAATTCCGATAGTCAATCAAATCATTGTGAAATCGAGAACACTTGTAAAACTAGTGCAATGCGGGATCGCCTGGCAGAACAATCATAATATGACAACGACATGCCTTCTCACACGGAATATACCCCACAAATTTAGTTTATCATAATTTCTAAAGCAGGCGAAGATAATTCCATCGACTTCACAAACGACCTCCACAATACATAAAACTGGTGATACGCGCATTCAACGGGTCCCCCTTGGTCAATCGTAATTTTGTTTTGTTTATTTTTACGTGAAAAAAAGACCATAGTTCAAAACAATCCACACAATAAAATGTGCTACTCATCAGCTCTCACTGTCTGTCCCAAGTTTCACATTATTTTTTCATTATTTTTTAGAGATTTGTTGTGTTTTTGTATAGAGACGCAACCATGAAGGAATCAATTTCAAGTGAGGCCTCATCAGTACATAAAACAGATGCTACACGAAAACACCGGCAAATTCTCCCCAGTCAATATCTACTCACCCTCTCCCTGTCCCTCTTCCGCTTGTTTTCCACGGTAAGTTACCGGTAACTATTTGCAAAACATTGGCATGCAAGGCCAACTCACCCGCTCCCTCTCCCTGTCCCTCTTCCGCTTGTTTTCCACGGTAAGTTACCGGTAACTATTTGCAAAACATTGGCATGCAAGGCCAACTCACCCGCTCCCTCTCCCTGTCCCTCTTCCGCTTCCTCTGCTGCTGCTGGGCGGCCGTCGATGTGGCAGTGGCCGCAGCTTGTGGGTCGTAC
The DNA here is from genome assembly GCA_900490705.1 of Pristionchus arcanus. Classification (NCBI taxonomy): domain Eukaryota; kingdom Metazoa; phylum Nematoda; class Chromadorea; order Rhabditida; family Neodiplogasteridae; genus Pristionchus; species Pristionchus arcanus. Next base: position 239,814 of record LS486635.1, read on the forward strand.
GGCGCGACGCTACCCGAGCGAGATGAGGACAGACTGCAATTGAGATAACTATAAAATATAATATGATGATTGATGAGCGAAGCGAATCGATTTCCTCGAAATTAGAGTATAGTTACGAGGTATTTATTTCCATTTATTTTTTGCTTTTTTTATTATTATTTTTTTTGAACGGCCACCCCCGATACTATACTACTCTTGACAAATCACATCGTTCTTATGATTTCACTAGTCCCTGAATCCACCTTGCTCAAAAATCTCAACAAACAATATATTTTAGATTGCCTTCCTTACAATTCAAACGATAATGATATATTATCCACATCTCGAGAAAATGCCCCCTTCCACCCACTTTAATTTTAGCTCCCCATTTAATTGTAACGCTCCCAATGATCTCATGTTCCAATCGCTCCCCTTACTTATTGCCCTTCTCCGTACTCTCAATTTTTCGCACAATTCATTGTAACGATCCCTCTGATTCCGTGTTTCACCCTCTCCCCTTACCTCTATTGCCTCTCTCGCCCACATTCCCATTCTGGTGCCCTTTTCAACGCGATAACGATCACGACCGTCTTACGTAACAACGAGCAATCGTCGGAATCTCTCATTTCCCAATTCTGTCTCGCCTGTTAGAGAAACGAGAGAGCATGGGAAATAAAAAGAACAAACTGACCATTCCACGTAACAACCTCATCCTATTCTCCTCCTACATGGCTGACTCACTCCTTCCATTGCGAATTTCTCAATTCAACGTTACCCAATACAGAATTGATCCCGGTGTTCCAAAGTTCCAAACGTTTCCCAAATATCTCGCATCTCGCCTTCTTCAATAGTTCACTCAGTGTCAGTTCAACGTCAAAAAATAACAACTACGATTTCAAAATTACATGCCATCTCATTTCGGTGCTTCAGGAAAACCCCGGCGACTACAAGTTCCCATCACCCGCAATATATCGTTACACCCCCTTCGTAGGAATATCAACAAATAAAAAAGTACGGTTCATCTTTCACTTTATCCGAACCAATAAATATTCTTCTCAACCACAGTCTAATCTCCGTTAACCTTTTTTACTCACATCTAACCCGGCACGCTGATGTTCCACCCTCTCCATACCTGCTATCCCTCGTCCTGCTGTTCGTGTACGGGATCGTCCTTCCTCCTCCAGCCTCCGCCCTCGTCGTTCCTCCTCCCACACTGAACATGGGCGTGCTCTCGCGAGACATCGACGAGGAGCCGACGCGGTCTCGGCGACTGAAATAATGGTAATTATTAGTATTGTTTTATTTTTATATTGTTATTTTTTAATTATTTTACTTTTTTTTATAGTTGTGGTCCCTGGTGACAATTCAAGAGGACAAAGTGTCGCGGCGAGGAACAAAAACGTTTGATAAAGATAAGGGCTGGTAATATCGTCCTATCAGGACTACTACGGCACGGATTATGTGTGCCCATGTGTACGTTTCACGGGTGATCATTGAAGGATGGCAAACAAGGCCCAAACCGCCTCGGATAAGCCGGAACAGATTGCCAAGATCCCCTGAGACTTCAGGTTTCACACTAAATCAAAAGGCCACACGTGATTTTTCAGAGTAAAAAAACAGCATTAAGAAGTACCTAGCGATTTCAGTTTTCGCTCAACCGATAATCTCGCAATTGCACAATATCCGAGATTAGTATTCCCCACAGCTACAAAAATAGCGGCTCCAAAATATCTCGCATTGACTGGAAAAGAAAAAGTGTGCACAAAATTACCCGGCGATTTCAAGCACCTCACTTTATCCAAAAACGAGGTGCAAATCCAATTTCAGTGAAGTGAACGTAATTGAAAAAAATGTACGATATTCTATATATTCTAAGCAACCTGGCAAGTAAGCGTTTCATCCTTTTTTTCCCAAAAAATATAACAATTTCTTTTCAACTACCGTCAGATTCCTGTTTCACCCTTCCCCAAATACCAGCCCTCTCCATACCTGGCGGGTTTCTCCTCGGGCACGCGGAAGGCGGGCTGGGGAGCGGAGGGCGGGGCAGAGCCCTGCGTGCGACTGTTCACTGCCGCCGCAGCCACCATCATCGTCTCGTTGAGGAAGTCTGCAAGGAGGAATTGTCGTTAACGTCGTCTGACTCTCTAATTTCTAGTCTGGAAGTAGGAAATTTGCATGAGAGCATCATGAGGAAACATGCCCAATCGATGCTTCCGCGAAAATCTATCATTTGAGTTTTGGGTTTCAAGGAACTGGTAACCATTGCGATACAGCCTGTTATGTGATAACGCACACATCAAAAATTTAAAGACCCTTAATAAATGGATGGGTTCGTACTCCATCAAAATTTACAATGCTGCAGATGCGCACAAATTGATTTTCGGTTTCAATCTTTTATGATAATCCCATTCGAATCAGGGCTTGCAATAGTATCCGTATCCGTATCTCGCAACAAAAACCCTTTTACAAATATTGTAATGATGAAAATAATAGAGCACATTTGATTCTCGGTTTCGAGCGTTTCTCGTCAACTCCGAGGAATCGATGCTCGCAATATGATGACAGTAAGCAACATATGATATCTAATGTCGCACCAAATCAGCATTGGGAACACAAGAGCCTTCGATTTGAGTTTTTGTTTCAAAATCCCGTAATCAACTCATTCAATTCAATGCTGTGTTCGAAAAGTATGTAACCAACGTCAAATGCTTCGAGGTGGTTTTCTCAGCCGTTTTTTTTTTATCAATTGGTCCAATTTTTTTCCTACGTGCATCTGAGCCTACCAGACGTAGGAAAAAACCTGTCGCAAAGTCAATCGATTGCGTTCGGGCGTAGGTGCCCGACATAAGGTGTAGTTTTTGACTTTTTGAACACTGACTCAATGACCGCAATATGCAATAACAACAGCCATCCCATTAATAACAACCATAATCGCATTCATTGAACATTTCCGTTTCAACCTATCAACTCACTCGACTCGATGGCTTGCGTGGTGCCGGGCGCGTCCACTTCCAGCTCCAGCTTGCAATGGTACGACCAGTCCGAGACACGCTCGCTCAGCGCCTGCATAAATCATTTATTTTATTCCAGAACAGTGGTCGAAAAGCCATGTTAAATGGGGTTTCCAATAAGGCACCTAGCATTTCTTCGACGAACATCTCATGTAGTTGATGGCATGCATTTCGAAAAATATTTCTTAACAATTTATTTTGCTGAACGCACTCGAATTCCTCCGATTTCGAAAGTTATTGCGAATACAACTCGCATGGTATTGCGAAAGTAACTGCGGCAGTATTTCTCACATATTTCGTTATCAGTTATCATCACTTGATTACTCTAGGTGAACTGTGGTTACTAATACTAAGCAAATCATCTCCCAATCGCACGTGCTCCTCCTCATGTCACTTTGAGAAAAAAAGGGAGGAAAATGAGAGCCCATTACTCAACCATCTGCCTCACGTTAAATGGGGCATGCCCATTTGTAGGGAGAGAAAAAGGAGGCAGGCATTAGGGAGAGAGAGAATGGAAGACGGAAGGAAACCTAGATGGGGAAAGACCATCTGTCTGGGCAGTGGAAAAGGAGAGGAAATGAAAAAGCCTAGGAGCTTCCGCGGCAGACTAGGTCAAAAGATTGAAACTAATGAAAAAGCGTGGATTCATTCAAAGCACGAGAGAACAAAAAGGAAGACAATGAAACAAAATTCATCACAGTTGAAAAAAATGCGTTTTTGGGAGCACTATAATTTGGAAGAACTGAGATGCTTTTCAAAGCACTATAATTTGGAAGAATTGAGATGCGCAAGGCCTATATATCTAAGTTAACAACCTATTTACGGCATGAAAAGTACGATCAGCTCACACAGAGCATCATAAACAGATAGATTTTTTCCGTCTTGCCGAACCCATTTTGTGAATGTTTCTAGGGAAAACGGCAATTCACCTGGAGGAGCTGATGGCACTTGTGCGCCATCTCGTACTTCTTCTCGGAGACGTCGCGGGCACGATCGTGCATCTGCAACGATGAGCATATTTAGTGGTGCACCAATTTTTCAATATTTTAGCCACCGATTTCAAACAGCATCTCGTGCGAACATATGATGTGCACTCATTGTTCGGCAACGCTATTGCTCTACCAGCAGGATCTGTGTTTACACTCTTGTCAGATTCACAACGATCACTAATGTTAAGATTTCGCCAAGTGCATGTGCACTCATAGAAAAACTTGATCTACCAGGTTTCACAACAGAGCATCTGCCCATCTATAAGATATACCAGGTTTGAGCGCTCAAAATTTTATGATTCGAATGCTCAACACTTGTTCAAGCTTTTGTAATGAATCATCCAAGATCTCGGACACACGTTGATTGCCCTCGTGGGGGAAATTACTCATTACCAGTTTCACCTGCTCTGGTTACTGAGTGAAATAGCATGAGAGGGAAAGGCGCCCGACACCAGGGCCAATATTAAGAGGCGGAAAGGTGTAGTCGTTGGAAGTTAATGAGGTGCGGCGAAAATCAGAAGGTGTGCCGTACTATCAGGAGTGGTTCCGCGTTAAAATACGTCACGGCTTGAATGACAAATACAATGAAAGGTTTAACGCTAAAAATGTAGTCAACCAGGCGGATCCAAGTTTCACCCGGCACGGACCTCGCCGATCTTTCTGTAGATGTGGGCCTTCTCGTCTTCCCTCAGGGTGTTGTCATTGTGAAGTCGGGCGGTCAATTTGTCTGCCTCTTTCTTGTATTCTGGAAAGAATCGATTTCAAAACTGGTTATTTTGAAATAGGGATTTGACTGACCGGAGGCCTGTCTTTCCCAGTCTTGAATGAGACCGCCACGTCGTTGCAGCTCATCCGGCACATCCTCGATCACTGCAATCGATAATCATCAACTAATAACCATCATTAGCCCAAACATAGTCGCACTCCGGCCTCGCAAGGCCGTATACAAGAAGTAAATGAGTGCGCGCCAAACGCGGGGACTCAAATAACTCACGTTCTATAATGTCCTCCAGATAAATCATGTAACGGCTGGGTCCGTCTGAATGTACGGAATCGATTAGAAACGCAAAACACGAGAAAAAACACGAAAACATGCGAAATTTAATTAATTTTATGAAATGATGGTGAAATTCGTGGTGTGTAGAAAAGTGTGGCGATGACGGCCAATTTTTCACAACGGCGTGGTAAAGCTCGGCATGGTACGGTAGCCTGTCATATCGTACAGTTGTTTAGTGACTTCTTTGTTTTTGTTATTTATTTTTTATATAAAAAAAAATGACAATAAACAACAATGACTCGTTAACTTGAAACAAACTAAACCAGTATCCCTATTCCAATTGTTTTCGCTCCAGTGAATAAATGTGTACACTTCATGTAAAAGCATACTAATTTTTGCTCGTACTTTCACGTATTTCTCATCAGCGGTCAAAAAAGTGGCAATGACTGAAAAATTGATGATGCTTTATCGATAAAGTTTAAATGAAAATTTAGAATGCAGCTGGATTCCTTCTAATTTCTGCCTGATCCTCTCTATTCATCCGCCAATCCGCTTTCTATTTCCTTTTCTGTCTCCGTCTTCTGTTGAATGGCAGCTTGCTGGGATATCACAGGGACCTGATAAGCGAAATGTTGCTTATTATCTTTCCTCTAAGTTGTTCATGAATAATGTTTTTAAACATCTTGCTGTAGATTCCTAAAAAAAACTCTCCAAACCAACCATATTACAGTCGGCCCTCTCATCATTCATCTGAGCGACAGGAAACGTCATTGTCTGACCGGAAGGAGCGGCAACAGGAGCCATTCCTGCACTGAAATTTTGCGGCTTGAGAATGGATTATTTGTTCTTTTGCCTTTTCTCACTCTTTTTGACGAATCTTTACCGATATGAGCGCAAACGACTAGGCGGAAAGCGGTAATTAGTATGGATTACGGTGTACGCGAAGAATGATCGATAAAAATGTTTACATGAACTCTGTCTGTTGTCTCTCCTCGCGAGCGAGCGCGTCGGCAATCCTCTTCTTTCTGTGAAAATGAATTACCCTACTAACAAGTGCTCTCGATTTGTGGGAGGATAGAGTTTTCCCATGGTCATAAGGAACGGAAGACGAGGTCGTGCAAAACAATTCTTTCTTGGACCGTTTCCATTGAAAATTTTTAGCTTATTTTTTGTTCAGTATCAGATCAGAAAGACCGAAAGATCATTGCAAAATGAGAGACGATAACATTGTTTCCACAGCCCAGGCTCTGCTCATCGTCGGCAATTTTAGCAACATTGTAAATAGGGCCGAGAAAAGTGCTCACTTCCAGTAGATAGAGATCATGGAAACGAGGATGCCACAGCCGGTAGCTCCAAACATAACGGCCACGATTATGATGACTATCTGAAAGATTGATTTCGGAACTTGCGACCGTCAAACATTCACGTCACATCTATCCATTGCACACTCACATCTCTGAAAGTTATATCATCAAGTCAACATAATTTTTTCCAGAATGATCAATTCTAAATGCTCTCTAGTCGGTCGTAAAAACGTGGAAAGTTATCGAATGTAATGATCAACCTTACCATAAGAGCATTAGACTTCTCCGGGCTCTCAGTAGTGGTAATATTCATCCTTTAGCAAAGACCACTCGATGAGGGGAGAAGGACGATGAATGAGTGAGAATAATTAAAGCAATGAGAAATAAATAACAAAACGATTGATCATTATTGAACATTCTAGATTGTACAATATTAACGAAATGCAAGAAAAGATGATCAATAACATTTTATCGAGTAAGTTTGAACGATAATTTCGAAATTGTCTGGACTCCTTCTAAATTCCACCTGGTCCACTCATTCATTCCTCGATCCGTATTCCCTTTCCCCTTCTATCTCCGCCTTCTGTTGGTCATTCTTCAAAGTTATTCATGAATAAGTGTATGCACAAATCTTACAGTAGAATCGCGAAAAATGTTGTGCAACAAATTACGAAAAATATCTGAAAACCAACCATGCCCTTCTCGTTCCTCCTCTGAGCGACTGACACCATCACTGGTTGAACGGGAACAGTTACCATTCCTTCTCTGAAAGATTTGCAGCTTGATAAAGGATTCATTCTTTATTTTTATCCTTTCGACTATCTAACCATATCGGAAAATAATGCAAACTTATTGCATAAGCCGATATGCAAGAGTGAAAAAAATATTTTTAAACGAACTTTGCGTCTTGTCTCTCCTCGCGAGCGAGTTTGTTGTCCCTCATCTTCTTCCTGGGCGAAATGAGAATTTACCGTAGTCAAAAATAGCAAAAAGAGTTTAGAACGTTGTTAAACGCCCAACGCCCAAAAATAGTTCGTTCGCTCACTTGCAGTAGATAAAGAAGATGGAAAGGAGGATGCCGCCGCCGGTTGCCACACCCATTACGGCCAACATCATAAGGAAACCCTGAAAGTGAACTTGCAAGGGAACACAAAACTAGCATGTGGTCTCACTTATAGCAAGCTACCTAGATATCACGCTTTCCAGAGAATTCATGATCTTGTGACCAACTTATCCATGTAACACGTTAATTGTACATTTGCCCGTAACATACATGCACATGAAATGATCAACCTTACGTTAAAGTCATTAGACTCCTCCGTAGACTCCTCCGTAGTCTCAGTAGTGGTTGTTCTATTCATCATTCAGCGATGACCACTCGACAAGATGAGAAGGGAGAGGAATGACTGAGGATTTTTTTACATTTCTTGCACCACTTTTATGAATTACGGAACAAATGAGCAATAACGTTTTATCGAGTAGGTTTGAACGATAATTTCGAAAATAGGAGGATTCCATCTAATTTCTGCCTGATCCACTCTATTCTTCTGTCGATCCGCTTTCCATTTCCCTTTCTGTCTTCGTCTTCTGATCGCCGACCGTTTGCTGTGAGGCCACTGGAGTCTGAACAATTCTTAGATCAAGATGGGTTTAAAACATAAAAATGCTGGTTGTTCTGAGATATTCTGCGACGGGGAAATTTTGTAACTCTACAGGTCCCGCAGGACTTCGTGTGCCTTGAGTACGGGGTCACCTTTACCTTTACCTTTACATGGTATTATGGAATGAATAAAAGAAGAACAACATGATTCACCTTTCTGTCTTTCCTCCTCTGTGCAACGGGCATCATCGCTGGCTGGCAGGGAGGAGCGGCGCACGTACCAGCACTGAAATGAGCACCCTTTCGCCGCGAGACTATTTACGAATGCTTCCCGTGAATGCTATGGAATGCTTTGACTCATTAGGATACATAAAGTACGTTAGTTTTCGACAGATTGGCCAGGCTACGGTATGGTTTTCAAGTTACGGTAGGCGATCAATAAACGTACTTCGCCTCTTGTTGCTGGCGAGCGACAGCCGCTGCGATCAGCTTGTGTCTGAGGATAATTAGCATTATTTGGTTGCAGTAGTATTGTACGAACGTCAAGATTTCGGCTTTGGCGCAGATAACGCTTCGAAAAAGGCAACTATCTACGATCGCTTCACCATTCGATATGATAATTTGCATGTTACGATAAACAAACCTGCAGTACCACTTGATGAGGGATACGATGGTGACGAGGATGAAGGCCACGCCGATGAACACCCAGATGTACAACTGAAGAGGGCAATTTGTAAGGATGAAGAATCCGGCTCTTCATTCTTCGTACTCTCTCCCTGGTTAAAGTTGCGAAGAGGAATGAACAGAATAATTATTGATGCCAATCACAGCGTGCCATTGAGGATCGCCTCCTTTGTTCGCCGCGGCGGTCGTATTCTAATGAGAGGAGAGGGAGAGCGAATCATTCCGAGCCATTTGAGCGAGTTTTGCGGCGCGAATTGGGGAGAGTTTTCGGTGCATAATGCAACAATAACGAACGACCAGATCGAAAGTAGGAAATTAATCGAACGCAGAATATCGGCTGGTAAATTTGCCACCGATCAATGTCATTTTTGTACACTAACTCTCGCTCTATGCAAATTTGCATTCGAATTACTAAATTTTAGTGATTACGCGATTTCCGCATCTCGAAACCCACCAGAGGAAACCCCATACCCTGCATTATTTTTGGAATCCTAACGAGATTTCATAAACTTTGACGGAGCTCGATTTTTGATAAAAGATTAGCGGCTCGAAATATTCGGAAAAATGTACTTATTTTTGCAGATTTTCGTGTTTTTCTAAAATGTAAGAATAATTATCAAAAATCGAGCTCCGTCAAAGTTTTAGAAATTTCCTCAGGATTCCAAAAATAATGATGGGTATGGGGTTTCCTTCGGTGGGTTCCGAGATTCGTAAATCGCCGTATCACTGAAATTGAGAAATGGGTTTCAAAATTACCAATTATGTTTCAATGACAGTGATATATAGAAAAATACTTGGATACGCCAAAATTCGTTTAAATTTTCAATTTCTGATATCCTACTTGCTAAAGGTAATGGAAAAAAGGTGTATCCACGTCAAGCGATTTTTGAGTCGTAAGAAAACGCTAGATGGAACCCACCGGTAAGGCCGACTGTTAGACAGACTACAATACTCTGTGGTAAATTGCTTTCTAGGGTAGTTAAGCTTTCGCGACCGAGGCCGAGATCCTTGGGGATAGCAAGGCTCTGACTCGGTGGGAGATAAAAATCTATGCCCTTTGAATGATCGGCGACGTCTTTTTACCACTCGGTCATCCCTACTTCTTACTTCCTTACGTCTTTACCGAATTCTTGCAATAATATTCCGAATTATTGCTTTATTTTAAATATGTTTCACGCGATAATCAGCCTCATTTCTCAAAAAGTTCGGTCAACCGATCCGGTGAGAGAGCGAAGAGAGAAATGAAATGAGAGGGAAAAGGATTAGTGCGCGAGGACGAAAAATGAGCTCCGCCATGCAAATGAACTTTTTCATCCTCGATGGCACGCTGTGGCCAATCAATTGATTGCTTGCAAAAAAAAGAAAGTTCGTTATGGAAAACTTGAAAACGTTGATTCGTTTTACGCGATCACTAGTAGATACATGTGAACACAATTAGAGAGCATGACATAGTTTCAAACTTACTTGAGTGTTACTTTCGGTACGCGGAGCCTCAGTGGTGGTAGTGGTAGTGGATTCGACCATCCTTCAACGATGACCACTCGATGAGAGGAGAAGGGTGAGGAATGAAATAACAGGAGAGAAATTATGATGCAAATTTAATAATAATATCGGTGATTAATTAATATTGTGCTCAGTTTTATGAAGAATTCATAAATGAAGAAGTTTTATCAACTAAGTTTGAACGATAATTTCGGAAATGACAATTTCCATTCTGCCGTTTCTCCCTTCTTCCCTTTATTCTTCCATTGATCCGCTCTCAATTGGATCCGTCTTTTGCGATGGATTTGCGATCGCCTTGTATCTGAAGTATCTATATTGATGTCATGACGTCTATAAGTTTCTAGAACCACATTATTTGATGTATGACTAATTGTGATCCGGTTTACAGCAGAAGTACAGAAATTCAAAGACTTTAACTCCAACAATCGCAGGTTCTAGTTCACTAATTATAGACAAAATAGTGCTCGCTAGGGATTCCATTAGTACAGTATTAGTGTATCAGCAAATATAGGGCACACGTGCAGAAAGTATCCCCACCTGCAATAGCACCACAGGCCGGTCATTCCGAGGGCGAGAGCCGCGATCATCGCCAGTCCGATGATAGTGCAGATGAACAACTGGAAGAGGGGATGGTACTTTGGGGTAAGGTAGGGAAAGGTAATCAAGTTATCAGAACTACTTCATCCACACTGTAATCTTCTCACACGCACCCTCGCGTCGTTCGTAAAGAGATTCATGAAAGAAATGTTCAAGAAATTTATCTTACAGTATTGTCGTTATAGGGGATCTCCGTAGTGGTCTCAGTCATCATTCAGCAGAGACCTGTCAACTAGAGGAGTGGAGGGAGGAATGAAACGGTGAATTCAGTTACATTATTAATCATTTTTAATTATACATTATTTTTTTTTCAATAATAAAAATTCAATAAAATAAATATTCTACGGGAATGATCTCTTGATTCAATATGACCTTTCCATCTTTTCAATGAGCGCTTGCGTGCTCTTGCGACGAGATGTACCCGATCTCGAGGTCAGAAATAGAGGAACAACAGAGAGCAGGGCCAGAGGGTATGGTATTGAAACAGTTGATCTTATTGTGGTAAGCAGTCTCGCCAGGTCGGAAGGCATCCTACTTTCCTGTATAAAAGGGATGCTATTTCGGAAAAGTAATTCATTCCTGCCTCTGCCTCCTCCACCAATTTTTCTACAATTTCACTTGAATTTGTTCCCCCTTCCCAATCATTATTATTTTTTCGTCAACAATGCAAATCCACTATCAGTAATTGAATATTACCATTGCAGACAGACTCGTCTCCTACCCAATTGAAGCGATGTCTCAATCAGCCGTAAGTTTTCGCATAATGACTGATTATTCACTAGGGATGTCTATGCGGAATTCATTCCGCATTTCCGAATTATTTCCATAATCATTTCTCATTCCGCATTGCGAATGAACTGGTCCCCTCTCAATGCGGAATTCCGCATTCTCGAATAACACGTTTCACTAATAGAAGAAAATGAAGCTTGTTCATTTCCAATTGAATTATCCACCACCGAGCCCGCTCGAACGAAAGAGGGAGAATGAGAATTGCAGAATTCCGCAACGAATTCGGAATTCCGCATTCGAACTGAGATGGGTCGACCGCATTGCGGAATGAATGAAATAGAGGAATGAAAGTGGGGGAGTTCCGCGTTCCGTTTAGAAACCCCTATTATTCACTACAAAAAGGGTGATAATTCACTATGAAAAAGGACTACTGTCTACTGATTCCTAACCTAAATAATAATTGCAATTTCAGACGTCATTCCAAGGACTTCCCGCCGAAATCTCGATGCAGATTATCGAGAAATTGACTGAGGAAGATCGACTGAGTCTCGCATCTCTCACTCAACGATTCTTCAATCTTGACTTGATGACTGGTCTTCGAAGATTCGATTTTGTCCAATTCAAAGCGGTGAGTAAATGCACTAAATTTCTAGTTTTCCATGTTCAAAAACCCTTCTGACAATGAGTGAACTAACTTTCTTTCAGGAAAATGGAGGCTGTATCGAAGCAGAAAGTGGAAATAACATCCAAATGTTCAATCAATTCGCTCCTATCGATGAATTAACTTCTTTCTTCCACAACGCAACGACAAAGACCCTGACCATCTCGGTAAGAATTCTTTAGACAATTTTGTCTCAAAATCAATCAATTTCGAAAGATTGTCGGAATGAATAAAATGATGTAATTCTGTTCAAAGATGTAATAAATATTATATATTTTTCCAGGGACGACTGGACGTAATGTCCGAGAGAATGCTGCAGAGCATGGTGAAGAATATCCGATTCGATAAGCTGATTATCGATGTTGTAAACTACAAATCGCACAGGCAAGTCATACTGAATTTTAATAATAAAATGAATAATTTCAATTATATAATTATCGTCTTTCAGAATTCTCTGTCAACTCGTTGAAAATTGCAAGAGTTCCGTTGAAGTGATCATTCGCTGGAAGATCGTTGAAACCATCACTGGAATAGCTAAGAAAATGATTCTTAATCTTCCTGATATCGTCAAGCAGAGAACGACTGCCTTCGTAAGTCTAATTATCTTAAAATATTCAATCGATCATTATCAATTTTAATGTTATCGTACATCGCTCCCATAACCGAACAAACGGCCTTTTCTACCTTTTTTTGCCTTTTTTCCTTAATTCGAGCTGAATATTCTTGTTTTTTGTTGTTGTTTTTTTGTCCACCCCGATAAGTGGACGAATACAAAAATTGGCCGGTGAAATATTACTTTAAATGGGTGAAACACGAGAGCCGTTGTCTCTATTTTCAATGAAAATACGGCTCTACCGTAATCACAATTTCATCAGTAATTTTCTGTACTTTTTGTGTACTACGGCTGTAATTGTTCACCCATTTAAAATAATATTTCACCGGCCAATTTTTGTATTTATAATAAAATAAAAAAAATATGAAACAAAAAACAAGAATATTTAGTGCGAATTCGCCCAAAGGAAAAAAGGCAAAAAAAGGTAGTTTGTTCGGTTATGGGAGCGATGTACGATATTTCTGTTTTTATTCAATAAATTTCAGATGTGTGACGAGTCTTTCATCGATGATGAACTATTTCTCAATCTTCTCAGCAAATCTTCTGAAAGAATAGTGATCGATTGCCCTAACAGTACAATCACGGAAGCAGCACTAGCAACGGCATTTGAGGTAAAATCTATCATCAAACCTCATTAATATCTCGTATTTCTTCATTCGTTTTCCAAATTGTTTGCTAATACGGCTTCTTTCAGATGGTTTCAAGCGGCTCAGCGAAAAAAGAGATCATTTGTTGCGCGAATGAAGATGCATTCCTGAACTATTTTCAAGAACTCTTTGTTCTCAATGCTTACGATTACGAATATAATCCGATCGACGGCGAGTTCAAGCACAAAGAGTCAGGGGCCTTGACATGCTTTTACAAGGAGGATGATGATAGAATGATTATTGAAATGCACCCTCCCCAGAAATAGACTCAATCCGTACTTTTTAACTCGATTTTTTTCATTATCCATCCTCCCCCTTGATCTATTGTGTACAGGTTATTCCAATAACTTTCTCACTTATTTGTACTGTCTTTATAATAACAGATAAATTATTTTGTCAAAAAATTGTTGTTCAATTACAGTGCTAGTTTTTATTAGATTTTCAGCTAATCTAGGAACCTCTAGAAAAGCTTGTCAAAAGTTATTTATCGATTGATTATCAGAAGAAGATCACTTCCTCTTCCTCTTCCTCTTCTTCGGTAGATGGAGTGGGAGGAAGGGTGGATTGGGTTGATGAATGCACTGGAGAAATTCTTCCATTGGGAGAGGCAATGCCTTCGCGCTCCTTACGGGGAGATAATCTGGAATGTCAAGATCGAACTTTTTCACGTATGCAGATGAAAAATAGTAGTTCATCCCGCTTGTGCATGAATGCAACAATTGGTTACTACGATGATTAGTGATATTACTGAAAACGCTCTGCTCAGCAATGATATATTCCTCAATCGATTAATCTTGAATCCTTACGCGCTGCTCAGTATTGATCTGATCTTGAATCGATGGAAAGTCCTTTCGTCTCTCTTCGCCATGAAAACGACGACCGAGAAGAGAGCTGCGACCTCAGTCAGGAGGAAGGAAACCTTGATTAAATATATTTTAAAATATTTCTTTCAAAATTTAATTTGTGAGCACTAAACAACACGCAATTATGTTTCACCGCCTGTTCAAAACATTCGGTGACCGAGTAGGATTGTTAATAGGGCAATTCGTTCTTCAATAACAATAAAAATAATTTCTTCCTGATTTTTCATATATTTATCCCCTTCAACCAAACTCTCACCTTGAGCATAATGAAGCTGTAGCCGTACTGGTAGTGGAACAGAGGTTCGTCCATTTCTGACGCCGGGAAGATCTTGTTGCCGACCTGAATTTAATTATCGAATTTTAAATAATTAAATTAATTAATAAAATAGCAACTACCTCCTTCGACACAGCCGACATGTACACGATAATGCACGCGAAGTTTGCGATTCCTAAAGGAAAAGTTGTTTCAAAAGTGTTCAAGTATGTATGTTTCACAGGTATCATAACTCCTTGCTTGACAGTGATTCACAATGTTTGCCTCAAAAACGTAAACTGACGAGAACAAATGTTTGATTGTTATTGCGATTCTGTTAGACATGTGGCAGTAACTATCAGGACTTCAATATCCAATCTTTGCACGAAATTGCGTCTGAAACGTAGAGAATAATAGTAATCGGCTACCTGCCAGTATGTGCAGCACGGTGCAGATGAACAGTGTTGCGTACGTGTTCGAGCGAAGATTGCAGATGAGGCAGGAGATCGTGCCTGAATTGGCGTTCACAGATCGGAAGGGAAATTTCTCGACTTGCATGCTATATTGAATGTCTGGTGAATGTCAGACCTTTCGCTTACCGGATTGGTGTACTACCACCAAAATTAGGGGTGACTATGTTTTAATAATTTATTTATGGTTATTCCTCACCCAGAACATCCAGAAAGACGCCTGATAGCATGAAGAAGAAGGCCTTTCGAACTCCTTCTGAAATTCTTTTTCTTTGTTCTTCCGGATGATTGAGAATTATAAAATTTGGTGACACTTCACGGAGATCTATCGAATTTAGATAGGCGACCATTCGTAAACATCGCCCTTCACAACTCACGCTGCACACCACTCGTCACATCCGCCGGGTCATCGTCCTGATCGTAATTGACCTGCTCGCAGAAGTGCTCCGTCAGCGCTGCAATATTTAAATATTTTAAAATATTAAAAAAATCCCTCGTTCACTCTCATGTTCGGAAAACGGTCAATTCAATTTATTTCTATATTTGTTCCATTTCAGGGACGGTAGCACAATACTACGAACTTATCCAACCCTCGCACAAACATATTGACCACAGTGAGCTGTGCGGCCACATAAACGGCTGATTCAATTCAGCCCAATATTTGTGTCACTAACAGTATGTGGGCTACAAACGAAATCGACTTTCGCACAAGCTTGTTGACCACTTCGAACTCTACAGAGCTCCAAGAACGTGCGAAATTACATTTCAGGCAACCTTGACAGATTGGATTTGCCCGTAAATCCACTTATTCAAACTCTTTCTCAGTGTCGTGTGTTGGGTAGTCGCATTGATATGTCGAGACGCCCCGTAAATTGTAGGAGGAAGTGGATTTCAGCTGCTACCCCTGACATTTTCGACACCTTTTTGAGCACTTCGTGATTCCCACTCAAATTACGTCTGCAAGCGCAAGAACGAGGTCACAAAAGACATCTGCGACAAATCGTCAAAAGGGTTTTGTGAATAGGCGCCTTTTGAATTCCCATTGATGCCGAAACTAGAATTGCCCTTGTTTCGATGAACAGAGCAACCATTACCTGCGCTAAAGCAGTTACATATAGCAGCATCATAATAACGTCAAGTTTCTATTCGAAACTGCACGTAGGTACAACGTATCAGAAAGTGGATAACCGGCTCGTCATACTTGCGTTATCACCTCACGTTAGATAGCGACCGAAATCTCTGGATGTTGTTTGCAAAGTTACTTCCCAGTTGTTTCTAAGGGAAGACACGATTTCCCGCATTTCAAATTCGGAAGTCTAGGAACTTCCGATTTTCTGATGTTTGCCATGTCGTCTTGCGAAAGTATTCATAGCCCATCGCCAACACGGAATGGAGTCGTTTCAGAATTGCTAACAAGCAGCTAGCGAAACATGGCAAATATCACGTCCAGGGAAGTGGGCAAGCATTTTTGTCAAAAAACACTCTTCCCTGCAAACGAACAGTTCGTCATGTTCAGCTACGATCGGCAGACCGAATGCAGTTGCTAAAAAAACAAACGACAGTATACTTACGATCGGCCCAGCAGTAGTGCCACGGGCCGAGAGTCGCCCTCTTCCAGTAGACCTCGCTCTGCCCGAATTCCTCGTTCTGAAATGGGAAATTTATTATAGAGCTTCATCATTATACCGTATAACCCGTCTCTGGAATAGGTCTACTCAGTTCCCTGACGTAGCTGGCTAAATGTAAGGGAAGAAACGATTTAGAGATTCTAAAGCCTCCCCGATTCCTACGACACTTCCTGATTTACAGACGACGAGCGAATTAGTGAGTGAATGAACAGGGAACTTCCTCCTCGCCAAGTCAAGCGACCAGTCTAAGCCACGGATTGGGCATCCCTACAGCTCAATAACGGTTATCGAAACAACTCATCAGGTCAATGGAAGTCATCGAAACAGTCCACGAATCGTATTCCGGGAGAGATATGAACAAGAATAATGCCAAGTGTGTTTCAGCGGATTCACAAAACCGCTTGTGGATGATTTGTGATTGATTTCAGAATCGAATTCGCTTCGAAATTACCTGAAGTGTGGCGTTGGGTAGGACAAAGTACTTGAGTACTTCTTGCGTGTACAACCAGTTGTCTGTCATCGAACCTGCACGGATATTTGTTTACAAATATTTAAATATCCATTAAATAATTAATTATTCTATGTTCGTGCCTCAGGGCGGATTCCCTGATTTCCTCATCCCCCATTTCAGAATCAGTAATAGGTGAAAAAAACGAAATTCCGTGAACTAAGTGTCCTCTCAGATTCGGAATTCCAAAAGAAAAATGAGTACCTCCGCGAACACCGGATGCCCATTAGGAAGGAAGGAACGAACTTTGTGTATGGTATTCACACTCTTATCCGGAGTCTAGACTCGCGGCCTCCCTTTAGCCTTTTCGAAATAATATCGGAGCAAGAAGAGTTCATCCGACTTCGCTTCGTCCCTGTTTTCCCAATTTCCATAATTGCGTCAAAACAAGCCCATTTCAGATGCAAATTGGGCATTAGTCTGTGCACTGCTTTGTACGGAGTACTGCTTTGTATGATTTTGTGGGGAAAGAACGATTTTGCATAATTAAATATCCATATTTTAAAATAATTAAATAAACTCACTGGTCATCCCTACCACAGTGGCCAGAAACGAGCATGCAATCGCGTAGCGCAGCAGACGCTTACGATTAACCTTCAAAATTCAATTAAATCTGTTTTCCGACCCCTCTTTTTTTCGAAATTCAGTCTCGAATCCCTCTGCAAGACAGCAAACAAGCAAGTTTTACGCAGGGACGCCCCCGTCATTCAGAGGAAAGCCGCGAAATAGATTGCGTCTCTTCATTCCTCATCATCTCTCGTTGTATAGAGAAAGCTAGAGAGCACGCGAATTTGAGAGAATCAGACACCCGGCGAGAAAAGACACGCAAGCGACGCACGCACGCAAGCGAAGGAGGTGTCGCCTGGCACATTCCGATCTGTGATCGAGTCTCTCCATTCTGCCTGCTCTTTCGGCAGTCAGAGCAACGAAACAGTACAAAGAATAAGGAGAGCAATTTCACATTTACAAGAATGGGCTTTCGCGGGACTGAATCACCTCCTCCACACGTCTTCAACAGATCGGGAGCAAGTGAGTTTGAAGATCGGGAGCAGGAGAGAGATAAAAGATCAAAGATCAAGTTTCTCACCTTTCGAATCTTGATGAGCCGGTGCTCGCCGCCCGGTATGACCATCGGCATGGCTGAACCACGATTTATTTATTTTTTTACTCAAGATGAAAAGTTGGATGGAATCAATTCAATGGTTCGCGAGTCTATTTGAGGTAAGGGTGAAACGTATCCAAAAACGGGTAACATTCTCATCTGTTCATCTCGCCAATCAACGATGCAAAAATGGACTGAGTCTGATCAGAAAAAGGGGTAAAAACTAGAGTTCCTTAGTTGGAAAAACTTTGCGGAATTCCAATAAGCGAACAAGGGGATTAGACTGCAACTAGAAAGGAAGAATGAGGAGCAAACGGAAAGTAATGAAAAGTTCATTCAAAAGGGGAACCCTAGTAATACGCTAAAGCTTTGTGGCGACGCGAGTCAATCGTTGCCATCAATCTTTTTATTCCTCCGAAAACCGTTGAAAAAGTGTTAATATTTTTATTTTTTTTTTATCTTTTTTCTGGAAGTTTACTTTATACGAAGTAACTATGAAACGTATTCGAAAACGAGCAAAATGGCTATTTAAAGAAAAATCAGAAAGTAGACAAAGAGTCCGATCGGGAAAAATGGATAAAAACGTGAAAAGTGAGTGTCAACGCGAGCCAATCTGTGAAGCACTTCTTCTTTTCGCTCCTCTTCTTCTTCTTTCTCTTATTCCTCCCTTCTTTTCCTCCTTCAATTCGTCAAGAAGGCAGAGTCAAAACGAGGTTACCGCACGGAATTTCGCCGTCTCCTTCGGATGTCCTCTCGATCTCGACGATTTTTCTCTTTCTGAGAGGACAGCAAAGTTCTCGGCCTCTTATTTTCACGAGCTCTCTAGGCATCCCTGACTGGAAAGCACACGGAAAAGTGAGAGAAATTGCTTGGGAAATGTTTTCTGCTTTCCTCGGCTGTGCCCCCTATCTTCCCTTTCTGCCTGCCAAGTGAGGAAACATTAAAAGACGGAGGTGTCTTCCCACGACTAACAAACTCCGAAAGTTGCTATTCGATACCAATGACGAGTAAAGCGTGGAAATGCGTAGTATGTGGGTCATTGTCTCTTCATCTCTCACGATCTCTCACTTACTGCCAAGGAAGACCCCCTTGCTATTTCTGCCTCATCATCTCATATTCCACGGTAAACACCCCGACTTTAACTGTTTGAGCGCACGAAAGGTGCGAAATGAGTACCAATTTACTGGTCGGAATTCAAATTTAATTTCACCCTCAAGAACTTGTCAGCTGATTGTCTGTCTCTTCTACAGTAATTGATCAAAGGAAAATTAACTCAATCATGACGGAACGCCACATCATAGGTCTGTCTCGTGATTTTCTGCGTCTAGAAATGTTGTACACAGCAAATGGGAATTTATTTCTAGCATCAGGCGCCAAACGCCACACCTCGAAGAAGAGAACCACACCATTGAAAGTTGCCGCGTTTGCCGTGGTAAATATAGACTCATTAAGCCCACTCGATTGCCATCTAACTCACAAGGGATTAGCAGAAATTGGTAATCTTTCATCACTCTGAGTCAGAAGTTCTTCATGCATCTGTAAATCACTTCTTGGGGCTGCTAATATTGAACGTTTAGCTCATTTTTTTTCAACGTTGAAATCAGTTGACTCTAGATACCTAGAAAGATTCTTGTTTCGCCATGCTCATTCCCAGAGAATGAGTTTCTCCACCACGACACAACGATGAATCATTCCTCTTCTGACCCTCCTCTGCTTTCCTCCCTCTACATTCGAATGAGTAATGCCTACCGCCCTTTCCAACGTGCCCAATTACCCCTCGTCATGTTCATTCTACTCTCTTTCGGAGACTTGTTCATCGGTAGAAAGACGAGATATTTTGCATGAATTCGTCGTTATCTTAGATGCAGGTGATAAATCAAATCAGAAAGCGGTCAACGAATAACCTCAACAGACTCTAGACTTTATCATGAGCTCGGAGGCGTGGAAAATATTATTTTGCTTACACAAATATGGAAACGAGATCAACGATTGACAAACGCGTGAGATTCTTTACTACAGAGGACAGAGGGAAGGCATGGGGGATGGGGGAGGGGTGGGGATGAAGGATCTTGGCCGGTGTTATTGGTTAACGAGGGAGAGGTGGAGATCAGAGATCAAAGATCATTGATCACTGGTCCATCTCCTCCTGGTAGCGGGCGGGCATCGATCGACCGAAGCGCACGAACGTCTGTGCTCGCTTGCCGAATCGGACGAAGGTCTGCGCGCGCTTCACCGGGGCTTCTGAATTAATTAAGTTAGTTAAATATTTAAATAAATAATAATTAAATAAATATTCACCCTCGAGGTACTGCTCATAGCCGTAGCCGGCGGGTGCCTGAGCTTGTCGCTGCTGCTGCTCTGCAATAAATTTATTTTGTTTATGATTTACTTATGTATTTACAGAAATATTGCCGAGGATCGCACCTATTTACCTCATAAGCCCAATCAGGAAGCCTGCTAACGTTAATGTGCATCAACATTATCGCGATTAGCGCTGATTTTAGACCGATCAAATTATCAGTCAGACTAGATACATGTTTCCGCATTTTGCTCCTGATTTTTGCTTCCAGGAATCGCGCGGTCGTAAAAATGCTCATCTCATGTGTTTCTTGCACGCATATCGCAAAGATGGTTCTCTGACCGGCGAGAGATCATGGGAAAAGGAGAGACGCGAGGATTCCCTCATACACGCCATCCCGCGCAACGCAGCAGAAAGGCAGCAAGGGAATGTGGAATTGCATTCCCCTCCCTTTGCCCCCTCTCCGATTCATTATTTCGTCGAATTCCTTGAGAATTCGTTCCCCTTCAATGCAATAATGAAGCACAGAGGAGCACGTTCGCCACTTTGGGAGGGCTTCTCACTTTCTTGCATTTGAGTGCTCTCTCAGCGGTAAGGGAAGGGACTTGTCAAGTCCGAAAGATGAGTGAGAGAGGGATCGGTTTCGGCTTGGGCCCTCAATTTCAGAAGCTCAATCAAGAAAATTGCTCAAGAAGCCCCTGCCGTTCTTGAAACAGCGCAAAGGGAAGGAAATACGTAAGTATCGGAATGGGGCATTCGAGTTCCCTTTTCCGAATGTGTTTCTTTAATATTGTCATTTTCCAGAGCCTCATGCATTTATAGTCATGCATAAGCATAATATCCAATATGGAAACCCTTGTTTTCCAATATCATGAGCAACAAAACCACTTGTACATTCTCGCTGGACACCTACAGTATCCAAATCTAGGGTTTCGGTGATGTTTCCAGAGCCCAAAGTAGCAGCACAAATGCCCTATTTTTCGCTTCTTGACAAGTAATTTCTGATGCGATGTAAAGAGAAGGCGACACCCGAGAAGCGAGAGCTAGCCGCTAAATTGCTCGAATTGTCAAATTAAACATGGCCACTTTCGCGCCTCCTCCTCGATGCTTCAGGGAGACAAGCATGTCTTCCGCGACAAGAGATCACTCTCCCCTTGCTCTCTTCGCTCTCTGACCGGTGAGAGAGCATGTAAAATGAAAAGACCATTAGATTAGATAGTTCCAAGAGGCTGACGGGGAAGTTTTCGCCACTCTTTTCCCATCGGGTCTTTGATATCCCCGAGACGGTCAACAGATGAAAACCGTGTGTGTGTGAGAATTCGCAGCTGTTTTGTTGAGTATCGACTACTTCCGCTCTTTCCCAGTGGTTATTAATGATAGAGAGTTACGAAATACGTGACGAGTATCTTTAGAACTCTAGCTGGTTTCATATTGCGCACTATAATGACTATAGTCTGCTCATGACGGGCCCGGCTAGAAAATAGCCGGTCGCCCCCACTTGAGTATCAAGAGCGCGATCAAGAGGGTTTCCAATTTCAGGAATTTTCTAGGAAAGATCTGCAGGGTGGTCAGGGTGTGGTGAGGATCTATACCAATTGCGCCTTTCTATAGCTAGTCAGAAGACATCACAACATCTTACGGTATGCCGAACAAATTCGATCAAAAGCTAATGTTCAGAGGCTGCAAGCTTTGTAGCCTTGTCGTAGCCAACAGGCTAGTAAACCAAGAGCCACGTTGCTATTTTTGTGCATACAAAACAATATTGAATATAAATAAAATAAAATAATAAATAAAAAAAAAATTAATAAATAATGTACCGGTGTCCATGAGCGTGGCCATGCAGGCAGCGATGATGCACAGCAGGGGAATGAGAGTGGCGAGGAAGTTCATGATGAGTGGGGCTCGAGAAGAGACGAGAAGTGTACCCTGTAATTAAATTGAGATCAAGCACTGAATTTCAGGATAATCAAGACGCGATCAACAGGATGTGGCGAAGAGCGAAATATGCAATATTGATTGCATTAGGGAGGATTGGTTTTAGCTGTGAGGGGCTACGGGAAATGAAGATCGGTGTTCTTCATTCTGGTTATAAAGGTAAAGGACCTTTTACCTTTACCTTTATAATCGCCAAAAGACATTTGAGACAGTGAACTCGGGTGAAGTTCGGCTCTTCTTCCTTGGATTCCTAATTTGGAGTCAGGACAGTCTGAGTGGCTGGAGGAGGATCACGGGACGTCTGATTCTGGGCGCACAAACAAGTTAGTCGCCTAGAAACAGACGGGGAAGCGAATCCAACGGAGCAGCTGCTAAGTCGAGGCGACAGGACGGCTAAGAGGCGCCAGACAGAGCGACGGGTGCAGGAGGGAAGGGTAGGCTAATGCGCTGAGATACTGTAGACATGGAGTCTCTCGGCCTGGTAAGAGTTCAGGCAAAACGAAGAGGCGAAAACAGATCTGACAAGGACTCCTACGCAAACTAAATGATCAGCTGGGCAATTTGGACTGGCCGAGCGTCCTTCAATTGCCTTCTCCGAATGCAACAATTTGCTGCTATTTCCGAGTGTTTGTTTCTGCAGAAGAGGAGCCCATTACATGCTGCACAATCACGAGCGAGGGACATTTCGAGAATGGGATGAGTTTCAGGGCTGCTATGAGATTCGAAAGCGCCGGGCAGAAGCGATGAGCCGGCGATAGCAGTAAAAACGATGATACCAGAAAACGATAGGATATTCTGGACGTGGATGACGAAACTTGTACAGGACAGAAGTGTTCGCGGGAAACCATCAAGCCCCCTCATCGGAATCGATAGCCCCATTATCGCGGACGATTCGTGCGGTTGAAGTGTCATCGGAAGAAGAGGACCACGGGCAAGAATGCGCGATGCTCGAGACTCCCTGCTCCCCGGACTCTATCTGTGGCCAGAGCGATGAGATAACATAGGAACCGAGGAGAGCGTCAGCCTACTCAGCACCCCATCCTCGCTGCCATTGCTCATACATTTATGATGTGCAAGGAGGGGGAGCAAGAGGGGCATCTCCGAGGGGGATGTGGGGGGGGTCGATAAAGTGTTTGGCTTTCGCTTTTGCCCGTGAGTGAGCGAGCAGGAGGAAAGGTAGGAGAGGGGGAAGGGGGCGGAGCTTGGGCTGAGACTCCGCCCACTTTCGGGTGCTCCGCAATGAGAAACGATTAGGATTGAGGGAAGGGAGAGTGATGTCATAAGATCAGAAGCGGGACACTTTTCCGAGAGATATCAAAGATTTCCCTGGGAAAGGTTAGAAAGAAGGGCTGGCTCGGGTTTCAGGTTGTCCCCTAGGTTGGATTACGCCTACTAATCAAAAAGCAGATATAGGAACTGATTGAGTAGCGGCGTTTTGTTATTAAGAAAGACCTATACTTGCGCATCCCGAGAAAGACGAAATAACACAGCCTTTTGTGTGCTGACTCAACTAATCATGCACGCGTCCCTCTGAGGAGACTTGGTTATGATTTTCGGGCTAAGGCTCGGAATGAGGAAGAGCTTGTTGCCCCTCAGTAGCAAATCCCCCTGGATGTTTCTAGATGCGTGAACAGAGTGAAGAAAAGGCTAAAGGTTCCAGAAGCAATTCAATCGAGAGTCAATTTTTTTCAAGCCACACATGCCATCGACCAGTCCCATGGCGATTTCTATTGCGCGACTGGGAATTCGCCAGGTTCACATCAACAAGCGTGGGAAGGCAAGGCTCGTGTTGAACATGTGTACGAAGGAAATGAATGGGAAGTGTGGAGATTGACGGATTGGCGGGTGGAAGTGTGGCTCATTTCAAGCGCAATCACAAAGGTGTGGGCGTAACTATGCCGGCGCAATTGAAACCCTCACGTCATTTGCGAGCGGTTCGGCTGGTAGCAATCAGGTGGTACCGAAGATTTTAGGACTGATTGAGATGAGTGATAGAAGGCATGTGACACCTTATAGCATTGGGAAAAACTGATGTTTGAGAAGTACTCACACATGTGTGGGGCGCGAACGTGATACACACCACCTCATTGTGAGACTGGATGAGTTTCTCTGTTCGAGTTTGACAAGATTTGCGTGGGGCGATTTCAACGACTTGTCCCACATCATGGGCACATCACGGAACAGAAGGGGTCGCACGAGAGAACTATTCTGACAAGCGGCGTGGGGTAAGGTGACGGACAGGCAAGCAAGGGGGCGTGTGAGACGAGTGAGTAATTGACAAAGAGGGGAGCTGTGAATATTGCAGTGCTCCCTGTCTTGCACTAAGGGACGTGATCGATGCATAGGAGAACTGTAGGAAAGAAACACTGTATTATTCACAGCTGAGAGCAATTACTTACTCGGCCGACCGATCTATTTGAGAACTAAACGGGGTTGATCTTAGGGGCGAGAACTACTCACCGCTTTAGAAGGCCGGTTACAGTAGGAAAGTGCTAGTTCATAGGATAGTACGAGAGAATTAACATGCATACGAGAGCGAACGTGCTCTGCGAACTGTCTGACAGATAAATGTGAGTGATATCCGGGAAAGGTCGAGGACTGGGACTGTCGCCTGGCGAGTCTCACCCTTGCTTCAATAACTGTGATGGATTACAGGGAGAAAACCGAGAAGACTGTCGTAAGCTTACGGATCGTAAATGATTAGTTATGATCAGGCCTCTTCATTCCGAATACTATCTCAGTAGTCAATATCGCGAAGCCATCCCCTATGCAGCAAGCGTTCTGGGAAAATGAAGTCGGTATGAAGGTCCAGACAGAAACGAAGCGTCAAGAACTTCTTGTCTGGCATAAGGAAGAGGGAGTGAGAAATCCTTCCATTGTTCGCTGAGATGTAACAGGAAGACAGGGAACTATACTGAACGCTCGGCCGTTAGCGGCGGCAATAAGGCAAGAGGCGAGAGGAATCATACACAAAAGCAATTAACAACAACGCCTGCTTGCTGCTGGAAATACCAGACATCTGTTGGACGGGGAACAGTTGTAGTACTGATAACTGCTGTTGTATTCTAGAGAGGAAATGAAGCGAAGTGGCGCTAATGTAACGATAGAATTGTTTAGCATTATGCTATTTTAGAAGCAATTAATGCTCCAACAAGTCTTGCTCGCCTCAGACTATGCCAGACATCTGGCGATTGCTATTGATACGCGCGCGCGTTTCTGAGTCATTCATGACGCAAATATTCATTAATCCCTCAACTAATAGACATGTGTTCGAAACCACAACAGCTGTAGCACTGATATCTGCCAATAATGTCCCAAAGAGGAATTTCTCAGATCATTCATGACGCCAATATTGTTGAAATCCTTAGGGAAAACAAACATGAATTGGCGCGAATGTAACACGAAAATTGGTTCGTATCCGGCGATTTTCAAATGAAATGCAAATAGGCATCTATGGCCTACGAATTGATTTAGTTCATTCAACCAAGCACACTTCTGACACATAGATTCAGTTCTTTCATTATGGTAAAAAGTGTAAAGGTGCTTCCACGTCATGCGATTTTACAGTACTATGTCGAATTTGTGACTTGCTGCGAATGCTTTCTTACCGACCATGAAGCATAGCTTTTCAACGGCGTCAAGTCTCTAAATCAGATGCATTCGCAGATCGTAACTAGATTTTCTATGCTGTCGTCAGCAGCAGTTTCAGCCCCCTTCTCCCGGCAGGTGAAGAAGTCCTTTCATTTACACCTTTCCTTCGAGAAAAGCAAAGAGGCAATCACCTTTACCCAGCGATATGGGATATTATCCTGCCGGTCAGGTACGGCGAGAGATCATTCGAAATGCAGGGAGTCAGGCGCAAGTTAACTTTTCCCTGTCGCAATTCCCTCATTCGCTCCGAGGCAATCTCATTATTATCAGCGGCGCCGGCGTTGAAAGACTTTCCCATGTACATTCACCGAAGAGAAATTGGCTAATTCTGACGACAATGTCGGATTCTCTCAAAATCGCACGCTCTCTAGCCTTCTCAAACCATTTCCTACTGACAAAATGTCGAAAGCCGATCAATAATACATCAGGTAAAGAGTACAGCCAGCCTTTTTCAATAGAACCTCGGGATTCGAGCATGGGACTTGCATATGTGTTCTGCACCCAGGTCTCCTCATTTGCCATGATCTCTTGCTAGAGAGGGCCAGACTGGCAAATGAGGAAATGGAGGGCAGGTAACCTTCTGGTTGGAGACAACAAGCCGGGTTAGTGATCTCAATAGCAGGCAAATTGGCTTGAGCTCGTGGGGTCTCGCAACACGGTTTTATGGGCGAATAAATGCTAGACGCTAGCGACGAAGTAGGCTCTAGTAGTCAAGCAATTGCGTATGCAAGGGGTCAGAGAGTAGAGGCTACTTTGGACACAAAGTAAGCGATGCGGTTACTCCAAGTATAGTATGGAGGATAAATCCGGTATAATAGGGAAATTGAACAAAGAAGGATTCCAGCACGAAGCGCCTTAAATACAAACTTGAGAATGACACGTAGTATTCGACTGCTTGTGACAAATGCAAATGTTGCTTGAGTCATGCGGAAGATGAGCGGATGTGTTTCGCCTATGCATGATATATGATTAGCGCGGGCTTGGTGGTAATAGTTGCTCGGAAGCCTGGTCTTTACAAACCTTAAATACTAAAATTAATAGGAAACAGGCCGAAGATCTATGTTTAGTTTCTTTCAAGGTTACGTAAGCGGACGCTGAGTGTATGCGAGCGTTGAACCGAGAGCGATAATCTATTCCGAGGGTGCCAAACATTTCCGGGCTCAATCACAAGGCCTAGACGGGACTATGTTTAGCCGAACGTTTCACATCTCCAACCGAGCGAAGATTGAGAAGAGGAGACACGAGGATCTCAACCAAGCAGAACAAGCTAGGAATAGATGACAGGATGTTGAGCGACGTGGTACATGACAGGTGGTACTCGGGGTAAGAATTCACAAGGACCCGTGCATGGAGCCAGGATCCAGGGACCAGAAACCGCGCCCGGACAAGGGAGGATCTAAGTATAGTCGAGTCGCTGAGCGCCTCTTACGGTCCACTTGCTTCTACACGGCTAATTCCTCTGTACAGGAGTCGGAGAGTGGTAAATGGCCCCTTAGACAGAAGTAAAATGGAGGATGAAAACAGCATAAAGCACGCTTTGAAAGACCATTTTCGATGTTTGGGCCTGATTCTCACCTGCATTCCACTTTTGAACTTTTAGGACCCATCACGCTATCAACTCAATTTCAATGATTGAATGCGTGTTCCGTAGGACCCGGTAGTCATCATTTCGGCCCGATTCCATCATATTTCAGCAGAATTGGGGATAATCTTGATAAAAAGTGGATTTGAACGGGTGGAACCGGGGCCGGGAAGAGGCCATACAGTGATAATTGTGACGGGAGGCGTGTGAGGATTGAACCGGTTCTTCTCAAGTCAGCCACTTGGCTCGATTATTGATGCTTAATCCGACTTGGATGAACTTGCGTGTTTATCCTTGGGACGCGCATAAATTCACTCCGTGAGTGAATGAGTTGACGAGTCGCTGGGGAGTTGTGGGGGAAGTTCAAGAGCGGGATGGCTTGGCTAGAAGTACTCTTCATTTTGCGCGCTATCTCACTTCTGACGGGAACGAAAACATTTCAACCATTTCTAGAATAGCCAGGGATCACGAACGTTCTACGAAATCCAACGAGTAACATTCAGTACAGTGTCGAAAGAAAAGCAGAAGAATGTTCGAACTCCCTTTATACAATACCCTTTCCCTGCCCAATGAGAAATGATTCGAAATGGAGAAAAGCCTCAACAATGGCACATATCCTCAGTAGTAGTAAACACATCCATTATACAGTAGAGAAAAGGGCGAGAATCCGATGGATTTCCGAACCGTAGGTGCGAGTTGAAACAGAGTGCGGGGCATTCTTCAATGGGCAAGGCTTTCAACGGGCCAGAACGAGCCGAAATTGACAGACGCTCGCAATATCCCCACGGAAAGAGTGGGCAGAATTGAACCCGTGACAGAACACTCTCTTCATTTGGCCCGCTCTCTCGTCTCTCTGACCGCGAGAGAGCGTGGAATATGAAGAGGTGGTCGGATGACCGAACGATTTCCCGCTGCAGGATGTTATTGTGAGCAGCAGCTATGGGGGCTCTCTAACTTTTGCCTGGTTTCTCGTCGGCTAGAGAAGGAAGACTATGCATAGGTGTCACTTTCAGTCTGATGGCAGATCGGGAAAGTGTTTTTTCCAAGGGAAGAAGAACGATAAAAAAACGAAGAATTTCACACGTCACACGCCCATATTTTACGCGACACGGTACGCCGAATCTTCGGTGCGTAAGAGTTGAAGTGTTTTCTAGGGCTTTCACATCGAGAACAGCTATTCAATCCTCGCCAGTTATAATAGAAAGTCAAGAGCGATTCTAGGTTGTTCGTCGAATTTTCGGAGCCTACGAGTTGGAGTGTTCCTTTGACTTTATGAGCATGAAAGACGTTATACCTCACCAGGTACAAAAGAAAGGCAAGAGTGAATTCTAGGACGATCAGGTGTTCAATGAGTAGCAAAGCAAAGCGTAGCAAAGTGTTCACCTTTAACCCGGGATTCGGAGCGATCGAACGTCAAAATAGGAGAAAAGATAAGGAACGAACTGTTCTCCGTGACGAACTCACGAGACTCTGGTCATTCGGAAAGTTACGACCTCCAACTGAAAACAAGCACGCGCTTCCCATGACCTACGAGCGTGCGGATAATAACATTATTCGAATTTCTTATCGCTGAGATACTGAACCATTCCTAATGTGGCTTAAAGAAGGTGTCCCACGAATATCTGGCTGACTGAGTTCTGGATGTGAGCTTGTGGGTCGTAGCTACCCGATAACACTTTCGAAACTCCCATGTTTTCAATTTTCGTTTGAACTGAGATATGAGCAGTTGGCTGCGTTCCAAGTGACCCTGACATGCAGGCAACGAGCTAGAGAGCGTGCGAAATGAGGAGAGCGCCCCCTCTCACTCCTCACTTTGCATAGCCGCCCGTGCGATTCGTGGGACGCCTTCTTTAAAGTAGTAAATGGGATGGTTTAAATGGTCTTGTTAGTGCGTCAAAGCAAGCTGACTAACAATTCGAATTCTGATCCTAGAACATGCCATAAAGCTATAAAATAAGAGAACTATCGTCAACCACAAACCAGTGTTCTGAGATACTGTAGAAAGTACTGCACTAGATGTTGTTTTTGCTTTTACAGCTATAAAACCGTCAGAGTAAGAAAGAATCTCTGAATGATTAGAGAATTTGTTTGGACTAACTGTATTTTGTCTTGGCAAAAGCTCAGTCCTATAAAACCGTCATTGTAATGAGAAAAATGGAGCAGCGGTTGAATTCACCATATAACCATTTGTACTATTCGTATCTTGTATTTTTTTATTGTCAGTCCAACGCTACAAATCCATCCGCGGGGGTGGTTTTAATAGCAAAAACAAACCAGTTTCGGTCAAATGTCCTCTCATATGGCACCCATACCCACGCAGTCAATTTCCGTGGACACTTGCTGGCAAATCAAGCTCGGGAACGGAAACAGTATACCAAAATGAGAAATCCGGCGTCAGAGAAGTCAAGATATCATGTAAAATTGAGAGAGCACTAACCGGAAATTACGAAAATGAGCGGGCAGTGGAGTAGAGTTTGTATGAGCAAGCTTTTTGCTACCGGGAAGTGGAAAGCGGAAATAATAAGAGGGTTTCTTCGGTGATTGATTGAATCTCACGAGCCCGGCTATTTTGAAAATGGCTCCAATGAAACGCGATTTCTCCCATTCCACTTTAGTCGAAAGTTGCTGCGAGTTGTTGAAAAGAAAAGCAGATTTGTGAGACAGCAGCTACGTATACAATTTTTATACCTGGAATATTGTCTCGGATACGAGAAAGCTAATACAAAAGTAGCCTGTGAGACTCGGAAAAGCGGGGCGAAAAACAGTTAGAAGAACACCTTTATGAGGGGCTGCTACGAACCGGGAGACTCATTCGCAATGCATAAATCGAGGGAAGTTGGTGACGATCTCACCAGGCTACTTGCCTTTAGTCTCTCTCACGGAAGGGCCTGATTTTGAGGGGTGGTGGAGAGAGGAAAGCGGGCAATTTGACTGCAGACGGGCTATGCTTTATGCTGGAGATAAACTTGCGATCGATGAATGTTGCATTTTCAGCAGTGTAATGTGCAAAATATGATTGATTGTGAGTAAGATTCAACTGAAAAATAAGAAGAAAAAGGAGTGTCATTCTTTTTCAAATTTGATTCAAATATGTTTCACAGTTGAGTTATGCACCGGTCGAGTGGAATTGAACGATCTGCTGCCACCTCGTTGGAAAAATAAAATAAAAAGTAATACTGTTATCCTAATTCAATATGGTTCTGATTCAGGCCAACAGCCAAAATAATAACGTTTTCCCACGCCCGGCAACCTTTTTTCCTAAAACGGAAACCCAAGTACACCCACAGCCTAGATAGCTACTTGTCACTAGAGTTCGCCATACGGGTTACCGTCCCAGCATCCCACTCGCTGTCTCATTCAAGCTAGTAGCGAGAAAGTAAGCTAAATTCGGAGACTACCGCCCGAGTTTCCACGTCTGCCGCCTATTTTTCCGCCTCCATCCGGAAGCTTGACAAACAAAATTCGAAACTTTGTAGTCAGGCCGGAAGGGTTCCCACGCCGATTTCGAAAATGGGCTCGTATTTCGCCCGAATGTATTGTCCCTCTCGATTTTGGCGTGTTCTCTTGTCGGTCAGATGGAGTGATAGAATGAGAGGAATTGAGAGAGGCAGATTCCAATTTCAAATCTGACGGAAAACGAGCGTGCGAGCCTTGAATTACGGTAGTACAGTGCAGAGGGAGTGGGAGAGTCGCACGGTAGGCCAATATTTTTCAGGATGTATAATAGTAAGCGTCTCTTCGTTCTACGCACTCTCTTGCCAGTCAGAGTGATGAGTGAGAATGTGAAGGAAAAGTATTCAGTCTTGTCAATATGCGCTTTCGGAGCAGAGGCTATAAACTAAAGCAGGTGATCTTTAGCCAGACTTCAGCTTAGGATTTATATTTTTCGGAGAAGAGATATAGAAGGGGCAAATAATTGGAAGAATTTATTTTTCACTAGTGAAGCTTTCTATAGTCACTAAAATACGATTGCACGCTAAAAGTTGTCTTTGTTTCCACTCTGCATATTTTATAAACCAGAGACTAGAACGTATGTCAAATAAGGCCTTTTCTATACCATTGATGATTGAATTCCAATTCACAAGGTATATGGTCACCTGGGGGTAACAACAGATTCCGGTTGAGAAATCTGCTCTGATGAGTTAACTAATGAGCCTCGGAGGAAGAACAGGCGTAAATAGAACGTCGAAAAGCTCAAAAACCGAGACTACAATCACCGATGGTTGGTTAGAATGAAATTTTTTCAGAACGCTTCTCTTGCACATCAACTGCATCGCTCCACAATCTTTGATCAAGAATGAGTGAAACACAACAAACTCGTGGGAATCGAAACTTTCAATTTTCACTGGAAATCACGAGAAAAAGACTTGTTTACGTGCCATCCCCTAGGGTTGCCGGTTCGAGATCGGTTTCGTTATTACGGCGCGAGAGGGACGGTATGCAAAGAGCATGCGAAAATCTCGCACCTCAAACAAAGGGAGAGGATAAAGGGAGGAATGGGAGAGAAAGGGGGTTGCGGGATTTTCGCACCCTCTTTACATACCGCCTCGCTCGCGCGTGATTGCCGATACCGAACCTGCAACCCTACCATCCCCAGTCCAGACAGCAACAAAGGGCCATCAACTTTGCCATTCAACCGAACGATAACACTGACAACGAGGGTGGCAACACAAGGAACGGCACGCGAACTGAGCCGGTAAATCGCGGAACCGTCAAATGACTATCTCTAACTCTCTCCCTTTCGCCTGCTCTCTCGCCTTCTCTCACCAGACAGGGCCAGACACCTCAGATAACGGAACCGGCAATTCGGAGATCGCGTGTCCAACCTCGGACAGACATTGGACTGGCGGGGGACGTACTTATCCGTCTCCGAGGACTACTTCGGTATTCATACATCTCATTCTGGGCGCCGGGAATGATCCTTCTTTCTCCATTTCTCGTGCTCTCTCATTTCATCTGACCCGAGAGAGCCCTCGATGAATGGGACATTCTTGGGGGCACTTCGTGACCAAAGCCAAAGAGAACAACGACATTGTCTGTGAAAAAATACAGAAAATAGCTCGAGAAGAGACTCTCCTCAGTTTGCGTGCTCTCTCGCCTCCCTGACGCGAATTTAGTGTGGAATAACCGTGGAATGCATGGCCATTCCTCCGGATGGACCATCTAAGCTGGATACCCGTTGAGGAAGGATGAGAAATCGAGAGGAGCTGACGCCTTCTGGATAGGACGGAGTGGGCGAGAATGGGGGCAGGGTGATGGGTTCGATGAATAGAATATAATGACGAAATAGGGGACAGAACAACTACTTTACTGTTGTCTGATGATAATATTGAGAAAGAAATACACGAGAAGTGATTGTTGTCAAATTGTTTTGATTATCATCTCCAGGTGAAGTAATTAAACATCCGCTTCCTAGTTTTTTCCTCAAGTGAAATGATTGAATGCGATACAATCACAGCTAAGCACTCGAGGAAAATAAAATGCTATGAATAGATAAATAATTATATAAATTGATTGAAGGTGGCGCTGATTTTGAGTGCAGTCAGAAATCTAAAATCAACAGGCAGAAATAGATCGAAATACGAAGAATGAGGGCAATGTTTTCCGGAGATATGTAGATACTTCCGAGAAGACATCTGGCCTCTTCTGCAATGAAACATTAAATTGCCGCATCGATCCAAGAAAAGGCGCTGTCTGGTGCTTCTTAGGTCTCGGAGTCTTTAGTCTTTCCTAGGTCGGAGAAAGGAAAGAGCAGACGGAATGAGGAGAGTGCGAGCCTAACTGGTGCCCGCTGCACCCCGCTAGCGCGCTGTCATTTCATTATTTCTGGATCTTGAGTAAGACTTCGGGGTCGAGTTTATGGCTGAGGAGCAGACACCACATGCCAAAAGAGGAGTAAGATAGGTGCGTTGGCAGACGCGGAAGTGGAATTAGTATGCTTTCAGCTTTTCAAGTATATGTTTCACGCAGGCGATATTTTTTTAGATCGAGCAAAAGGTGTGATTTTTTCAGTTTTTTGGGCTTGAAAAAATAAAACATATTTTTCGCTCTGCGATAAATGAAAGAAAGGCATCGATCCGCTCGAAAATTGTGAAAATAGATCCTTGTTCCATGTCTGCTTGCAGTCCTTGCTGGGTCCTTGACATTCTCAGGTTGTTGCTTAGCTTGAAAGAGGATAGTATGTATCCTGCAGCGTGCCGATTAGGGCTGTCTCTTATCATTTTTTTGTGGGATTTATCGATTTTCGCCTGGCCTTACTCTGCATGCTATCCATCCCAGGAATGGAAGGGATCATTGATAGACGACACTCCGGAATGGCGTGATGTGACGACAATCGGGATTATCAGAGATACGAAGGAGTCACTCTCACATTTGCATGATCTCTCGTCTCTCTGACCGACTAGGAAGCGTGCGAATGAAGAGAGTCGGGCTTCAACTCTGATAACGCAGATTGACAGAGGTGCGCAATGCGAGGGAGGAGATAAGAACTTTTCTGCTTCGACCGAAAACAATGACTGCGCTAACTTGACCTTTCAGTTGTTTAGCTATTATTGTTTTTTGAAAATCACGATCAACTGACTGCCTGCTATAAAATATGAACCTTTTGTCTTTGACCATAAAAGCAGCTAAGGTTGTTCATTCTAATGCATCTTTCCTTGACCAATCGAGCCTCAAAGATAAACAGGCCTAAAATAGGCCTAAAGTGTCTAGCGCATTTATTATTAATGTTCAACGTGTTGTCGCATGTTTTTGTTCGTTTTTGAATCATATTTTGGATTATCGAATAATTTTTAGAAATAAATATTGTAGCAACAATGCGCCTTCTTCCCTCTCTCGCCGTTCTCTCCCTTCTCTGCATCGCCAAGACGAAGGCGGACATCTGCTTCGATTGCGTCGTTGTTAGTGAAATATCGTTTCAATAGCATTCAAGATCCGATCATACTCACTCTGTTCTCAAGTATTGTATACTTTGAATGAAACTCATCGCATTCCTTCAAAAAATTTTCCACAGATCAATAAATCGAACTGGAACGGGATGCCAGTAATTAAATTTAAAAATACATTTTTCAGATCATCGAATTCGTTGAGAACCTGCTGCTCAATCGCGAGGACGACCTCGAAGGCGTGGGTTTTACATTTTTTTCGAAAAAATATCATTGCAGACATTCACTCGTGGACGTTTCATCTAAATCTTAATGAGTACACCGATACAAATTGGATAAATGCTGATTTTTTCAGAAGCTAGACGCTAAATGCCACGATCAGTTCCCGCAGGACTGGGCGGATGCAGTGTGCGACTCGATTGTGAAGACCAAGCTGGATCAGATCGTCAAAGGTTATTTGATCTTTGATCTGTAGACTTCACAATTGGATATTTGATGTCTGCAGGAATCGAAGATGACTTTCCTCCTGACCAAATCTGCGATCAGATCGGACTGTGCAATCTGGTCGAGTTCCTGAAGAGCCTGGGCATCGTTATGCCTGCCGCTCGTCCTGCGGTCAATCTGCCTGTCGCATAGACTATCGAGAATTGATGCTTTTGTATCCTCCAGATATCTGTAATATCGATTTTCGAAAATATTACATCGTCAATGTGCCTCAAAGCTGTTTATCGTGTACAAAGATGCCGTTTGCACGGCAGTGAATAAATCCCCGTCAGATCATGTTGGTTCTGTTGTTGTTGCTATCGCTTTTCGTGAAGGGATCAGCGGTTGATATTACGCCGAAGTGGGTTTTTGGAGAGATATTTTGTATATTTATTTATTTATTTATTGTATATCAATATTTACTAGCATCTAAAAATGTTTGGCCTTTCCAGAGATAAATCGGCAAAAGCACGAGAGATCGCATGCACTGTGTGCAAGGATGTTATTCGGTGAGAATTGGCGACTCATTTTTTTTCATTTTTTCGGAATGTTCAGAGCATTCGAAGGATCGGTATCAAGGGAGCAGGGCAACATAACAAACGTATGTCCTTCAAATATTGAAATTGGTGATAGCGAACGATTTTTTTATTTTGCAAAAAATAACAATGAATTAGCAAAATATAAAAAAATCTTCTATTGAGGCTGCTTTGGAGCTCTGCCAGTCGTTCTTTGACAATAATCGAACGTTCGAGAAGATCTGCGAAAAGGTACGCCTTCCAGAGATTCTTCTTGTTGTTTATCCCTCATGACCAATTATTCCTCAATAGTAGTCGATCGATAGAAACTTGGTACTTGAGGTTGTCAATCACGAACTGGAGACACTGCTCGCGGAAGTACTGGGAGGCGCTGAGGATCCGAGTATTCCCAATGTGTGCAATGCCGTGTTCCAGTGCGGATTCTGATAGTGTCGTTATTTCGTTTGTTTGAAATTGTTTCACTCTAATGATGACTCTAATAATGCACATTCATGATTGTACTTCGAATAGCGATGAGCGATAGAGCCCCATCGTAAAATATAAAATGCTTCCTTCGAAATGCGCCAGGAGATATTTTTTGTATTTTTTTCTCAAAGAAATTCGAGTGATTGACAGTGCGTTACGCTTCAGCCTTTGTCTAGGATGTGAAACCTAACCGAACGTCATAAAAGATTAAAATTGGAATAAAAGAGAATCAGCTAAACCTTTTCAACTTCAACAAAAGTGTAAAAGCGAACATAACTTCAGACAAGCGGCGTCAACTACCCCGTTTGTGAATGTTCAGCAAACCACTCAATTGTCCATAGCTTCAGCGTATTCTAGCGCCGAAGATCGAGAAATGTAGTGTGTGAGCTGACAAACACGTGGTGCTTTCAATCCTTTATTATCGTCACTGATAAGTGAGAGTCTGCACTCTCCTCAATTCGCATACTCTCTCGTTTCTCTGACCGGCCAGAGTACGTTCTGAAAGGAGAGAGTTGTTCAACATTTTCCATCGACGTGATAAGCCTCGCTTGACTCTGCAACAGTTTTAGGCTCCATTCTCAATAGAATCTCCACATTGCTTGTCAATCAATTCTCGATTTGATGGTGCTTGTCGTGGAACATTGTTCCCGAAGCAACATTTTTCATTGTTGTTGTTGTTGTTGTTATTTTTTAAATGATGAAATATTAATAAATTAACTAGATGCTCCGATCCATCATCCTCCTCGCTCTCTTCTCCTCTGCCGCCGTTCTGGCCACGCAGATCAAGTCCGTCCCCTACGCTGCCCAGGCTGATGTTCGTATCTTTCTTTATTTAAAAAAACCCCATTTTCAATGCTGGAATGAGTTTCACAAGTTCTACAAAAAGCCCAGTGTAGTCAAGATTCAATACAGGGGCGTTGAATACGATAAAAATAAATAAATTCTAAAAGAGTTACTAGTTTTTGCGCGCCGTGTAACTGAAAAAGGGCTTAACAGTATAACAAAGAAGGTACAAATCGGTAAATTCAACATTTTTTAGCAATCGCCCTTCGTGTGCCCTCTCTGCCAGGGATTCGTGCACCAGACGGAGTTGCAGTATCAGGGAAAGATCGATGTGTTCCAGGCTGTGAGATCCTAGCGAAAATATACTTTCTTATAATTATCGAAATATTATATATTTATATCACTAACAAGAGTTCAAATACGAGTAATCTTCTCTTTCTTCATGTGCCCAGAGCAAAAATGGCGATTACCGTGTTTCGAGATCCGTTTATGACCGTATAATAGTTTGACCAACACTTGAATTGCAGAACCTCGACAACTGGTGCGAGACTTACTTCCAAATCTTCGCTCCCGTCTGCGTCAACGCATTCAACAACGTAAGCATTTGTTTCTTCAAAATACCGTAAACATGGATACGTTGCGTCTCAGAGGTGATTCCGTTCATGATTAGGTCCGAAAGGAGGATCAACAATGTCAATTTGGCGGATTGAGTTGCGCATACCCTCTAGTGAATCAATAACACGAAAACGCTGAATTTCTAGGGACTATTTAAAATTGTGACAGCATTTCACTAGAAAAAAATGGTTTAAGTTTCACGTGGTGCTGAAATGGCGAAGGTGGAGAAGGAATGCAATCGTTGCGTTGATTGTCATCCAAAACACATAATTTTTGAAAAATAAAACTAAATTAAAGAAAATCGCCGAGGTCGTCGATCAGCTGAACCACAAGTACTCTCCCTACAACGTCTGCAAGACCCTCGCTCTGTGCAAATAAATTATATTTCACCATTGTAAAAATGTAATCATTTTTGTAGTCTTTGATGCCACGTTTACACCCCTCCTTATCTTGTTGAACAAATTTTCCCAATCGTCATCGCAATAAAGGCGAATCTTTGTGAATTTAGCAACTAGCAATCAGTTCATCATACAAACAATCATTTCTGAAACAGCAAACTTTATTTTCATTACATTATCATAAATTGAATAATTAAATGTTCGAAAACAGCTACGATAGTTATAGGGTACACTAGATCGACGGAAATCCGGGGAAAATATGATGATAAATGGCGATTGGTGGGATAGAAGGAATAGAAGCAGAAACACGAACGAGTTTTACCTATTTCTGGGGAGGATACATGTGAAAAATGAGTCTATGGCCATTTTCATTGTAACGCCTTAATCCTGCTCCTGAATCTTTATGCGTGAATTCATAAATACGATGATAAAAATTTAAATCGAAATCGTCAAGGCAGGCAATAAGATCAAAGCAGTAGCTCAGCGATACTATCGGATCCACGCAGAAAATGATCTCCCTTTTCCTCGTGCCACTTGAAATCATCTGAAATGAGAAAAATTACCAACAACGACGGGAAAAATGACATAGCTAGATATTGCTGAAACAGCGTTAAAATATGCTATGTAGAACCATGAATATTTAAAAAATTGTATTTGATCATTACCTCAAATGCCGTTTTTATCGCTGCTATCGTGATCGATCCGTTTTGACAGTCGATAAATATTTTTCCAGAAGATTTACGAATCAAGTCCAGAAATATTTCGTCGTCAACAAAAGTTTCATTGCAACTCTGAAATTTCTAGAATAAACAGCTATAACGAAACCATTGATAGTGATCGAATGATAATATTTGAAATAATCAGACTTACGAAGACAGCCATGTTGTGTTTGACGATATCCGGAAGATTTAGAATCATTTTCTTTGGTAGACCCATTATTGTTTCAGGGATTTTCCAGCGAATAATAACTTTAACGGGTTGCTTGCAATTCTCAACAAGTTGGCAGAGAATTCTGAAAATTAGAAGTCAATATTTCAAATTCTCCTTTTTTCCCATAATTATTATATGACTTGCCTATACGATTGTTCGTTAACGATATCAATAACTAATTGATTGAATTCGATGATCTTCATTAATCGCTGGAGCATTCTTTCAGACGTTTCATTGAACTGACCCTAAAACACATAGTAAAACACATTTAACACATTTAAAAACAAATAATATAAATTATTGAAAAAAGCTATTGATCAATATCCTATTTGAATATTATTTTGCTGGAAGTTTGATTCATAAAAGAAACCCTACCGTGATTATCAGAAGCTCGGTCTTGGCTTTATTGCAGAAAGCAGAAATTTTATCGATTGGATCAGTTCGATCGAAGTTCTTGACGATCCCTCCGCTTTTCGCTATGATAGTACATTCATTTATCTATAAATAGTCAAGGTTTTCTTTAAAAAAAGTTTTTTGGACAACTTACCGTGCGGCATTCAATAGCCGATTGAAATTGCACAGATTCGAATCTTCGTTGCCCGGTCATGATATCAAGATTGAAGAGTCGTTTGTTAAGAGAAGCAAGACTCTTTCGATCCTTCTCTTCCAATTTCTCGATAATCGACATTGAAATTTCAGCGGGAAGGCCGAGGAATGAAACCTGGAGGTGCAAATATTATTATAGATAGTTTTAATTATGCGTGCTTGTATGATTGAATGGAATAATATAAAACTCCTACTGATCTGGATAATGAATTATGATGATGATTTTTTTGAATTATGATGAATTATGCATGCAAAATTAAAACCTAAATTTGACTTACAGTAGATTGAGACATCGCTTCAGTT
Source organism: Pristionchus arcanus (assembly GCA_900490705.1). Classification (NCBI taxonomy): domain Eukaryota; kingdom Metazoa; phylum Nematoda; class Chromadorea; order Rhabditida; family Neodiplogasteridae; genus Pristionchus; species Pristionchus arcanus. The sequence goes on from LS486635.1 coordinate 279,422, forward strand.
GTTGCGAGGACAAGAGTGATTGTCTGAAATAACATTATTAAATTATTTTATTATTGAAAAAAATCGAGATCAGCAACTAATTTAAGAATTGTCTCGGACAAAATTGTACAAGAGATTATGGAAGGAAGGCTGAGGGTTGAATAAATCATTGACAAGGAGTTGGAGCGCCCTCGCTGTGGTACAGAATGGCGCCTTCCGATCTGATGAACAGTTCGGATTGATCCACTCCATTCATCGGATTCCCTCGCTCTGTCTGACGCGCGAGACTGGATCCCTCATCTCTAGATCGGAAAGGAAAACGAGCTCAATTTATGAAAACAGGCTATTTTTGAGAGCATCAAGCTACAATTTATCGGAATATGTTTCACATTGCCTTGATAAATCTAACGGGCAGCAGAAGTGTCATTCGTTGTTGTCCAGTGAATTAAAAAATAAAATATTTTGCCCTCCAATCATTTTCATTCCTCGTGCGCTCCAGGTGTAATTACTGGCTTGCGAAACGCTAACCGCCGCCTACTCTATCGGATAAATATTTACGCCTATGACTCGACCTAATCGTAAATCGCAGTAACTTTAGCTTCGAAATAGCTATTTTCTGCTGAGAAATGCATATTCGAATCGCTCTGTTCTTTATCTATATGGCCATTTCACTTCCGCTGTGTGTAGTGTACATTCTTGTGATTGGACTGCTTGCTGTTCGATCGGAATTCGATTCAAGCTTCTACACCTTTTTCGTGTTCACAGGAATCGTTGTGAGCCATATTTCTTCTGTACCTATCAAGTATAAATGCCTCTTTCAGGACCTAATCTTGTTCACTCTGAACATTTTCTGCTATTATCTTCCTTTCATACCCGGCGTTTCGCAGTTCTATGTTAAATTTCAAGATGAACCATGGAACAGCGAGTGGAGGCCAGAATATTCGTGGATGATTTCTGTTGCGAATACGTTTTTATTGCAGTGATGAATAGTTAGGAAATTCATTTTATCAGGCTGATGTACTACATGGCATCAATCCAGGATGTTACTAACTTGTTGGTGTCACTCAATCGTTTCCTGGCATTACTTTACCCGTTCCTGTTCAAAAAAGTGAGTAGTTAAATTCTTTTAAAATGAAGGAAAAAATATTTTGAAGATTTTCACTCGCGCTTTCACACTCGTTCTGATTCCACTTGCAATGATCATCTCTTTCACTTCATGTTTCATCACAATTGCTGCCCCGGGATTTTTTGTTGATATTACCGATGAAAATGGCACCGAAAAGGTAATTCTTATTTTTTTTTCGAGTTTGGACAAGGAAGTCGCATCTGTTATGTTGCACCCAAATCGCCTACTCCCTCACCCACTAATTTAGTTTATTTGCAGATTTACATGATGCATGCCGAATCGCAAGTGCATTTTCCTACGGTAGGTTTCAAACTCAAGTTTCCATGTGACATTGTTTAGCGACTTTTTCATTTACACGTGATTTAGGGAATTTAAAATCACCTGCTTTTTTTTCTCGAAAATTAAACGCGTGTGCAACTGGTTGGTTCGATCTTTTGAGCCCAAAACTTATCTTCATTTTCCGAGAACGATAATTTGAAACTATAAATACTCAAAGAGTTTTCAGATAAATCGAAGCACTCTCATCAGTTCGCATATCTTCGCATGTAATGGACTCTGTTTCCTAATTTACTGCATAATTGCGGTCCAGATATTCAGAGCCAAGGTAACTTTTACGCAGCCTGATTTCTTCACAATACATCTTTTGAAGGCAGTGAACTCGGGCGAAGTTCGGCTTTTCTTCCTTGGATTCTTAATCTTGCTTACGAACGCCCCATCAATTATCTACCAAGTAAGCGCCAATTTAGTCTTAAGCCGAGACCCAATATCGAATCGAATCAGTCGTTTATGAGTCACTAATTGTTTCACAGATCTACTGGTCGATCTACAAAGGAGACGGGTCGTCAACGGTCTTCATGCTTCTTCCATGGGTTATCATGGTCAAGACCCTAGCACCACCCCTGCTACTGCTGATGACGAACACTGGAATGAGGAGGGAGATACGGTACGAATCAGTTTTAGCCTCCTTGATGGAGTGCAAAGACTTCTTCTTACACGGAAATTCAACGCCCGAAACATCATCTGATAATAATAAAACATATATCACATTTTGACGCAAAGTTGTTTACTGTTCCGCGCGTAACGAAATTGCTAATAAACTATGACCGCGATTAAAATTAACCATTAAATATATAATTGATGCTTTACGAGCGTAAAACCATCCCAGAAATCCAGTTTTATCATTAAAAACTAAGGAAAACAAGTGAAAATAGGCGGAAATCGCGATAAACGAAGTGAAAAGGGGCGGAGCCAACGCGATTGCCGCGCGGAATATTTTAGTAGGAATCCAATTACCATCGTATCATTTTAAAAATGAGATATTGCAGGTTATTTCTGCCTCTGTCAATGGGCGGATCGGTAAAGGAGTCGAGCGCCCGAGATGCCACTATCATTTGATGCTACACATGTCATTATGAGACCGTTTTCTCGCAACAAAACGCACTAGCAATTAAGTATTAAGGAATACGTCATACATTTTCACCTTTCACTTCTATCTAGCTAAGATTCCAATTCACATATTGCACGCTCCTCCTCCATTCCAAGTTTCAATCAGAGCATTAGAACGACTTTTCGCGTGTGAATTCGCATTTGTTGCTGAGAACGCGCACCTTCTATTTTCACTTAAAGAAGGAGAGGCACGAGCCACGCCGGAATGCACAGTGAGGCGGCGCGGTCTCCTCATTTTGCATTCCGTTGTCCGTTGCCTGTGCTTCAAGGTCACTTGGCATCAGCCAGTTGAGTATATCTCAGTTAAAACAAAAATGGGAGTTTCGAAAGTGTTAGATATGGGGTACATTCGAAATGAGATGGGCGCAATAATTGGAGTTAGAAGGAACATACTTTCGAGAAAGTGTTTCCTTGCGAGGGTTGTAATGGCTTTCCGTTATTCTTGCTTCGATGTTTCTTCGACGAAATGTTGGTCTCAGCCTAGCAAATCATTGCTTACACTTGTCATTTTGAGCCTGCGACTAATCTCGCTACTCTCGACCGAATATTACTTTTTTGGCTCAATATTTCATCAACATAATCAGATGCATATCCGAATCGTCTTATTCATCATCTACGTGGTTATTTCAATTCCGCTATGTATAATCTACATTGTCGAACTGGCTTTGCTCGCGATTCGACCTGAATTTTCGACAAGTTTCTTCACTCTTTTCATGTTCACTGGAGTAATAGTAAGCAGAATCGAGTAAAAAAACACGGGAAAATTTATTTAGGATATCATATCCTTTACGATGAACATTGTCTTCTACTATCTGCCCTTTATACCTGGAATTTCGCAATTTTATTCGAAATTTCAATTCGAAAGTTGGAATTTGGAATGGAGGGCAGAGTTCTCGTGGATGCTGTCGATAACCAATACGTAAATTTTATTATATTTTTTCCATTTATAAAAAATAGCCGAAACTGCCCTTTTGCATTTTGCCCTGCTTGTCGGGTTTGATCGGCAAGCGGGGCTCACTGGTACGAGTTTCGCCCTACATTTCACAATCTCGAATGCGCTCGCGCGTTTGGACTTGTTTACAGTTTGGTGACCTGCCTACGTAACTTTTCGAGGCGAACAAACACGCAGAGATCTGTGCTTAATATATAGTAGATTTTTCAGAATAATGTACTTCCTCCCTACGGTGCAAGATGTAATCAATGTTCTGGTCTCTGTGAATCGGCTTCTAGCTTTATTGATGCCTCTGACATTCAAAAATGTTACTACTGAACTTGCATTCAAAGAAGAACACAGGAACTTCAGATATTCACCCGAAAGTTCACACTTGCTTTGATACCATTCACACTGCTTTTCTCATTTTCGTCTTGTTTTGTGACTATTGCGGCGCCAGGGTTCTTCATTGATATTTCTTCGGAGGATGATAGTGAAAAGGTGACGAGATTAATTTCTGTCACAGTTATAACTGCAATATGAATAATTAAAACGCGTTCTCCGTAAGAACTCTGTGAAAGGGGGGTCAGATGGCACAGTTTTAGAAAATTTTCTTATATCCAGCTCAAACTTCACTAACATGACCCCTAGGGACGGTATTTACGATTTTTGAACTTTAATCCCAAAAATTTTGATCTTTGATCTTTGATCTTTCAAAAAATAAATTTCAGATATCCCTATCATGTGATAGCTCATTCGAAAGAGCATAAAAAGTTATGAAAAATCCCCAAAGGATTTTTAAATTCATCAAGGTTGACCCAAGTTATGACTGAAGATATGAAGATTTTCGTCCATTTTGACGAAAATCGATGTGGCTACCCAGGAAGCAATGCCCTCCTGGTCTCTATTTTTTGATATTATTTGTATTTTTTATATAAGAAAAACTTGGTATACTTTCCGGAAAAAAGAAAAAAACTTGGTATACTTTTTTCTACTTTTCTTCTTTGAGCACCAGGTAATGATTTTTCGTCATTTTGAACCCTTGTACAATTTTTGGTCCACATTATGACCTATATTTTTGACATGACTCGCCTCGACTTTTATCACATAAGGGTCCCCCCTTTTGTGATAGGGCTCATGTCAGAATTAACCTCAAGAACCTGTCGGATTGTGCTAAAGCAAAAACAAAAATGATTTTTAGACACCCTACGACACTTTATTTCGGATCTGAGGTCCTAATTTGTCATGACCCCTAACCTAGATTTTCACATAAGGGGGGACCCTTATGTGAAAAAGTCGAGCCGAGTCATGTCAAAAATAAAGGTCATAATGTGGACCAAAAATTGTCTAAGGGTTCAAAATGACGAAAAATCATTACCTGGCGCTCAAAGAGGTGCTGGAAAAACAGTCACCCTCTTATCGGAATGGAACCGTTTGAGAAAAAAGACGTGGTTGGCCATGTTTGGTTGAAGATTTCACTAAATTGGCACGCGAAATGTGACCCGGAAAGTATACCAAGTTTTTCTTATATAAAAAATACAAATAATATCAAAAACTAGAGACCAGGAGGGCATTGCTTCCTGGGTAGCCACATCGATTTTCGTCAAAATCGACGAAAATCTTCATATCTTCAGTCATAACTTGGGTCAACCTTGATGAAATTAAAAATCCTTTGGGGATTTTTCATAACTTTGTATTCTCTTTCGAATGAGCTATCACATGATAGGGATATCTGAAATTTATTTTTCGAAAGATCAAAGATCAAAGATCAATATTTTTGGGATCAAAGTTCAAAAATCGTAAATACCTTCCCTAGGGGTCATGTTAGTGAAGTTTGAACAGGATTGGACGATTTTGGCAAAACTGTGCCATCCCACCTGAGTTCTTACAGAGAACGCGTTTTAATATTTTCACAGATCTACATGCTTCACGGTGATTCGAAGGTGCATTTTCCCTCTGTGAGTTATGTGGGACACTAATTTATCGCCGATTTTTTATATACGAATTAAGTAGTTTTCGGATTATCAAATTAAAGCTTTTAGATTTATCACAGCACACTAGCCAGCGTTCATACTTTCGTTTGCAACGGGCTCTCTTTCGTTGTCAATTGCTACATTGCAACTCGGATTCTTTACTCTAGAGTCTGTCTCGATATCAGCACTACCGACTCTTCAGATCGTAAAAACCGTGTAATTAAAAATAATCCTAATTTCAGGTGTCAAATTCGAGTGAGTATCGCCTATTTCTTCTCGGTTTCCTGATCCTACTCTCCAATATTCCGTCTATTAGCTATCAGGTACCATTTTCTGTTCAGAATTCGTAAGGGTGAACTTCGACAAACAGTTTGCCAAAATCAACCCCTGAAGCCAGCGACATTACATTTTCCTGACAAACGATACAGTAAAGGAGTATAATAATCTCAGATTTACTGGTCAATCTACCAATTGGACGGGTCATCAGCTGTTTTCATGCTTCTTCCCTGGGTTATTATGATCAAGACTTTGTCTCCGGCACTGCTGATGCTATTGACGAACACTGGAATGAGGAAAGAGATGCGGTGAGCTCGAATACAAGAAACATCTAAATAAGAACATCACAGATTGCTATTTACTCTTACATCCAATGGCTCTGTCAGAGTATCCTCTGCTCGAGGGATCACCATGTCGATTGCACAGGGACTCCTCAACCAAAATAGATGATAAATAAGTATATCGATTGATTGATCTCATGAAAAAGATTTATACATATTATTGTGACATAACTGAGTGTCGATCTTATATTAAATAGAACAGGCGAATAAAATCCGCACGTAGTTCAAAAGTAAACGGACTACACTCTTACAATGAAATTGTAGTGTCTTTCAAGTTGCTGCAAGAGCCGAAGTACATTAACATTCATTTTCTGGTTCAAAATGGGGAGACAATTACGGTATACTTTGTATTTCTTTAATGTTGAAATCATTTCCTGTCAAGCCATTCCTAAACAAATAGGGTTACATTCATAATCAAAAATCGAAATGTCATTTATCATTTGACACTGTATTTATTAAGGTTATTTCTGCGTCGAAAGAACGGCGATTCAATGATGGAGTCCAGCACTAGAGATGCCACTGTCATTTGATGCTCCATTGGTTGATAATCGAGAACGATAAGTTAGATGATAATGTTGATGCATTTTAGAATGCTGTTTCTTGCTACTCAATGCATAAATTATAATCTAAAAATACGTTGTACTTTTTTCACTTTCACTTATTTCTTTCAATATTTCTTTAAAGAAGGCGTCCCACGAATCGCGCGGGCGGCTATGCAAAGTGAGGAGTGAGAGGGCGCGCTCTCGTTGCCTGCACGCGCAAGGTCACTTGGAATGCATCAAATGCTCATATCTCAGTTCAAACGAAAATTAAAAACATGGGAGTTTCGAAAGTGTTATCGGGTAGCCACGACCCACCATCTCACATCGAGAAATTACTTATTCAGATATTCGTAGGACACCTCCTTTAAATTCTATCAAGATACATATCATTTCAGTTTACCTGTGTAGATTGGACGCTCCTCCTACGAACGTCATACCTTGTTTCAATCAGATCACTCGAACAATTTTTTGCGTGTGAATTCGCTGCAATTGTTGCAGTGCGGGAACGTTTCCTCCTCTTTTTCCTTGATCTCTCGTCAGTCGGCGTGAGACAGCACATTCGAAATGAGAGGGCAGCAATAGCAGGAACATACTTCTCGGAATGTGTTGCCTTGCGAGGGTTGTAATGGCTTCTCGTTATTCTTGCATATTCTCGATACTTCTTCGGTGAAATTAGTGGTTTCGGTCTAGCAAATCGTTGCTTACGCCTCTCATTTCCATGTCGCGACTGCTACTTTTCCTGTTTCATTAATGTCAATAGAATCAGATGCACATCCGACTCGCCTTGTTCCTTATCTACGTGGCTATTTCGATTCCATTATGCATAATTTACATAATCGAACTGGTTTTGCTCGCGATACGTCCTGAATTTTCGACAAGTTTCTACACACTATTCATGTTCACCGGTGTAGTAGTGAGCCCATTCGAGTTGATAAAAATTAACGATGGTGTGATTAAGGATCTCATTTCATTTACGATGAACATTTTCTTCTATTATCTGCCCTTTATACCTGGAATTTTGCAGTTTTATTCGAAATTTCAATTTGAGAGTTGGAATTCCGAATGGAAGCCGGAGTACTCATGGATGCTATCTATAGCAAATACGTGAATTTTACTTAATTAATTGCATTCATCATTAATATTCCAGATTAATGTACTTTCTCCCAACGGTGCAAGATGTAATCAATGTTCTGGTCTCTGTGAATCGGCTTCTTGCTTTATTAATGCCGCTTACTTTCAAGAATGTAACGGCAACTCACTCATTCGAAAACGAACGCAAGAACATCAGATATTCACTAGAGAGTTCACACTTGCTTTGATACCATTCACACTGCTCTTCTCGTTTTCGTCTTGTTTTGTTACAATTGCGGCTCCAGGATTCTTCATTGATATCTCATCGGAGGAAGTCAGTGAAAAGGTAAAGTTCGTCATAAAGAATTTCCAGTTTAATTGAATGTATACTTAAATTTGCAGATTTTCATGCTTCACGCTGATTCGAAAGTGCACTTTCCTTCTGTGAGTTATTTGACATGATAATGTTTCACGATGATCAAAAATAACTTTTAGATTGATCGCAGCACACTAGTTAGCGTTCACACATTCGTTTGCAACGGGATCTGTTTCGTTATCAATTGCTACATTGCGACCCGGATTCTCTATTCAAGAGTTTGTCAAAGCACTACTGCTTCATCAGATTGTGTGGCAAGTGTAACTGAAAAAGAAATTTAATTTCAGGTTTCAAACTCGAGCGAGTACCGCCTATTTCTTCTCGGTTTCCTGATCCTACTCTCCAATATTCCGTCCATTAGCTATCAGGCACCATTTTCTATTCGAAGGCAAGGAAACAAAAAAGTTTGAAGATCTACTGGTCCATCTACCAATCTGACGGCTCGTCAACAGTTTTCATGCTCCTTCCCTGGGTTATTATGATCAAGACTTTGTCTCCGGCATTGTTGATGCTGTTGACGAACACTGGAATGAGGAAAGAGATGCGGTGAGTTAAAATAAAATAAAATTATGAATTATAAAATTACAGTTTGCTATTTTCTCGTACGTTCAATGGCCATGTCAGAGTATCCTCTGCTCGAGGCCTCACCATGTCAAGTGCGCAAGGACTCGTCAACCAAGATAGATGATACATATGAGGCCGTCCGCGTTAGGGTCAACAAGGGTCTGGAACAGGTCAAAAATTCAAGTCGCTGAAAAATTGGCCCTAGGGGTAACTTTTGACGCTGAACACACCCACCGTCTCAGAATTTTGATATTTCGCCTCTGGGAGCCGATAACGGGACTGGTCGGGTCGGGTCGGGAGGGCTTGAAAATGATTTTTCGAGTTTTTCTCGCCGGAAAGTGGTCAAAATCGCATGAAATCTCGCGACCTAAAACAGAATTTCAAGCTCTTTCAAATGGCATTATTGATGTTTGATGATATTTTTTCGTTTTCGAGAAAAAGCCAACTTTTGACAATCAGAGATGAAAATGCCAGGACGTCACCAGATGATAGAGGACGTTCTGCTGATCATTTTGGTATATTGGACTAAGGGTTATCGTCTTGTTAAATTATAGTTATAAGCGTTTATCTACTTTTTGGCGCGCGTTGAGGTCTGATGCCGACGCTACACCCGCATGGTCGACCCGGTAAGGCTTTAAAACTTCGTTCCTGAAGTCATGGGTTCGATGCCCGCGCTCTGCAGTTCATTTTTGCTGATTTTTCGAAACTCTGAAATTCGGTTTTCCTGGTCACTGAGTGCTTCACTACGCTTGGTTCAGAATTATCTAATGAATCCAGTACAACTCTCGAATGTTGAAATTATATATTGTTTTTAAGCTGTAGCTTTATTTCGCTACATTATCTTAAAGACCATGACCTTTATTGGCGGTGAAATGCCGAATTCGGAAAAAACTCCAAATTTCCGAAATAATGAGTTTTTTCGAGTTGCGAAAAATCAGCAAAAATGAACTGCAGAGCGCGGGGATCGAACCCATGACTTCAGGAACGAAGTTCTAAAGCCTTACCGGGTCGGCCATGCGGGTGTAGCGTCGGCATCAGACCTCAACGCGCGCCAAAAAGTAGATAAACGCTTATAACTATAATTTAACAAGACGATAACCCTTAGTCCAATATACCAAAATGATCAGCAGAACGTCCTCTATCATCTGGTGACGTCCTGGCATTTTCATCTCTGATTGTCAAAAGTTGGCTTTTTCTCGAAAACGAAAAAATATCATCAAACATCAATAATGCCATTTGAAAGAGCTTGAAATTCTGTTTTAGGTCGCGAGATTTCATGCGATTTTGACCACTTTCCGGCGAGAAAAACTCGAAAAATCATTTTCAAGCCCTCCCGACCCGACCCGACCAGTATCGATATCGGCTCCCAGAGGCGAAATATCAAAATTCTGAGACGGTGGGTGTGTTCAGCGTCAAAAGTTACCCCTAGGGCCAATTTTTCAGCGACTTGAATTTTTGACCTGTTCCAGACCCTCGTTGGGCTTTGTTGATTCTTACACGTACGGCCTCATATACAAATGAGATCCGAGTTGGGAAAATATTCCAAAATATTGTAAAGTGTGCTTTGCCAGTTGATAATAAACCTACTGGAAATTTAGCTAATCATCATTCTAGTTGTTTCCGGAATTACACAAAATTTTGCTTTTGCAACATTATTTTTGTACTCATTTTAGATATAATTTCGAAATAGTGGGCGTCACCTGCAATGAAATCCGCAATAAAATGTGGTGTCGCTTTCTTATCACTCAACTTCTCGCCCCATCCTGGTGTCAACAAGCCGTCCTCTATCGATTACAAACGCTAGAGGATTTCGTCAGTTACATACACTCAAAATCATCAAAATCGGTGAGTTCAGGGTTGTTGCTTTTTCCAAAAAAGAATATTGTATTTTTTCAGAGGAACGCGCTTTGTTTAGTATAAATTGACAAAATTTTTAAATTCATTTATAATATTTTGTTTCATTTTCAGTTAAAATGGGTGGAGATACTCAAAACTGGATACGATTCTATACAGTGAGTCACAACGTATTTTTTTAATCATAATTCGCGAGATTCAGTGCGGACCAACTGTCCAATATAAAGAGAATGCAATGAACAGTTACTATTTCGCAATGGTATCGGCCAGTCTTCATAAAGATCAGTTTCAAGTATGGTATCGTCAAAATTTCCGTTAAAGTAACATGCCATAGATTCCTCACACAGTATTCCTTGAAGAACTCCTTCTCGAAGAAGAAACGTATGATATGAAAAGGTTAATAATCAAACTGAAGGAGCGCACATAATTTTTTATTTAAGTGAAATAATTCGAAAATTCGTCATTCGTCTACTGCAAAAAGTCGACACCCAGAACCGGATCACGTAAGTGCCTCTGTCAGAATGAAAAACGAGCCATTTCGCCTGAGCTATCTCTCCTTTTGTGATCGGAGAGAGGCTGTGTGATGTGATACGACGAATAACTCATCCTCATGGGCAGAGATGCAGCACTAAGAATTATTGATTGCAGAGAAAGAAATTACGAATCTGAGTTGAAGACATATTTCGAAAGGCCTGGATACCTTCCATCTGGTGCCGTAAATCCACTCCAGAATGGTTCATCGTTCCATTCGCTCTCATCCAAAGCCAAGCTGTGGATTATTGTCCAGCTTATGAAAAAGACCGAGGTGAGTAAATTTATCTTTATTGTAATTTTTTTTAGAAATTTCACGGGACCTGTCACTTTACGCACTGTTTTTCACAAGAAGCGGTTGTAGGAGCGGTTTGTAGAAATATCCTTTGGCTAATGTATTTCGAAATACCAAGCTCGCATGATGATGTTCAGTCCTTCGACGATACAACGGTGATCGCCGAGGATTCTCACGGCAACGTATACACGCTCGTCGATGGAGGAAGACTGTACGTCGGATACGCAAAGGAGCTGGCGAATACGATGAGGGACGACAATGAAAGAAGGATGTCCAATCGCTCTCCAGTATGTCGATTGCACTTCTGTTTGTTTTGGCTCAAATTATACGGTTGTAATCCTCTCCCCACGCCGGTCCGATCTAGCTATGTGGCTACTCTTGCAAATGCCTCCTTCAAAAGTTATCATTTCCAGCATTTTGAGAAACATTCATGAAAAATGAACTAGACAGGCGTGTTCAGCATCAAATTCTGACCCGGGAGCCATGGTCACGTAAAATTAGCTCTTCTGGGAGCTCAGAAAAAGCTAAATAACTTATATCGACGTGACGCCGTCTGGAGCTAATGAAGCTTCCATGAGAAAAATTAATATGCCCATCGTCTTCAGCGGCCTCAAGAACCCCGAAAACCGGAGTTTCACAGAATCGAACTTTTTTGACTGTGCCAACCCTTGTCCGATTCTAACGCGAACGGGCTCATATACACGAGATCATTGATCCTATTTCCAACTCGATTAATAATGAATGATATAACTAGATAATAGGAATTAAAAAGAAAAATAACTAATAATAGTAGCATCAAATGGTACTCGAATACTAAATAATGGTAATGGTTTCAGTTACGGAGAAGAAGAACTCGCGAGCAAACTGAGAGATTACATAGACTTAGCCAAAGAAATGATGGTACTCACGGTGAGAATGATCGTATTAAAGAAAAATCATCAATGTAAATTATGAAAAAGGGATATTTACTGAATTGCTAAATTACAGATCGAACAAAAGAATCAAATTAGAGAAGAATTCATCGAAAGAATGCAACCGGAGAACAAAAAGTCAACCCAAGAGAATAATGAAGGTGAGAAATATTTTCTGCCGGATGTGCTGAATAGTAACAGAGTGGCGCTATGCTATTCATATCTTTGCAAGATGAATCCTCTTATCACTCGAATGATTCAGCTCGATTGTGCAATAATCTCTCGCTTTTGAATGTTACACATCACTAGAGAACATATGAAATCGAGAGAGTGATACGATAGCTCACTCGTCCATAAAAGATAGCGAGAGAATTGACGTTTACGCGTTTGATGTCAGATGGGAAACGGATTAGGAGCACTGTAAAAGACTATCGTATTATTCAGTGGACACAGTTTTGCAATGACACTGTCTTTCAGGAGAAGGTCCCCCATCGTACCAGGATGTTGTCGTAGGACCGAAAAAGGCGGTTTGCTGGAATTGGCCCGATTGTCCTTATGGTAATCGATGCTTCAATCATCATCCAACACTTGAGTGCGCGTAAGTTGTTCTATCTATTTGAGCGATTAATTCAATGACACGGATCATGTTCGGTTTTGGCAAACTAAAACATATTCAGTAACTTCCAAAAATCGACGAAATGTCCCGGGTTCAATTGTCGTTTCATCCATCCCGTATGCCCAAATGATGGCAACTGCACTTCACTCGACTGTACCTACAAGCATGATAAGGTTCAATTGCGATAGCTTTAATGACATTGAACATGTATAGGAATTTAAGATAATTTGAAAGAATGTTGCCTTTCCGAATGTTATATTTTAGTCCGAGCCAACCCTTCGCAGAAGATCGAAAGCGGGCATTAGAGGAGTATGTTAAGTTGAAGCTTGAGCCGAAATATATTGCATATTCCTACAGAACAATGCCCAAGACGAGAGATTGAGAGAGTCTACAAGGAACCCACAAGGAAATCAGAGAAGATCTCCTTCGAGAGGACCTACAAGAGGTAGCGCTTTCCTGCGCATTATTGTCTCTAGAATCAGGAGATCATTTTTATTTCAAATTTGGTAATTAATAATTTGGAAAAATATTTTTGATTTGCAGGAATTCTTCGACATAGAAGCCAGTCGCGAGGCAGAAATGATACAAGAGTAATTTTTTTTTAAATATCGGTATAAAGTTTACTTTTTTCTCTCAAAATCGATGATATCAGACGAGATAATAGAGAAAAAAATAAGTGATATATGCAGGGCTCCACGCCGGCTCCTCCTACTCCGTCCAACCCTCCTCCGCTTCGACAGGAGCAGAGACCTACGGCCAGAAATGATATAAGGGACAATTATGATAGGTCTAGGGCTCAATCAAGAGGACCTCCCGGTAAGTTGCGCGCTAGTGCTCTAGAAAAACCGCGCATATTTGCAGGAAATGGTAGACAGCGACACCAGTCGCGAGGCAGCCAGGCATCTCGTAACACTGTCAGTTTTTTTGTTATTACTATAGTTGGGCCCTTATTGGAAAGCTTTCGTTATTGGAAATGACTAGCATTCTTCGAATGCTAGTTCCTGCGGAAGGCCGCGCCGCAAGCGGCGCGCGACGCAGAATGAATGGGTTCGACTCTCACTGATTGGATTAGTCTCCTCTCTCTCACAAATAGGATTAAAATCCCTCGATTTTGTCGACAAGAAATTGAAAAAGCGTTCTATTATATGTGATAATTGATCAATGAGAGAGAGGGAATCCTTTGTTCTCGTTATTGTAATTCCGGGATCGTTTCCAATAAGGGAATCCTAATTATTACCTATTGATCCAGAAAAACATAGAAACAAGCGATCAACATGATTCAGGCATCTCCTGACGGCAGAAATCAACGTGAAAACCGCCATAATAACTTCAACAAAATAAATACTCGTTGTTCCTACTGGCCATACTGCATTGAATCTGACGATGAGTGTCCATACACTCATCCAAAAGAGGAGTGCATGTGAGTGTTGTCTTATCTTATAGTTAAAGGGACCTGGCACTCAAAATGAAGTGAATTTCAAAAAAAGAGCAAAATTTTCTAAGAATAACTGAAAAACCGCATATTTTTACGATTTTTTTGTAAGAAGTTATGATTTTTCAAAGTTGCAAATTCTGGCCAAAACCCCAGCTATACTCTGTTTAGCGCCGCTAAACACAGTATAGCTGGGGTTTTTGCTGGGTACGGAATGTTTGAAAAATCATAACTGCCTTAAAAAATCGTAAAAATATGGGGATTTTTTCATTATTCTTAGAAAAAATTCTACTTTTTTTCAAAAAATTACATCACTTAGAGTGCCAGGTCCCTTTAAATTTTCATTTTCAACCAACATAAATTCGATTATTATCTTTGCAGTAATTTTCTGCAAGGAGTATGCACGCGTGGAGAGTATTGTACGAAAAAACACGGTAAATGCCACTATGACGGTCAATGCAGGGATGCGAAGTGTGAATTTGACCACTATGCGGTACGACATTGTATCATATTTGTATTTCTTTAAAAGTCAGATTGTAAGTGTTAGCTTTGCAGCAAGAATCCCATCGCCTTCGTCAAAGCCGTCTTCCGAGACACTACTAACATTGTAAGCAAGCCCAGATTGAACACATGACAAATTTTCCTAAATGTCGGATGTCAAACGACGAACAACTTGAGCAGATACTGAGATAACTTATTCAAATTCACGCAGCGAGATATTTTATTGATCCTAATTCTTAATCTTACCTGTTTTGTATCAATTCTACGTAACTTTCACATATTAATGGATAAAATATAATATTTTGAGATGCTTTTTCCTTTTATAATGCAGTGCTAAACATCACATAATCGCAGGTGCATAGATTAGGGGCACCAGTGAAGTTTATTCGTTCACGGGCGATCATTTCAACAAAATGAGACACTCGATGGTACCGATTATGAGAGCTGATCCCATAAATAATAGATTAACCGTAGATTAATTAGGAGAAAATCTACTCGAGAAGAGTAAAGACAAAGAAAGACAATGTAAATGCGTGAAAGTTGCGTGGGAAATTAGGGGTAAAGGCATTTCGAGCGGGGCAAAGGAAAGATGCGGTGGGCGTGGAGAATAAATGTTGCGCGCCTAACAATAAGTGAAAAGAGAAGTTCTCGTTCATTTCGAGCTCTACATAAAAATGGAAATTGAAATGAAGGAAAGAGGGCAACAGTCACCCGTGTTTCCGTGCTTGACAAGAGTGCAACTGCAATGACAACTATCAGCGTAGCTACTACACTTATACGTAGACACTCGGAAACTAGATGACTTATTTGCCACGGGTACAACAAAATGGGGAAACCGTTACAGTAATCGGGAACAAATATGGGATGAATAGAAGGGCCTTGAGCTGCGGGTGCTGCGGTACTCGTGAGTGACATGAGAAAGAAGGCGAAGGAGTCGATGAGATTGGAGAATAACGAGAATTGGTGCCTGCAATGCATTTTGATGTTTTTTCGATATTTACGAACCTACGCTGATAAGATATATAATACCTAATAAATCATCAGTGCAGAGCAGTTCACAGTTGTGGGCTGGCGCTGCCCTGACGCGGCTGCGGATCATCTTCCTGCGGCTGCTGTTGCTGCATGGCAGCAGCATCCTGCTGCAGCTGCCGTTGCTGCAGCGCCTCCTGCGGGTCCAGCTGCAGCTGCTGCCCAAAGTGACCGCCCGCAGAGTAGGATAGCTGCAAATGTCAGAGTATCGAGTGCTCAAACTCAAATCTTTCGAAGCTGTGTCAATGAATTTTACATTCTGACTGAGTTAGCCTCTCATCACGAACATATTCCCTTCATCAACAAATGACGTGAGAAGGGCTTCGCAATTCATCACACCATAGACCACACTGAGCCGTCGCATATTCGTCTCGCTATGATAGCGTGATCCCCGCTCATTCCTGAGCCGGCTAGTCTTTAGCAGCCGTATGATAAACCCACAGGCAGAATAATCTGGTCTAAAGATGTGCTCGCAATCCCGGTAGCCAGTATTCTTCCGAAGTAAGCAAATTCAATCAATCAATCAATCAATTTATTTCATCCATTGAATGCCTGCTTCCATTAATCAATCAATTCGGTAGATTGATAAATTGATTTATTGAAGCAGTCACACATTTCAAACAAATCAACGATATTTATCTATCACTCACCGACACAGCTAGTGAGCTCGCTTGGGATACGGACGAAGACGATGATGGCCCGGCCTCATCCTCTTCCATCGTGACCACGTCGATGGGTGTACTGGCTGGAATGGAGATCAACGATCAATGGAAGGTTCACAAGTCATCTAGTCTGATGCTACAGTAGCACTGTGCCAGCGGTTTTACGTGCCTTGTTAGTTAGAATGCAGACCAATTTCAAGAGTTACAGTTCACGGTTCAGTTCACAGATATAGTTCACAGGGTTCAGCTATAAAGAATACAGCTAAAAGTTCATAGGTAGCAATGATCTCACCAGCCCGCGGTGCCTCCACTTCCTCCTCTTCCTCATCCTTCACTCTCGGTCTCTTTGCAGCGCTCTCTCCGTCATCGTCAGTCGTCGTGTCATCATGGTCACCGTTAGGTTGATGAGAAGAGGCGGATGATCCCTGGTGCTCCTGCGGGTCGTGATGCCCGTTCGAGTGCTGCAATGTGAAACAGTTAATATTTCCTGTTTAAGACATTTGTATCTTGCTGGAGATCATATATGACATGGATGAGCCCTTTTTTCGTTGAAAAACCTCTAAGAAATCTCACCTGTCCATTTCCGTTCGACGCGGGTCGCACTGCTCCCTGTTCCCACGCAGCTTGTTGTATTATTCCGATCGGGAAGCGCATGCCGAAGAGAGGGAGGTGCTGCTGCAGGTGCTGCAGCTGGACTGCTGCATGCTGCACGCGCGCCTGCTGCTGCAGGTTCGACCGCTCCGGGAAGTACCTGTAGTGATTGGGTAAATAAACCGGCCATTCCAGTCCATGTAATGGGCATGGATATTCGTAAACACCTGGCGAGATATCCGAGCCTCTCATCTTCATCTGGCACCGGCGCAGTGATAGCAGGGTCGAACCAGTCGACGGGCTGCCTGAATACGTAGATATAGAATAGATTCTGAAGAGATTGCAGTAATCGAATACTACGAACATCTTGGTGGGATCCTTGATGCGCTCGGCGTAGTCCTCGTACCAGGCGTGGAGGTCGTCGAAATCCTTGAGTAGACATTTTAGTATTGGTCATATCCGTTTTTTTATCAGCGTTCATAAAGCGACAAAGTATTGTCATGTATTACTGTATCCGTGATTGAACTATTGTGTTTGAACAATCGAATAAGCCTAAAGATAAGAGAACAATCTAAAAACGTACCATGAGTGGCATGAATCGTGGCGGCTTGAGATTGAGCAATCTGCGTTCCTCCAGCTTCCACACATTCAGTATGATCGGATCCCGCTCATTGATTTCCGACTCCCAAGCCATCTGGAACTCGGCGCTCAATGGGAGGCCGCGATCCCTCGCTGCCACCACGATAGCCCTGGCGGCTGGATCGGGCTCCGCCGCTGCCTGCTCCTCTTGCAGACGCAGCGCTGCCTGCCCGACGACGTCGGGCAGCGGTAGCTGCACGAGCTGCGGCACGACCACTTGCTGCACAGCAACAGCAGCCGGCTGCTGCGCCTGCTGCAGGCGCGTCAGGTCGGCGTACTGTTGCTGGAGCTGCGCGCGGTGCGCCGGCTCGGCGCCGGCCATCATCGCCTCCAGGTTGTCCTGCATGCGCTTGAGCGTCGGCGGGCTGGGCACGCCAGCTGCCGAGGCTGCAGCCGCAACCGGCTGCGGGCTTTGCTGCGGAACAGCAGCAGCGGCAGCCGCTGCAGCCTGTGGCTGCATCGCGGCCAGCGTCTTCAGCATTGCATCGGTCATGGCGGGTTGCGGCGGGGGCGGAGGCAGCAGCATGGGGCTGATTTGCTGCTGCTGCTGTTGCTGCAGGACCGCGAGGAGTCCCGGGTTCATGCCGGCCGGCTGAGTGTACGTGAGCAGCGTGCTGCTGCCTGCAATGGAGGAGGTTTGTATTATTTTAAACGGATTTCGAATACGGTACTGATGGAGAAATGCTTGTCAAGTTTTGACTGCACTGTGAAACATAACACAACTTCAATAGTTCACGGTCAAAAATATTTCAACTCACCAGCCGAGGACTGGGGCTGTTGCTGCTGCTGTAGCTGGGCTCTTTGAAGTGCCTGCAAATTATTGATCACTACTCAATCGTACTACAGTGCTACCGTACCTCAAGTATCTGAGCGTTGGTTTGCTGTCCGGGCGGAGGTGGCGGGGCGGTGGCGGGCTGCGATGTTGACTGGGCTTGCTGCAGCTGCTGTTGCTGCGACTGCTGCCGCCGTGCTTGCTGCTCTTGCTGCATGGCGAGGATTAGCTCGTAGTCGCCCTTGTCTTCTGTAAATAATTGTTATTATTTTCAAGAATGTGATCGATATCGAAAGGCGGCTTCGATTGCACATTTTACTGGATGTTGAAACGTATTCAAAATATCATATTCCAATTTTTGAAAAAAAATTGCGGGAGCAATGCTGGGGCGCATTGAGGAAGTGAGAAAGTTCACGCGCGCTATCCTTTTTATTTTGCCTCATCAAAAGCGGGAAATGAATCGCGAAAGAAGCAGAACAGATTTGCATATGAGGCCGTTTGCGATAGAGTCGGGCAAAATCGGAGGGGTTTGGCACAGGTCAAAAATGTCGATTCTCTGAAAATCTCGAAATTGGGGTTCCCGAGGGTGCTGATTACGATGAGCATAATCATTTTTCATGTCGAGCCTCTGTTGGCTCCAGACGACGTCACGTCGAAAACGGTTTTTGTGGAATTTCTCGCCCCAATAAATCGCTAAAATTAAGCAAGTCGGTTTCCCAGGGTAGAATTTGATGCTGATGACGCCTGTCGAGTTCATTTTTCATGAATTATTTTAATTATTTTTAAAAATGAAAGTTTTGAACGAGGCAAAACTGAGCTTAGCAACCTACACAGATCGGACCGGCGTGACGAGAGGATTCCAAATCTATAATTTGGTCCAGATTCGCCCCGCGGTTTCCAAGATTGAAAAATAAGAGTGATCGAGATTGTAAGTGAAATTGGCCATCTTCCGTCTCAATCTGTCCCTACCCTCTTCCCCTTCTCACTCTTCTCGCCTCCTCCGACGAGAGAGTGTGGTGGTGTGAGAGAGTGCAGACAGGCGAGAGAGCAGAGATCGGAAGTCAAGGGAGATCGGAAGAGGGTAGGGACAGATTGAGAAGGAAGACGGCGAATTTCACTTACAATCTCGATCACTCTGATTTTTCAATCTTGGAAACCGCGGGACGAATCTGGCTCAAATTATAGATTTGGAATCCTCTCGTCACGCCGGTCCAATCTGTGTAGGTTGCTAAGCTCAGTTTTGCCTCGTTCAAAACTTTCATTTTTTAAAATAATTAAAATAATTCATGAAAAATGAACTCGACAGGCGTCATCAGCATCAAATTCTACCCCGGGAAACCGACTTGCTTAATTTTAGCGATTTATTGGGGCGAGAAATTCCACAAAAACCGTTTTCGACGTGACGTCGTCTGGAGCCAACAGAGGCTCGACATGAAAAATGATTATGCTCATCGTCATCAGCACCCTCGGGAACCCCAAAATCGAGAGTTTCAGAGAATCGACATTTTTGAGCTGTGCCAACCCTTGCTCGACTCTATCGCAAACGGCCTCATATAGACTATAAAAGGAATGAGAATGCATAATGAGGTGAGCTTGTCGTGTGTACTTGAAAGGCGAGAATTTCCAATATATTTGTGCTGTATTTCAAATACATAAACATAACGAAATACTCACTTTGGGACGGTTTATTAATGATGGCGTTGACGTTGGCGTCTGTAAGCGGGACGTACGATTCGACCACGACCACCTGGTAGTGCCACGGATTCACGCACACGTACTGAAATTAATTATTGGCTTATCAAATAATATTTTACACCAGTCGCTCGTCGTACACAATGGGTAGGGTTCTAAAGTAAATGGAACAGTAAATGGGTATATTGAAAGAAGAAGAGCGCTTCTCTGATCGTCAGGAAAGCGTCACAAAGAGTATTGTATGGAACAGGAGCGATGCACTTACTCCTATGATGAATGGCATTTGAGAGCAGCGCGGGAAAAGGGCAAGCAGTGTCTACAGCGGCCGCAGACTACTCTAGCCCGATCTATACGCGAGAGTGCATGCAGACAGGAGAGGCACAGACAGCCAGACAGAGGGAAAGGGAGGGAAAAGGTAGACATAAATCGCACTCGGGCGCGGCGGCGGCGAAAAAAAGATAACGCGCGAGACGAGGAGGAGATTTGGCAATGAGATTGTCTGGCTGGCTCTTTGTCTGCTCATTCGGATGAATGAGATAGCATGCAAAAGGAGGAGAGCGACAGAAGTTTGAGTAGGTAGACGGCAAAAAAAAAACTATTCTACGCGCTTCCCGCCATCAGATAGCAATCGAACAAAAAGAAATGGTGATTCGCTGCCAGTCTAGCAGTGAAAATCAGAGAAACCGAATACGAAATGCAGAGGGATCCCAATTCTCATCATTCTGCACTGCCTCTTGTCGCATTGAAGGAAGAGAATACATGCGAAAAGCAGATACACATTCTTCCCGGTAACATTTTCGGGAAACAAAACGGAGCGTGCGCGCGCCGCCTTCCTTCATCGTCTGACGTGGCAGGCAGACAAAAGTGCATGCATCGCACTATAGTGTGGCGGCAGGTGGCCATTTATGGCGGCGGCGGCGAGAGTCGAGAGCAATCGCGTCTGACTCTCTCTCGCTTAGCCATGATCTCTTGCCAGTCGGAGAAGCGAGTGATCATTGGTGCACAAAAGTCGAACTGCTAAAGGATCGCTTCTCCTAGCTATAGGAAAGAAACTAACGAAGCGGTCAGTAGACCCATCGCTCAGGAAGACAAATCGACCAGACAAGTAGGGGCTGAGAAGGGATTCGTTGCGCAGCAAGTGTCAGTTTGGGTTAGACTAATGTGACTCACTGTATAGAAGCTCACAGTGGGCCTGGGCAGCGAAAAAAAAAGGAAAAAAAAAAGAAAAAAAACTAATTGATATGATCAAGAAACCAACTGTGACTGGAAACCGGAAGGAATGCCGAAAGTGTATATTAAAAATTGAAAGGCGAACGGTTGTGATAGCTATTGTGTTAGCCGTAGACACACTCTCAGATTCTTCCTAGAGTACCCAGTACATGCGGGAGGTAGAGGCGGCGTTTGAAACAATTAGGATTATCGTTATGAGTACAAAAAGAGAAATCGTGTCGAAAGGAGTATTTCGATGGTGTCTGTGAATCCCAGACACAATCGCTTCCTAGAATAGCCTGCACCTGTGGGAGGGAGGGGGCGTGAGATAGGCCAGGGATTTCGCGAAGTGAAACCAGTGAAAACATGGATGATAAGCAATAACAGCTTCTGAATCAGAACGAAGGAGGAAGATATTGAAGGTGGACTCTCCTAATTTTTTATTCTCCATTACTGGCTAGAGAAAGAAAGAGATCATGAGGATTAGAGAGAGCAAGATAAGTGAAAAGCGCACGTACGAGGGATCAACATACCTTGCAGGCTAGGAGACTTCAGTAGAGTGTGAAATACCTCTGAGCGATACAGTGGAAAGCGAAACAACGAAAAAACCACACAAAAAATGCTGGCAATTCCCAGGATCAATAGTCTGGCGATCCAGCTAGACTTAATTTAGTGGAAAGGTAGTGAGACACCTGAGGAAACCATTCACAACGAAGCCCTATAGGCTCGTCTAGCCGCAGAGGCGATTGAATGCAACTGCACTTTATGGCTAATTGCGGTGTTTGCACTATGGCACGTGAGAAAGGGAGAGATAGGAGAGGGGGCGAGTGATATAGACTATAATTTGGACTATGGACCAGAGTGCCGGCCTGAGGCCGTCTCCGATGCACTCTCTTGGCAGCTGACCGATAAGCAATATGCGGAGTGGAAATATATAATATTTCATCGATCAGGGATCTCTCTAAATTTCACGCTTTTCACGGTGAGAAATGAAGTGCTCATGGTCTTTGTTCGCAATAGAACAGAGATCTTGCTTTCTCCATTCGCATAATCTCTCGTCTTATTTGACCGACGATATAGCACCAGAAATGAGGAGAATCAGACGTTTTCGTCACCCGTACTTGGGTCCGCGGAATGAATAAACAGCCAGCAGCTGCGATGACGAATTGAGAGCGAGATAAACACGCAAAAAATTGCTTTGACGATCTTTCGGTGGGCGAAATGCAAAGCGTCAGAAATCGTTGAGCGGCAAGATACACAGATATAATATTTTAGGGTGTGCAAAATGAATCCATTATTTTGTGAATTTCAGGGTTTGATGGTGCTGGCGAGTATGGCTGAGAAAAAAGAACACAAAACGGACAGGAAGTATTCTCACAAGCATGCCCTAGTGAGCACAATACGCATACACTATACCCTATAACCGTCTGATAAATATGACGATACAGAGGAAATGCCACCTAATTACCAGAGAGATCACGAGATGCGTCACAGTATTTTTCACAACACTACAGATCGAAGACAAGGAAGTGAAAAACGGAGCTGATTGTGAAATCATCATTTCCAGGTGGAACAATTTCTCAATCATACTGCGAACATCCTAATCGGTTGGTCAATAACAAAGAAAACTCTCGAAATCCTATTTATTACGATATAAAACCTTGGTCATGTTGCGCTAATAGCATGATAGTTCATGAAAAATCAAAAGGACAATTAAACGATACCTTCTGCACTGGGACGGGCGGTGGTCCGATCTTTTGTCCGGGCGGGGCCGCCTGAAGGCCGAGCGATTGCATCCAAGAATCGGTCACTGCTTGCTGTTGGATTTGCTGCAAGTGGTTGGAGTTCGCATTATACTCATATTTATACTTTTTTCAACAGACGAGACAATGTGCGTTATGGGCGGAATGGGTGCAACAGATGGCATTCGCGCTCACGCGAGCATTACGGCTCGTTTTCATCGATGTTAACTGATAAAAGTGCGCGTGGGAAGTTTTTAGTGCAATATTTTAACGTTTTAGTGCAATATTGTCAAATGACTGGTGATAGATAAGAGCAAAGAGAGATCAGCTTACCTGCACTTGCGGGTCTTCGTTATCTTTGATGTCAAAGCCGAACTTGCAGATGTCGGGAAGGGACTGAAATAAGAAAAAATTACAAATTGGGGGTTGTTTGAAAACAATTTATTGCAATGCTCACTTGAGTTTCACTCTTAGCCGTTAAGCCAATAAAGCGAGCGGAAAACAGTTTCAGTCCGTCTCCCAATATATTAAAGAAAAATTCTTTTGGCGCTCAAAAGAGCTACCCTGCGATAATGATGATAAAGTATCCTCTTAACAGTACCTTCAGTTCAGTCTTGTTCGTTTCGTCCCATCGGAAGAGCTTCGCGTAGGTGACGTGCGGAAAACCCTTCTTGCCGGCCACCTAAGAATATTTAATTATTCTTTTAACAAATAAAATAAATTTTTATGCACAGATGCGCAATCGATTACTGTATTCTATGTATTCTATTGATCACAGTACTTTCCTTTGCCCTTGGCGACATTTATCTTACCTGAAGACGTCCATCGAGTGTGCGCGGCACTAGAACGCAGGGGCCTACTTCAGAGCCTGCAAGGATGTTTTGATGATGCCAAAACAACAACAACAACATACCATTAGTGTCGACGGCACGAATGAACCCCTCCATCTCCTCCTTTTTCTCCTTGAGCTTCTTCACGAGAGACTCGAGCGCTTTCTTGGCGAACTCACGATCGTCCGGCGTTTTTGACTAAAAGTTTATTAAATATATCATAAATATTAAGATTTGAACACAACATAAAGTTTAAAAAGTTGCGAAAAAAAGATTGCGATTTTGTGATAGAACCTTTGTGAATCGTTTTTAGCAGTTTTTTCTTTATAAATTAGCGCTCCGAGGCAATTGCACTTTTCTTACGGATTTCATAAAAACAATCCAATACCATAACAAAAATAAAAATAAAATAAATAAAAATAACTCACTATAACAAACTGCATGAGGTACTCGATGATGTCATGAGCTGAGGCGTTGCCTGAAAAATAATCACGAGTATTTTGAAACTGCTTACTCTGATCGGAATAATCACTAACAAATCTCCTTTTTTTAAACAATTTTTCATGGAGGTTGTGTATTTTTTGCTTAATCATATAAAAAAATCCACCAACCCTCCGGCCTCTTCGTAATCGATCTCTTCCTCTCCACTTCAGTGCCCACAGAGGAGGCCTTTCGCTCTGCCGAGGAGGGCGCGGAAGAAGATGACGGGTGGTCCGAAGAGGAGGAGCCTTCGCCAGCCTGGAATGATTACGGTAGTCTACCATAGAGTCTGCTATTATATGTAGAGTGTATTTAAATTTTTCAATAGCAATTCACGCTCTTATTCTCCTTGCACGAGAAACGGAAAAATAATGTCTTTGAAATTTTCAGCTCACCTTGGAATACTTCCTTTTCGTCGGACCACGGGCGCCTGAAAATATTTGTTTTGATATTTTTTTCCGATCATTAGCCGCCCATCAGAAGTTCTTGATTCAGAACTCAATAGTCAATCGAAGCAGCGAATACATCTCAATGAGTTTAACTTTTTGCTCATAAGTCTCAAGCGTATCTGGGGATCGATTATTGCATTGCTTAGTTTGTCTCCCAAAAATATAATTGTGAAGAATAAATATACCTAGGATCTGCACTTCGGGGCTCTCCTGCTTGGTGAACGGATGCACGCTATGGCTCGTCGAGGGTTGATCTGAAGAGTATAACAGTTTTTCAGAGGTCTACCTTGTCAGTGGCAACCACCTATCATTCTTTACGCAACGGCAGCAAAATCGTTTGCGGTGGAATACCCATCTTTTTTCCAGTATTAGTACTAATATTTTGAAATACGGTAGATGATAAAATGCTGCCAATCGAGTTACCTTGAAATGCAGCTGCGCTCTGCGTGATCTGAAAGATCTGGCGTGCCATCTGACTGGCTTGCGATTGATCTGAAATATGGAAAAGTACGGTAGTGGATTATTGTACCCTTGAGATACGGTAGCTGCTGATCTGTGCTGTTAGTTATCGATTTCCTCACCTTGAAAACTGATCAACTGAGTGGGACCCGGGATGGTGTATGCTGGTCGACTAGTGGAGGCTTGTTCTGAATCGATTTTGTAAAATACAGTCCTACTCTAAAGGTCCTACTCTAAAGTACCCTGGACAGATGCAGCAGCCGACAGTTGTGCTGCGCTACTTGAAGCTACGAATTGCTGCTGGCCGGTCGCTGATGAGGTTGCTGCAGCAGCTGCAGAAGCTCCGGGTTGATTGAACACCAGCATCTGCTGTCCGGCTGAAAGTGACGGTGTTAACCAAATTCTTTCCATCCTCGACATGGATGAGATTAGGTACCTTTCCACAACGCAACAGTCGTATAGTAATAAGGAAACAGCTCCATTGGATATACTTCGAAGATTTAGAGAGGACAAGAAGAGGAAATGATGAGAAAACTCGGAGATTTTCACACACACTGACTGCCTTTGCGTGTCGCGACGAAACATTGGTGAAAGCATCCTGGGCTCCCATTGTTTCTACCGATCAGAGAACCGAGGGAGTACGGTAAGTGAGGAGGGTCCGGTAGCGAAGTGGCGTCGTGAAGATATCCAACATCGGCAGGGTTAGACCCTAGTTGACTCTCTTCATTTTCTATGCTCTCTAGGTAGTTAGAGTGAGCGAGAGAGTGTGGGAAAAGGAGAGAGTCAGGGAAGTCATCACCAATTCTTGCGCCCCCAAGCAGACCTATTGTGTAGCGTGTGCGCGGAGGAGTCTCGAGACTTGAGGGGAAATCTTTCTTTCTTTTAGGTACCAATTTTTTCCAATTGGGCGATGCTGTTTTTTATTGGCGCTCACACCAAGTAGGTTTCAGGACGCGTTCAAGAGTTTATAATCATCAATACGAGCGATGAACGCATTGTTTCAAACACCAATAAATAATTGAAAAAAAATAGAAATTATAAATTGATGTAACAAAGTTCAGTTTGCAATCGGCGCTACCGTACCTGCAGGTTGTTGTTGCTGTGCGGCTGCTGCAGCTGCAAGCATCCTGTTGACCTGGTCGAACGTGAGCTGAGGCGCTGCTGCGGATGCTGCAGCTGCTGCTGCAGCAGGAGGAGGGTCACCGCTGCTGCTGCTGGTGGCGGTGGTGCTGCCCCCGCCTCCACCCGATGACATCTGCAAGGTGATATTGAGGTAGGAAAATCGAAGTATGATGATGCAAGATAAATGGCGGCGAAGGTAGGCAAAAGGCTTATTCCTGAACAATTCAGCTGAGAGAATATGATTATTACAAATAGGTTTCATATGGGAAAGAGAAACATGGTTGAGCGGCAGAGCGCAGTGCTCGGTCTCTCTAGGTCACAACTGCATGCATTCACACTCTCAGTAACCGCACAGAGTGTCCTGGGATTGGGCAGACCTCATAGCATATTTCCCATTCTTCCCATGCTCATTTGGAATGCAGGTTCAGTTTGAGACCGCCCTGTGTCAGAGTAAAGAGGGCAGTGCATTAGTAGTCCTCCCTTCCTCGAGGAACAAAGAAACAGAGCAAGACTATAGAAGGCGAGAAATAGGAAATAGTTCGGAGGAATTAGACTGTGCTTCCCTGTTGCATTGTACGATGAAACAAAGAGAGCAAATGTTGAAAGTAGTTGTGGACTTTGCGATGGATAGATCATGTACAGGCAAGAGGAAATTTTGCTTCCTTATCGCTGCGCGCTATACCTAAACCGTCGCGCTAAGGTTATTCAAGCTAGAGAAGACGAGAGAGCACGCGAGATCGAGAGAGTTAGACGAACTTTGCGACGGTTTAGTCGGTTTCGAGGTCAAGGCCCGAGCACGAAATGCAACGAAACGGTTTGATTGATCGGCAGATACCGATCACAGCGCGATTTGTGTAGAAATACGCACGCAAATTCGAACTGGCGAAAGTCCAGAGTGCGGGGGAGGGGAAAGAAGGAAGAGGGATGGGAGAGTTGCAAACACGATTAGGTTGCGGTTCAGTGAGGGCAAATCCGTGTATGCATTGACAAACCACGAGGAAATACTGGAGTTTGCTGGTTCAATGCACAGTGGGCTGATACCGTTAAAATTCGAAACGATCGCCTCTCGAGAGTTTCGAGCGAAAGGAGGGTTTAATGGTCACCTTTTACCCAGTTAATACCTCGGCGCGCCATTGAATCGACTAGACGGCATGTGATTGAACTATCGCGATAAAATGTAAAAATATAAAGAAAAACGATCAGACGCGGAATGTTCACTACTGAATGACAATTTCGCTCTATCCGAATTGCGAGGAAGGAATGATAAATGAGGAGTGAACATTACTGGAAATAGACGAGACACAACCGGCATGTGACACTACCTTCCCGACAGTTTGCGAGAGTGATTACGCGACCAGAAAATATTCCGTGACAAGTTCCGGAAAACTACAAAAGATACAATGTCTCGACACAAAGTTGTGATTTTCTCTTACTGTTCAAAGAACGTTAAAATGCGCAGAGGAACCCATACGAATTTCATAAATCAATCAGAGAATGTTGCAAATTTAGAAAATCGAGCAGACTACGTGAAATATTGATAATTAATTAAACTTGCAAGCATGCTGCTTCTTTTTTCAATCAAGAAATATGCAGACAGGTGCTATTTCAACATTCGACATCGAATAGATCACTCGCGACCACTTGTTCAGAAAAGGATCAAGGACTTTTCTGAACAACTATTAGAACATTTATAGAAAACAGAAAAGGATCAAGACCGACAATTTATTGGTACTTTTCAAGAAAACTGCTCAATATTGTGAAATCCGCCAGCACCAAACAGATCGAGCAAGTTTACGGTCGCGATGGTTCTGCAATACATGTCTCTCCTCATTTCTTGTGCTCACTCGCCTCTCTGACCGATGAGATAGTGAGTGGAATGAAGAGATCATGTCTTGATGAAACCTTATGGGGGCGTTTCCCGGAAACAATTCGTCTGTCTTTATCGACCTATCAATCCGTCGAAAGAGCGTTTAAAGGAAGGAAGAAGGAAACAATTGGCAAGCGCCCCCGTCAATTGTACAGTGATGAGAGGATTCGAAATTTACGCAGCGGTGTTGCGAAGAATGAGATAAAAATTCTGGTAACGACGAGACACGGTGATAAGAACATAAAAGCGGATGATTCCGATACGAAAGATCGTCATGAAGGGCAAGATCAGTGCATGAATACAGTCGATAGACCATCTCCTTTCTCAGAGAGTCGGTTTAGTCGTCGTTTGAACCATTTACGTGGGCAAACCGACCCAAATGATGTGATGGCTTGATAAGAGACGCATCAGAGTCACTAGGTAAGGTACAGTTAAGACACGTCAGAGGCGAGCTGTCATGGATGTAGGGATGCAACAGAACCAAATCAACGATTGAAGATCTGTGAATTGCATGATTAGTGATTTCGTTTTTTTCAAAACTTTAGCAAAAGGCAATGTGGTGCAATACGCGACCGAGATGTATCAAAGATGCAAGATTTCATACCACACCAGAAGTGATCACTCTTCTTTTATGAGCACAAAATGCTACATTCCAATGAAGGCTTTTGGGCGGCTTTGTGATTATCAAGGAAAAATTTATGAAAAAATGTTAGATAACTGAGGGAAGAAATCTGAAGAAGCTACATACATGGAAATTGTTCTGCATTTCAAAGAGCGGTTTCACACTCCAGAAAAAAAAGTAATTGCTCGATGGCTACACACATCAAAAAGAAGAAAAAACGAGGAACAGACTGACAATGTTCCTAATTTTGATCAACTTTTGAACATTTCTAGCTCGGATGATAGATGAAGTGAAAAGAAAAGAAAGAAATGCAACATAGATCAAAAGATCGCGTACTGCGAGAGTGGCAGGTGGGTTGATTGGCGCTTGCGCGCAACCTGCCCAGATGAGGGAGGAGGGAGAGGCTGAGGAAGGACTGTCTCTCTCATTTCGCCATGCTCTCTCGCTTCTCTGACTCGTGAGAGATCAAGCACAATGAAGAGACGGGAACGGGGAGACGGAGGGGATGAGCGTGGGAGAGTGGGGGTGAGGTCAGACTATACACGAAAGGTTGGAGGCAGAGCATATGGAAGAAGGGGCGTAGATCTCGTGCGGAAATGACCGTTCGCACGAGTCCAATACATCAAGTTGTGAGACGGTTCAGGCGCTGTTTGGCCATATTTGGCTAGTAGACATTGGAACGCGGAAGTCCCGAGGCACTTCAAACATAGTAAGCAAATGAGCGAACGGCAGGGGAGGGGGACGGGTCATAGTGCATACAGCTGGGAGCAGTAGGGGGTAGGACAGGCAAGGCGAAAGGGGTATGGTGGCAAGGTGGAGCAGATAGGAGAGGGCGATTATAGATCGCAATCGTTTGTGACCATGGCGAAAGTCCGTAAGATCATCCATGTAATATCGTTGCGTGCGATGTTTCCCGAGAAAACTGTTTGATCAGTGCGCCTGTTGCGCGTTTTGCTTGTTTCGGCGAGAATCGCCCCCTGCAAACGGCCAAAACCAGATAAAAGGCCATCGCATGGACCACAGGGTTCAATCACGTTTGCAATGGGAAGTTGGGAGGATCAGATACTGAGAAAATATACAATGTGATATTTTATGGAAGGAAAACATCAAAATAGGATTAGATCAATTATGACGCTGGACACACTACGGAACGGGATAGATCATGCTGCAGAAGGTTTATTTTTCCAAATGGAGAATGCTCTGCTACACTTCAATACGTGACGCAAATGATTTGACTGCGAAATGTGAGAAATGTCGATTGAAATTAGTTGCCTATCAGATGATCGACAAAAAACAACTGATCCTCCAATAAACGCTTGAAGCATCGAGAAATTCGAAATAGTCATAACATAACCATTGGATGTGCAGTCAATACGGTAAGGTAGTTCAAAAGTGCAATATAGCCATTTGAAACAAGCCAAAGCGGTCTATATTATTACGTGAGAGACCGCAAGATCACACTGCGATGTGCCCTGCGCATACACACACAAACCGCCGATTGAATTTGCAAGTGAGAAGAGTGAGAGGAGGAGGAGGAGAGGGGGGGAAGCGACTGAAATGCCGCCCCGGCCGGCGCAAGCGCACTTTGTTTGCTCCAAATCGGCTCATTCATTCACGAGAATAGAATCGGCAAATGCTCACGTAGGCGATTTATACAAAACCAACTTTACTGGTTAAGCAGGTGCTAAAATGATCAAAAGAAAGCTCTGCTTGTTGTGGAAAATGGAACATGGAGCAGAAGTATATTGATCATAATATAACCAGGAAGGAACCGAGTGTAGAAAGGAGGATGGGGTTGCCCGAACGGAGTGACCCCGAGAGTCCCTCTCTTCCTCCCGGGGGTTCCCTGCCCTCCCCTTCCCTTGGTTTGGGGGTCTCACGGTCCGAGAGAGGCAGGGGAGCGGGTACGTGATATTTGGGAGGTTCCGGGATTGAATTCGCGTTGCAAACCAGATGGGCGAAGCCATTGATGAGCGATTGCTTATGGGGGGCCTGTCAACGGAAATTGCTGGCCAAAGTGACTGCCAACCAGAATCGGTTCATGCCTTTGGTAATTATACTAGTCAAATGCATGTGATTATCACATGAATAAGGTGGGCTAATCAGGAATAGTGTCCATGGGACAGCTGGACAAATATGAACGGACAAGAGCGAGAATAGGCAAGAGATTATTTGCCATTCATGCAAGCGGGAAACAAAGGGCGCTTTGCAGAGGCCACTTTAAAAAGCGAGAGAGCTCTTGGAGCCACAAATTAGCATTATTTTCTCTGCAATGATGCTCATTAGGGGGGGGCGAATAATGGGTATGTGTCTGAGAAAGAGAGTGGGCGCTCGGGTCTTGACGTGGAATGTTGAAACCTTTAGCAATTTCTGGAAATTAGGCTTAATTTGAGGCAAAAATCTGTTAATTTTATTGGGATGTAGACAATTTTGCCAAATAAATATGCGAATTAGAGTTGAGCGCCAAATTTTAGTGACAATGAAAGTAATAATAATAGCAAAAATTGCACGAGGAAATGGAGTCATTCGTCGGGAGGCAAAAAGCAAGGAAGCGACAGCTCTCCTATCCCTTCCCCTTTGACATATGTGCGGGCATATTTCCTGGACACGCAGTTTTGCGGGGCAAAAATAGTAAAGTAGCTAACAAATAGCTGATATTATTTATTGGCCGAAATTTGTGAAAATCACGTAAGCACATAGGAATGTTCTGGAATGAAATGAATGGCACAACTCGCACGCACTGACAATCAATATCACCAGAAACGGCCTGAAATCGCTGTTGAACTCAAAAAACCTAGGCGAAATGACCCAAAGTCATCATTACGTGCAAAAATGCCGTCTCCGGGTTGTGTATGCGCCAATAACTGTGACAAAAAGCGCGAATTGCTCTCTCTCTCGCGCGCAAAACCCGTGACCAATATGACCAATGCGTTTTGAAAAAAATGTGCATTGCAAAATGTCAACAGGCCATTTTGGTACTATAATTTAGCAAATGAATCATTTTTTGGAGGATTGCAGGATGAATACTGAGTGAATCGAAGAAGAATGTGAGGCAAGAAATGAGCGGAGTGTGGTCAGGGAAAGAAGGAACTGGAATGGGCAACCAGTGGCCACTGAACTGTGGTCGTTTCATGATGGAGAAGTGGTTTGGGGCAGAACTTTGATGCCGTTTCATTGTGAAAATGAGCTAATTCTAGACACATCAGTGAGATCTGATGATGCGCCTAGAAAAGCCATTGACAACCACAGCCCCTTTCTAGAATATTGATGAGCCAAATGACAAATCAGTGCTGAAAATAAATCGCTGGTTTCGTTGACCAAAAAGTTCCGCATATGGCCATGAAGCAACTACTGATTACTGCGCCTTTCAATGGATATTCTCAATTCAATGGGAAAAATCATAACACATCATCAGAGAATGATCCGCACTGGGAACAAAGACACTGGCCACTCTCTAGTGTTCACACAGCGCGCTTCGCGCTATCCTCTCCTCGTTCTCGATGGAGGGATGGGGGGAGGGCCAGATTGTCCCCTCCTCTCCTCCCCCCCCCGGTCCGTCCGTTGCGAATTGTTTCTTGCCCCATGGGCAAACAAGAGACGGAGCCGAGCAGCGAAGCGGCCGATGTTCTCGTTTCTCCATTTCACTCAGTCTCTCGCCGGTCAGAGAAGGCGAGAGAGCAGGGTGAATGGAGAGAGTGAGGAGATGGGGGTACTAAGAGCAGGAAAAACGCCCCGGACAGTGGAGCGGCTCAATGATCGAGGAGGGTTGATGGATGGAAGAAGGGGAGGCAGGGGGGGGGAGGCAGGGTCAAACGGTTTGGAGGGGCAACGAAACGAGGATTGACTTTTTTTATTCCGTTAAACCTAATGAATAGGACATAATCAAGAAATGGCTTAGTAATGTCTCTTAGGCTGCGGCGAAGTTGTAAAAAACGGGAAGAAAGAAAGGAGGCGGGAAAGGTCAAACGGTTTGGGCAGCGGGGGCCCTCTGACCATTCAAAAAAAGAGGAAAGTCGAAGGAATAGGTTCAAACCGATCAGCGCACTTGCGGCGGCATTTGTGCACGTGTGGCCTTTATGGTTTGTGTTTGCAATGACGCGAGGGGAGAAGGAGGACTAGGGCCAAGTGGTTTGAGCCAATATCATAGTTGCAGCCAATATATATGGCACGCACTTGCTACGGCGGACTTTGTTTCGGCGATGCTCAATACATTGCTAATAGTAAAAATATACAATAAACATGATATTTATGTGTTTTATAGAGTGAAAAAAACGCATCCTTATAGCAAATGAAAGGAGGAAACGAGCGAGGGTCAAACGGTTCGCGTCGCCTCTCTCTAACCACTCGTTCATTGCTTGGCCCCAGAGATCGTTTCAAACGTGGAGAGCTCAGATGGCGAGAGAAAAGCGAGAGATCATGCATATCAAGGAGAGAGGCCAGCCACATCAAGGGTGGCTGTCCTCGCCCCCCTCGCCTATCAGTTCACAATCCGCCCTCCCGTCGTAATACTCTCTCCATGTCACGCACTCTCTCGCTTACTCTGACCGACGAGAGATCATGTGAAGTGGAGAGACGAAGACTCTCTCCATTTAGCATTGACTCTAGGGTTCTCTTATCGGCAAGAGATCTTGCAAATGATGGAGAGTGGTTAATGTGCAAAAGCGAATTGATAAATGAAGTGCATTGCGGTTTGGTTCCACTTAAGCTCTGAGACGAATGAATCACTTTTTTTTAAAAACTCTGTTTCGAATAGCACGAGAACCACATCTCTGTGGTCAGAGAAGAAAAAATTCTTGACTGCTTCGAAATATGTGAAATGCGAACTAATGCGGCTAAGGTTAACGAAATGTGTCACGACTGAAAAAATTGGAAAAATAAATGTGTGAGTCAAAAATAGGAGAAAATCGGTCTCGCTGACCTCTCAGAAATGACGAAATAGGAGCGGCACACGCCTACATAGTTCCGACGTTACTACACAGGGGAAATGAAATATGATGCGACTGGCGCCTCGCGAATTTCAACGATATCGGTTCCGCTTCACAAGCTGATCGTAGGCGTTGGAGTTAGCACCTTCGCACTGAACCGCTTATGTCTATGTGAACAAATTAAACAAAAAATATCAATTAGATATATATATATATATTTATGCGTGTTCACAAGGAAAAACGCGAGTACAAATTAGAAATTAAGTTGAATTAAAACGACGTAGGGTGGTTCAACAGTTCGGGATCGGGATCACTCAGAGAAACTGGTAGTTAGTATTCCGGATTTAACTACTAGCCTTGCCGCTCTGGGGAAGAAACTGTGTTGCCGGTAATTTGAAGCCGAGACACTATTGGTGAAGTTAATACCATTTCTAGTAAAGTAGTAACGAAAGTGGTGATGTTTCTGTTTTGAGATTTTGTATTTGCCTCTCAGAAGATTACTGGCTGTCTTCAAGTCTATTTCCTCTCTACGCTTCTCTAACGAAGTTATGCCTAGTTGGGTGTTCCTATCAGCAGCTCTGGGCATGGTTTCCCATGTTGCTTTGTGACAGCGCATGTACAGTCTCCGGGTAAAGTAGTTCTGTACTTTCTCAAGAACCTTTTTGTCGCGGGGGAGGTAAGGGTTGTAGACCATCGATGCACTTTCTAAGATGGGTCTGATGTAGATAGAGTAGGCTTTCATGAGAACTTCTATGTTGTGGGACCGAAGCGCTCTGAGAATGGTGTGACAGGCAGTTTTGCTCTTCAGTGCTATCGCATGGCAATGCTTTGAGAATACGAGGGATTTTTCAATTGTGAAGCCAAGGTCCTTGACTTCATTCTTTTGCTCAAGTTTAGTAATGCCGATTGAGTACTCCCGCTTAGGGTTTGCTCTTCCTAAGTGCAGCGAGTTGCATTTGTGTGCTGCAAGGGGAAGCTGCCATTCATCAGACCAAGCAGCAATGGTGTCTATTGCAGTTTGCAGTGGGGCGCTTGCATCATTTTTACCAAATGCGCGATAGATTTTTATGTCGTCAGCGTACATTCGAGCGATAACCCCGTCTCTTTGTACAAGTGCGGGGATTTCTGAAGTGTAAATCAAAAACAGGAGTGGACCGAGCACAGATCCTTGTGGGACGCCGCTGCTTACAGGAAAAGAAGTGGATAGAGCTTCGCGCACTCTTACTTGAAAAGTTCTGTTAGCTAAGTAGCTAGCTATCCAAGCAGTGGTTTTAGCTGAGAGGCCTATTGCTTCTAATTTGTGGTTAAGTTTGGGATGCGACACTCTATCGAAAGCTTTAGCAAAGTCAAAGTAGATGACGTCTACAGGTTTTCCCTCACAAACAGAACTCGTCCAGTGCTCTAGAGCGTCAAGCATTAGGAGTTCACGGGAACGCCTCTTTCTGAATCCATATTGCTCGTCTGGAAATATATCCAGATCCTCGCAATGTGAAATAATGTTTTTGCAAAGAAGGCGTTCAAAAATGCGGCAGAATAGGGAGGTTATCGAAATCGGCCTGTAGTTGAGAGGGTTGGAAAACGGAGGCGCTTTCTTAACAGGAGTGACTATTGAGTGTCTCCAAGGTGAGGGAACTATTCCTGTTTCGAAAGAGTGGCGGAAAATGATTTCTAGTGGTTCCGAAATGGGCACGGCTATCTTTTTAATGTAACCAAGGTCAATGTTCTCTGGTGTTCTACAGGACGAGCGCTTCCAACGTTCAATAAGAGAGCATATTTCATGCCTTAAAAACGTTGGATCTAAGTAGTTTCCCGGGTTGGGATGGTTTACAGTGGGGACTATGCCGTTATCTATCGTGAAAACACTTGCGAAAGCTGCAGCGAGTAGATTCGCTTTACCTGTGTCATCCATTACTACGGTTCCGTCGCTTGTTTTCAAACCCTCTACTCCTCTCTGTTTGTTGGAGCAGCGTTTCATGTAACGGAAGAACTTGTTTTTGTCACCGCTCTCAATAATTTTCTTTTCGATAGTTTTGTGATACCGGATCAGCTCTTTCCTAAATTTCCTATTTAACTGCTCGAATTCGCGCGTTGCAGCTGGGTCATCTAATCTAATCGCATTTTGCCATGCCAGGAACCGCTTAGATAAGAGGCGCTCAATGTGGGGAGGAACTTTGCCATGAGTTATGTTTACTTTGGTCCAGGGAACATGAATATCGATCGATTTCTGGATCAATTTCATGAGTAGGTCATACATTTCGTCAACGTGTTTCAGGGTAGAGAAAGCACCGGTCCAATCAACATTAGCCAATTGGCAGTTGATCAGATCGTAATCTGCTTTCCTGAAGTCTCTGCGTAACGAAAAAGCGGGAACAGAGTGAGTGAGTGACAACTTGAATTTGACAACGTGGTGGTCTGAAATGTCAAAAGGTGGACCTATTTCGGTGTTACTGATTAGACCAGGACTGTTGCAAAATACGAGGTCAAGTATGTTGCTCTTTCGTGTCGGTTCTTTGACTAACTGCGCTAGTTTGGTCGCTTGACAGAGGTCTATTATTGTCTGAGACGAAGGGCTGATAGGTTGGGGCTGAGGAAGGGGGTGAAAAGACCAGTCAATGTCGGGTAGGTTAAAGTCACCAGTTATTACGGTAGGTTGGGGGCAAGAGCATAAATCGATTATCGATTTAGCAATCGATTCGGTCTGAATAGCTGTGGCTTTAGGGTTACGGTAAACGCATACTAGTCTAAGTAGGTCGCCATTGACGTCGAGATCAATGGCTAACAGTTCATGTGAACCAATGACAGTTTCATCAGCTACTTGGATTGCGCTAATTGACGAATGGACTATGATTGCGACTCCACCACCTCGTGAGTTTCTATCACGACGGAACGCATTATAGTATTGCTCTTGTGTGTCTAGGAGAAGCGAGTTAGGGAAAGACGAAGTCAGCCAGGTTTCAGTCAGGCAAATGATTGTGTGTTTCTGAGCAAGGATTTGTGAGAGGTGGGGCAATTTGTTTCTTACAGAGCGGCAGTTTGCTAGCAAGGCGGTAATAGTGCAAGAGTTTTTGTCAGAGTGCTTAGAAGGCCGGAGACGAGTTACCAGTTTCCCTGCGCCCCCATGTTAGGCGGTACACCATATTGGGAAACAAATGACATATATGGATTGAATGGGGGGAAGTGAGATTGGAACTGGGGATACGGCAGGGTCGGCTGCTGAGGATATCCGAACTGGGAAGGCGGGTCGAAGAGGGGGCGAGGGGTCTGGTTAAACTGAGGGAAGGACGGCGGAGGGAATCTCTTCGAGCGGTTAGAGTTCAACCTCTTACGACGATGATCTTGAGTGGGGAATCTCTCTTGAGTGAAGACTGAGCTAGTACGGGATCTGGGTGGACGATCATTGTTCTGGGGATTCCTCTGTGTACTCTGATCGCGACCGGTCTGGGAAGGAATACGATTGACATTTCTCCGTCTTGCCGCAGGTGTCTTTGGTCTATCATCCGGATTTGCAATTGAGGGACGAATGAAAACATCCCTGAAGAATGAGTCCTTCTTTACTCGGTTCGCGTGTCTGACGAGCAGTTGTGCGTGTTTACGGGTCGGCAGAACAACTTTTGTCAGGCGTAGATGGGTCGATTCCTTCTCGTATACAGGCATACGGTAGACCGAGATGGGAAGGGCAGGGAAACCGATAAGATCAGTGAGGGCGACAACGTTATCGTAATCACGATGCACTTGCTGAAGAGGGCTGAGTGAGGGATCAGATGGTAATCGAGCAATAACAACTGATCTCTCGTGGTCACTGCTATTCTCATGGGGAGAAGGAGGAGTCGAATCGGTTGGTGGCTCCTTATCGGATACTCTGGCAGCAATGGGAGAGCGAGTGGGGGCTGGGGTATTTCCATCCATATCATCATCTATTGTTACTACAGGGGGAGGAGCAGGGAGTGAGGGACGGGTATCGATACGTTCCGTCAACTCACGTATCTTATCTTCCAATCCTCTGGTGTAGTCGATCTGCGTGTCCAGATCCGCTCGCAGCTTGAGACAGATTCGAAGGAGATCCTCGAGGGAGACATCGATCCCTTCATATGCTGGTCTCTTGATTCCTCGTCGGGACTCGTCGTGTGGTTGACCTGAGTTAGATGGAGACGAGGGACGCGACATCATACTGCTAACTCTTTCGAGAAGAGTCATGGCTCACCGTTGAGGGTACCGATTCAGAAACTCTGCACAGTCGGTACGCTGTGCGTTGCGAGAAGGGAAGAGACCGCGAGATAGTGTGCGGAATGGAGAGAGCGGGGAGAGAGAGGTTTGAGTCACCTCTCTCGGTGAGAAGGGAAGGGAGGAAAAAAAAAAAATTTGGAACGCTTCACGAATTTGCGTGTCATCCTTGCGCAGGGGCCATGCTAATCTTCTCTGTATTGTTCCAATTTTAGTATATGTTCATTTGGAATGAACTTTTTGGAATGAATAAGTATGTTAACAATAAAATCACTTGCACGAGGTGCCCCCTTTGTGAAGAACAGACGGCGCGATAAATTGAAAATGAGTTTTAAAAATATTTCGGTTGTGCTTCACCGTTTGTTGTTAGGCATCGGAATTGACACTGTATCGTTTTCAAACTACTTCGATTTGAAAAAATAGACCAATCCTAGTAGTTTTCCTTGCTCACATCAGACAACATTGCTTATCATTCTCTCAGAGTCTTTTGCTTAGCTCATACTACTTTTCTCGCTTGTTTCAGTCCTACTTAGGAATCGCCCGTCTACAGCGATGATGTGACCTACTAGGGAGCTATAAATGCGAACGTCACCTTCTCAAGTTACATTTCCATTACAGAAATGAATTGCGAAATGAATCGCGGAAATGAATCGTGAAAGTGGACGTTTCACGCTTTGATTTTGGCCAAATTTGTCGATTTGGGATGGTTAGCTGTGACCTGCCGTGGAATGAGCAAAGAAAAGGAGAGCCGGGCTCCGCTTGGGAACGAGCTTTGCCTGCTCGCCCACCGCCTGCTAGAGTGTTTCAGTGTGACCGCCGTGCAGTTTCACTAAATGCTTAAAATGTGAAACTGATCGAGCGAGGATGAGGTGGAACCAGACCTAACTAATATCGCGGAATTTCTTGTGTTATATCGTTTTTTAAGAAAGTCGGTTTGAAGGAAAAGGATGATGTGCAGGCCTCAAAAATCTCGTTGCACAATGGAAATGAGCATCAAAACGACGCACGGAATTAGAAGGCTACTAAGGGGTAAAAAAAGGGGTGTGCGAGTTAAAAATAGAAGTCAAAAAAGAAGTGGCTGCACTTCCTATCATAGAATGCTTCGTTTGAAAGAAGGAAGTGAAACATGTGAGAAGACACTACAAATAGTGATTGGTTAGAACAGGGATCTAAAATGTGTGTTGATACACTGAGCATAAAGGTTGCATGTTGCGAATCGAGACCGAAAGCAAAAACGAATAAACAACTCCGCTCCAGACGGACGTTCATTCGAAATGCATGCATGCTATAGTTCAGTAGGGCTGAAACTAACAACTGCATATTAGAAATGCGAAAATAGTCACCTCTAAAAGTGAGCAAAAATGACTGGAAACAAGAAGAGCCGCTACGAATTGGGAGATAGCGCGCGCTATACTTTTAGCAAAAACCGATATCGGTCATCGACTCATTTCTTGGCAAAAAAGTGAGCAATCGCTCTTCATTTGCACGAAATTGAAGATCAGGTACGTTTTTTTTGCTAAACATGAAGCCCTTGGAGGGGCTAAATACTTTCTGCATCTGGTCCCTGCTTATCGAATCTTGGCGCATTCTATACAAAACCACTGCACATCCACAGGTGCAAAATGTACACTGCAAGGCTGAAATCTACAGTGATTGGAGTAGCAATGAAGGTGGAACTGCCAAAAACACCTCGCAATACACACGAACAAAAGAGCGAGAACGGCAAATCATCGTTGTCGGTTTTGGACTGAAAATGCACAGTCGGCCTACCTGCCGTAACATCCCGGCTCCGCTGTAGGAAGTCAAGTAGAAATCTGTGAAATAAAAAATCACATCGTCACGGGGGATTTTTGAAAATATGTATCTCACCCAGTAGAAATAGTATCTAGCAACAGGGAATTGTCGTCACAATCCGGCTCGCTTCTCTTGGTAGTGGAACTGCGCGTGGAATGACGGACGAGGCGAGCGTCGGACGGCATTGGGCGGCATTGATTGACAATTGATTCGGCCTCTCAAATTGGCGTGATATTTCGCCCTAGTTGACTGTATCAAGCTGTTGAACGGATGGGCAAGAGAACGGTTCCACTGTACAAGGAAGGAACAATGGGTGACCTTTGCAGAGTGTGCGTGTAGATAAAGAGATGGAAATGTACAAAACACACTGGGGGTTGGGACGTTGGCACGTAAATGTGTGAAGCAAAGGTTTTTAGAAACTAACTGTGCACAACATCCTTATATAATAGCTGAAACACATTCAATATATAGCAACTGCCGGCAAATGAGCAAAGAAATGTGTTGATTGCGCTTAAAAAGAACAGACAGGAAATGCCAAACGAATAAAAGATATTGGACTGAGTCGTTCGTGTGCTACCAATTGAGGAATTCGTGCTATGCTCAACGCAAAGACAACGGAAATTTCTCACGACTTTCATACTCGTTAGGAAAAGTTGTTGTGGGATTGCAACGGAGCAGTAACATTTCACGCGGGCACGCAAGCAAGCAGCGAAAAAGCGAGTCGATGGATACAAAAAAAAAAAGAGAGAGAGCGAGTGAGTGAGTGAGTCTTCGACCGCAACAAACTGCATAGAATGGACTAGGAATTCCACCCTCTTTCTCTGTCCCCAACCCACTCTCTTATTTTCCCATGCGCTCTCACTCCCCGGCTTCATCTTCCACTCTCGCAATTCTACGAGCTCTCTTGCATCAGAGGCCCGAAAAAAGTGGCACTAAATGAGAGACCTCTGCCCCCTTTCTGCTCCTAGTTCATCCAAGAATTTCCCCTCCTCCCTTCTCGTCTTTTTTCCGTCATTCGTCTCAAAAATTTCCTTAATTAATCTTGCCGGGAGAAAAGGAGTCGAATTCGAGCCTTTCGGTCTAGACGAAGTAACGCTATTTGGACAGACTCAGTCAGCTCTTCATTTCCGGGATTTTTCAAGCGGATATTCATCGTCCGAATTATCACATTCTCATGATTTTCTGGTAAATTCCAGGCCATATTCGAGCTGCCTATGTGGAAAAGAGACTGG
Source organism: Pristionchus arcanus (assembly GCA_900490705.1). Lineage (NCBI taxonomy): Eukaryota > Metazoa > Nematoda > Chromadorea > Rhabditida > Neodiplogasteridae > Pristionchus > Pristionchus arcanus. Next base: position 320,524 of record LS486635.1, read on the forward strand.
AAAGAATGCGTGATGAATGACAGAAAATAGTGAGAAATGACGGCTGTTTTCAGTGGTCGAGGGAAAAGTCATTAGCAATTCAAGTCAAATACTCTGACTTTTGATGGAAAACGCGCTTTTTCTCCTTCAAATGTCGGCCGCGTTATAGAAAAAATGTACAAGGTTTTTTTAGTCTCCTTTTTTTCTTCAATTTCACTCATAGATGATGATGTCGTTTTGCATTCAAGTGTTCTTCATCCATCTGCTGTAGCACGAGAAGATATTTTTTCTTCATTTTTTTGACACGTAACGGAAACAGCAGCTTCATTCGATGATTTCGTCATTTCTAGCACTGCTAATGGTGACGGAGTGAATCACCATCATTCTTACGCCTTCTTTTGTGCCCAAATATATATTTTTTATTTTTTTCCATACACTGCTTGACTTTAGCCGGAAACCCAAACATAATCTAGTTCCTGAGAAATATTTGTATGATTGTAAAAAAATTATGATTCTAATTTTAGTCGAAAAAATAGTAATTGAGGTTGCATAGTCAGATTCAATTCATGTATTATAAATGGAAGCAAGTCTGATCAATGTATTTGCATCAACACATTTATTATTAACCATTGGTTTCTCCTATGATTCTTCACTTCCACATGTAGAACTGGACCGCTCCTCCATCCTGAACCTTGTAATCAGCATTCCACTGCAGATCCGCAGCATACATAATGCCTAAACATATTAAAATAATATATATAATTGCCATGAAACAATAATTTATTCATAAACAAGATCGAACCGTTGTTCTTGCTCGATTTCCACTTTTTGATTGGCAAGTTGGCTCCGCAAGATCCGTTCGTAGTCGACACCCATCCAACCAGCAATCCTCTCTAAAAGGTATTTATATATTTTTCCCTAAAAAATAGACAATGTGAGAAGATTGTAACTCGCCGTCTCCAAATAATGCACATACGACTGTCCCGATAGCATGAATCCGAGGGTTCTCAGGTTGGCGGATCCGGTGGGGCAAGAGTCTCTCACGGCCTTGATCAATCCTTGAGCGACAGCTCGACCCATTTCGACTGCAAATCACATATTTTGTGGATGAAAAAGACACGAGTAAATATAACTAACGTCTTCCGTTGACCAAGTCATATCCAATTCCATTCTTCTGAATCCTATCAATGCAGTTTGATTCAGCACAGAAGGCATACACTCCCTTGCCGGAGTTGTAGTAGGAACTGAATTTCGAAAATTAAATTAGTCAATTTGGAAATATTTATTCGGTAAACTTAGGCTCACTAGACAGTCCACATCAGCGAGTCAGTCACGGGTACGTCGGGTTTCTGAATAATGACTTCTTTAGAAGGCTACGTATAGGGTTGGTATGGTGAAGAAGGCATCTCTTCATTCTACCACGGGGTTCTTTGTCACTCTGACCGGTGAGAGATCATTGAATGAAGTGACGAATTCTTCACCCTGAGATCACTTACCAGAGTAGTCGTCGGTTCCACAGTCGTTGTTGTCGGATGCTCCGTTGTCTCTGATTCGTCTAGATGATACTCGACCTGATGATTTGCAAAAATATTTCCTACTTTAATCATAAAAATAGGTATAGCTCACAATCGGCAGCATGCAGGTATTGACCGTGAAATCTCCAAGAAATGAACACCACGAAGCTGTGTAGTAATAGATGGTGCATTTCAAGGGTCGAACAATTTCGGAGAATCGAGCACAGTCGGCCTCACTGACAAATGTTGAATTTATTGAGGTCTGAATAATTAAGAATTCACCCCGCATCTCCTCTAGCACAGTTGCAAGCCATCTCACATTCCGTTTTATTCGCCACATTGAAGGGACCGAGAATACTTTTCCGTTCGCGAGTAGCAGTTACTGGATTGTAGACTTGGCTTGCTACCTAAAATGTTTATTATATAAAATAAATATATTAATATTGGGCGAACCTCTAAGAGGAGAGGGGTGAATAGGAGAAGGAACCGCATTACGAATGAAGAAGGAGACGTTGGCCTATTCTCGATGGGCTGGGAATGAGATCGAAAGATCTTCCATTGCCATAGTTTCTTTTAATGGGCCTTTTTAGATGCTTCAGGCAAGTCTTGGGCAGACCATTCAGACCAATGTTACTGATGTTTAATGAAATTAATAATTTTTGCTGGTCACGGAAATAGAAATCAATCAAAGACCAGTTTTCGAAATCTTCAGATCTTTGTCCATTTGCAACTCATTGTCATTGACATTTTTCACCTGCAAGGCAAAATTGACACTTTTTAGGTAAAGCTGCCAGATTAAAATATAATGAAATTTTTAAGAAAATGTTACCCTTTTTTGCACTTTGACGCTCTAGTGTGCTCTTCTCACTTCATTCTTGATTGCATGACTTTCTGTGAATTACGTAGAACACGCACATCAACACATACACATATACATTTTATGAATCACGCGCCATCTAATGTGCACTCTCTGCACTCTCACTACTATAAATGTAATAATGTGTGAGCGGTAACCTGTTACGCAATTCACGTGGAACAATCCTCCGGTAGCATCTGTTTGATTGAACTGGGTCTCGTTGAGAAATATACCGTACATATCTGAAATTGTTCTTTATTCATTACTTCTTGAAAAAATTATGTAACGACATTACTACTGTTTTCATTGTTCGCGCACGCCACGGAACTAGAAGTACTCCCAAAAAAATCTTCAGATTCGTGAGTAGAGATGGGAATCCAAGAGGCAAGAGGGGCGAATGTATGCAAAGTGATCCGCGCTCTTGTACAAGAGTGAGAGGGAATAACCACTCTTGTACAAGAGTGAGCGCTCTTGCACAAGAGTAAGAACAGAAATGAAGGTATTTCGGCGATTTTTTCGCGCAGATGTGATAAATATGCTGTTAATGGTAATAATAAGCCATTTTCACAAAAAACCGCTGAAATTCATTCATTTTTGCTCTTACTCTTGTGCAAGAGCGCGGCTCACTTTGCATACATTCGCCCCTCTTGCCTCTTGGATTCCCATCTCTATTCGTGAGACAAAAACAAGGCAAAATTGCGAACTTCCAGCGTTGCAGTTGATCGATTCCAGGTAGCCCCTAGTGTCATCCTTGATGATTTGTCCAGCTGGACAAATCATTAATTGTGGACTCGGCGCGACTCGCAGAGTTCCATTCACGTATAGGTAGCACGTGTCTTTAAAATAATTAATTTCTTTTGTTAATTTGTGCAATAATTCAAGTGAGAATTCATTGCAAGCTGTTACGCTAACTGAGATGTGCAAATGGTTCTTACTGTTAATGTCCGATGCAGTATCAGCGCAAGCCATCTGAAAATTTACAAGTTTTTAATTTACACATTGAAAAAAATTAAATACCGTTGCAAGAGATGTTTCAGCGCCCGTGTCAGCAATCAGTCTGAATATGATTTTTTTTTAAATTGTCTTCTATTTTAGGCTCAACAATCACTTTTCTAACCCCTTAAAAAACTTCATGATTTTATTGAGGAATGATGCTACTACGAGTAATGGTTATTAGGGGGGGGGGATCCTAGGATAGATGCTTCACAACTCACTTTCCGTCAGCGGGATCGCACGTGTAGGTCGAGGCGAGCTCGGCGACAATTGGCCCATTGGGTGAGCCATAGTTCTGCAATTGGGACGTGACGATGATTTGCTGGATTCAGCGTTCATCGATGTATAAAAGAATCATACTCTTCTTAGTGATTGCTAATTGCACACTATGTTCGTTTCCAATTACATCAAAGGATTGAAAATGGAGCAACAGAATAGCACAAACAAACTCACCCCGACGGGTCTCTTAGCACACGTGTATTGGATTCGTCCATCTCCCAGATGTGTAACAGTGAAGTTACGAATGGCCCAGATGAAAGAGCCGGGAGCGGGGGCCGGAGGAAGGGAGCAATCGTGAATCTGCAACGTATTGTCTTATCCATTTAGAATAATCGTGTGCTCACCACTGCAGCAGTTGTTGTAGCGACCGTGGAGGTTGTAGTCGAAGCAGTAGATGTTGACGTGATAGTTGGGGTCGGTCTTGCAGTTGTGGTTGAGGTTGTGGCTGGTGTAGGTCTTGCTGTTGTAGTTGTAGTTGAAGTGGTGGTTGGTTTGACAGTAGTTGTCGTAGTTGAAGTAGTGGTTGGTTTGACAGTTGTAGTTGTAGTTGAAGTAGTGGTTGGTTTGACAGTTGTAGTTGTAGTTGAAGTAGTGGTTGGTTTGACAGTGGTTGTAGTTGTAGACGTTGATTGAGTGGTAGTCACAGTCGTCGAGGTTGTCGGGGCTAGAAATTTAGACGGTATCCGAGATTGCAGCAGCAATGTTCACTCACCAGGGACGCATTTCACTTCAGGAAAAGCAGTCGTATTGACAACCGCATTATTGAAATGAATTAACTGGGTAACTGCAATTTTTGTTCTATAGCTTGAGCTAGGTAATGTAATTTCTACATCTTCCAATGAGTTCAGGCTTTCGGATCACTATATAATTCGGAAAAATACCCGATCCGGCACACTGCAATGCGAGGACGTTGCCGACGCCCTGGACATCCATAATTTTTCCTGATGGGCATTTAACGTCCTTATCGTAAACAACGTAAATAATTCCATTTGTTGTAAAGCCGCATCCTGAAATGTTTTGGGCGGTTATTTGATTTTATTTTTTGCAATTGTAATGTAATTTTTATTTATAAAGGTTTATAATAAAATATATTTACATTCCACTTACTACCAATCTGAGTAAATGAGGCGCAAGAAAGCTGCAAATGAAAGATGTTAAAAAAAATTTTTGTAAATTATACCGTTGTAAGTACGATGGTCACATTATTCGGAGCGACGGTCCTGAAATACGTTCGATATTTATCGGCACGAAATCGTGTGATTGACGCATACGAACATGCGAGTTTTGGGATTACAGCAATACTCAGTAGCGATCTCGAGGGAGACTAGTGAACTGCCCCCGGCATATGCCTGAAAAGTAACATAACACTACGGTGATTTATTAATTGGAGAAGGACATCAACAGCGCGAAATATTCATATATTCATATATTCATATTCATCGAGAATCTAGCTCAAAATCACAACAACAATTATTCAACAAAGAGCATTGTATCGTATTTTAATTGTTAAAGGAAAAGAGGTGTAAAGTCAAGAAATTTTTGTTATCTTTCTATGGGAATGGGAATTCATAGTGTGTGTAATGATCCCTACGGACCGGGCAGTTATCCTTAATGAGAGAGAGAGAGAGTATGTCTGACCAAGGAATGTAATGTTCGATGCCCATCTATGGTAATTAATCCAACATTCGTGGGTATCACTCGCGTTCACAATCCATTTAAGGAAGAAAAGAAACTCCCTGACTCCGATAAAGGCGTAGCTGTTTGGCTCGCAATTGTAGTTGATTAGATTCAAGGGTAGAGGACGAATTCCAGGGATGTATTTTCCGATTGGTCCGCGAATCGATGTTTCCGCGGGAGGAAGATCGCATTGGCTGGTTGCTGCAAAATATAATGTCCTCGTCAGCCTAAAATGTTGTCAAAATGGGCTGAAGCAATCGAAAAACGGGAAATAGTTACCGGCTGCTAGTAGTGAAGCAAAGACGAGGGCATGAAGAGACTTCATCGTTGCTGATTCCACCCCAAAAATCGCAGCTTTTTGTACCCAATACAACCCTTACAATGACAGTTTCCAGCGCTCAAAAGTCCTCAATCCTCTAACACTCTCACTTTCTCGCAGTCTCTCGTTCTGCACGACCGACTAAATAGTATTTGAAATAAAAAGGCATTCTCTATATTGCATTTGGATTGCTCTTCCGCAGTGCATTGCGCGTGGGGTGGCGAAATCGAGCTGCCTCCATTCTCCATGCTCTCTCTAGGCAGTCAGATATATCTAGAGAGTATGTATAACTAGAGAGTATGTATGAAAAGGGAGAAGCTGCAAAATTTTTGAGGGTGTTGAGTGCTATCAACATCTGTTTCTGATTTTCTTTCCTTCTTCGAATCCTCAATTCAATCCGCAACACACCCAACTATGTCTAATCAAAATTAAATGCAGCACCGCGATCGGTGAAAAAATCTCTGGCTACACACAAGAGAAGGCAGCAGTACGTCTTCTTATCTTTACATATTGTCTACTTAGATTACAATAGAGTTAATGTAATATTTAATCTGATGTGACAAGAGTTTAGAAAACGGCCAGAGTGCAGTTTTAATTTCTAAAAGACACGCTGCTTGGTTAGATACGTGGTGTTAGTTTTTCGGAAAAAGACTTGGAAAAAGCACCAGATTTGAATTCCCTCATTTTCCGTTTTTGCGTAATATCTCGGTTCCTGATGAATCAATCGATACAAAATATTGGCTCCGCATGTATTACCCATCTGGGAATCTAAATCTAAGTACGATTTCTTAACTCTTAAAGAAGGCGTCCCACGAACCGCGCGGGCGACTATGCAAAGTGACGAATGAGAGGGCGCCCTCTCCTCATTCCGCACGCTCTCTCGCTCTTTGCCTGCGTTTCAGGGTCACTTGGAACGCAGCCAACTGCTCGTATCTCACAGTACAAACGAAAATTGAAAACATGGGAGTTTCGAAAGCGTTATCGGGTAGCCACGACCCACAAGCACGCATTGAGAACTCAGTTAGCCAGATATTCGTGGGACATCTTCTTTAAGTTGAATAATATTTATTTTACTGCTTAGAACGTCAATGTTCAAACAAGGGCATCAAGTCAATTATAATCAAAATGGTTCTAAACCACTATTAGGTAGTGGGTCCTGCGTATTGCGCGCCACCCTCACCCTCAACAGAACCGAATAGTGAAAAAAATGTGAAAAAAAATGAGTGATTCCGGATCAGCATTCTCGAAAAAAAATTTTTTTTAATATTGTTTTTTTTTTGTTTTTTTTTAGAGTTTGTTGAATTTTCAAAAAAAAACAAATTTCTCGTGCCATACGTGTTGATTTTTACCTGATTTTTCACTCAAACCTTTTACTCAAAAATATTGGGAATCAATATGTCCAATGTGCTCTAATCTATCGACAGAAATATTTTTCTCCATAGCGGCTGCTTCGTCCTTCCCTTTATCATGCAGTTTCGTTTTATGCGAACAGACGTCTGACCATCTCAATGCTCTCTTAGCTTTCGTGACTAGCGAAAGATAATGCAAAAAGAAGAGACCGAGGCATTGCTCGTTTATTATCTAGCCCATATATAAAATGGGCTGTCCTCTGTTTCAGTTTTAATTTGTGCCCTCTTTTCTCGTTTGTCATTTTTCCATTTGAAAGGGGTCATTCCTCCCCCCGAAATTCTTTCAGATCAAACATTGGATGACGAAGCCTTTCCTTATTCTACTCGTCTTGGGACTGTACGAAGTAAGTTTTTTTCCAAATTGTTTAATGAGAATTAGTATTTAGCTATTAACGAATACCAGTAAATGCTCACAGGCACTCTAAACGGAAAAAAAGTTAAACACTCAATGTCAAGATTTAGGTGTGTTCGATATGCTTCACCAAACAGAAACCAACAGAGAGAAAGCAAGAAATCGATCGACCCAAAGCAGAGGATGAGTATCACTGCAAAATTCTGTGCACTGAGAGAAAAGAGGTAAGATAATAGGTGTAGAACATCACACTACCTAGCAAAGGCACTTTATGCATAATTATAATTACAGTGATCCGATTCCACTTTGAAGAAAGGTGTTCCACAGTGGACCACTGTGGAACTTTTTTCCACTTTTTTTCCACTTTGTTCCACTTTGCTAATTTTTCATCAAAATAATCAATTAAACTGGGTCAATTTGTGCACATTTTCTTCCTTTTGCATCCTTTTAACGTTTTAAGAGAAAAAATTATTTAAAAATTTTCATTTTTACAGTTTATTTGCGTTTCCACTCGAATGCGATTTTTGGGAGTGGAAAGGTGGTGTATGGCGTGGTGTGAGCTACCGTAATACTTTCGTCACTGCTTTTTCTTTGACTTTCAGCTATTCAGGAGCTTATTTTTGTTAAATCAATGATTATTATTAATTATATATAATTAATTAGTTACTTTGGGCACTGAGTTACGTGTCAATCGTCGAACAAACACTATAGAAAGAGTTTCCGATTGACTAGCGGCAAAATTAAGCTCAAAATTACTAATTAAATAAATCTAATCAATGATCTTTACCGATCTCTCAAATATAAGCTTCTGAATAGCTGAAAGTCAAAGAAAAAGCAGTGACGAAAGTATTACGGTAGCTCACACCACGCCTTACACCACCTCCCAAAAATCGCATTCGAGTGGAAACGCAAATAAACTGTAAAAATAAAATTTTTTAAATAATTTTTTCTCTTAAAACGTTAAAAGGATGCAAAAGGAAGAAAATGTGCACAAATTGACCCAGTTTAATTGCTTATTTTGATGAAAAATTAGCAAAGTGGAACAAAGTGGAAAAAAAGTGGAAAAAAAAGTTCCACAGTGGTCCACTGTGGAACACCTTTCTTCAAAGTGGAATCGGATCACTGTATTTCGCGATTTTTAATGTAAATACACAATCTCAATTAAATGAAACAATTTTAGGTTGTGCTGTGTATGGTATCCATTATGTATACATATAATTTATTCAGTGTTTTTCCTTCACCTTCACCGAAAATCGATGCAAGCTATATGGAAACAGAAACACTGATTCGTCAACCGGTTTTGGCTTTCCGGAATGGACATATGTCAAGAAGATGTCTGATTGCACAGGTTATTAAATTTTGGCAATATTACCACAATATTAATAAATTAATTCCATTTTAGATAAATTTGATCAGCCTTTGATAACAGAAGGATATTCGCCAAGTCCTGCAATCACATATCTGACAGAACTTGACGATATCGAGATTGAAGTTAGGACATGGCAGGCCTGCCCAACAGGATGGATGCTCGAGTCAGTGCACTTCGTGACTAGGGATGGCAAATGAAGAGAATAAGGGGAAATGAAGAGGCGATTTTCTCCCCCTCTCATTCAACCCTTATTCAAGAATGACGCGGTCGCGCCAATCCTTAAATAAGAGCTGTTTTCAAAAAAATGGGTATATCTCGTGAACGAATGAATTTCAGATCATGAAATTTTAAATGTGACTCAAGTAGGTCATTTAGCATGGATGGAGAACGAATAATGAGTAATAGTACAAAACGTTATTGCGTTTGTCCGTAAAATCACCTGATCCTGCTCATAAAAACTAGGTATATTGGATGTAATTCGGTCGAATTTGCTTCAAATGCCGCCAAATTCAAGATTTAGACATTACTTTGTATGCTCTTTCAACTGATGTACAACTCAAGGCTCAAAATAAAAATTTGCTTTTTGAGATCAAAGTTCAAAGATGAACACCAAAACTCGCCATGACCTTACTTGACCCCTTGGTGCTTCTTACAAAAAATTTCAGCTTGATCGGAGCATTTTTAAGTTGAAAATCCCAGTGAAAACAGTCAATCTGAGAGCAACTCTTGAATAAGAGTTCCATTCCCTTATTCAAGGATTGGCCGATTCATTCTTCCCTTATTGAAGAATTAGCCCGGTGCGCGCGCCATTGTGTGGCAAATGAAGGCTTCATTTTCGTTCTTCATTTGCCATCCCTATTCGTGACTTTTGAGATCGTGAAAAATCTAAAAGTGAAATTTTGTCTTTATAGTTTTAATTAAGTTTCACCAAATTTACGAATGGTAATAAGTAAAGTAATTTCAGTGTCGTACTTCCCGATAATACTCATCGAATCGAGGGCGATAGGTTCAACCATATCCATTGGGATGAAAACATCAAATCATGGATTCTCACTAAGAAAACTGAACAGTCGAGTAATTTTGTTTTACTATTAATAGGTCGCACTAACATTGATAGGCCAGCATTACGATGATGGATAATTTCATTTTTAGACATCAATACTACAACCTACATCAGAGCAGCTCGATGCTTCCTAGTTATGCCTGAACTCTACGATGGTTCGATAATTAATCATACTGAATTATCTTTTTCATGCATAATGAATTTTAGATCCAAAGTCATGCGGTGGGACGCTCCCCACAATGGCAGCTTTACCCGGACACTACGGAACGCCTCCAAAAACCTATGGCGTGATGTTCAATTGCCTTGGGTTTCAGTTAACTAACGTCGTTGTTGAAGGAACGAATCGTTCATTTTACAGATTTATTACCGACTTCGACTCCAGCCCGAAGACCTTTCATACTATTTATCATGCCCTCGTTTGCATTGATGGGTCTTGGATCTATCTCAAGCGATCCACTGGCCGCGAGGTCCTTAACGCATGGAAAATATTGAAAGGAGTTTGCGTCTAATAAGATAACTGTTACGCAAAATTGAATAAATGCAATAAAGGATCTATGAAACTTTCGTTAAAACGAACAAAATCGAAATCATGAGAAGTAACACTAAATATCTTAATTTATAAACGTTCCGCATAGTATTCCTATCTGCCATTCGGCAAACTTGAGAAATGGGACAGCTTAATGAAATAGTAAGTAAGGGTGCCCATAAAAGGTTTGGCTTGATCCCCCAGCCCCTCGACGAGCTCGTTCGCGAAAGCCGACAACCAATTTCGCTATAGTTACGTCGTTTTATTATTCAATATTCTCGTGGCTCTGGGTTAACCAAATAAATATCGTCCTTGGAGGGCTCTTTCAGGCTTTTTTTGCGTGCATAGCAGCATCTTACTTTTTACTAATTGACACCTTTTCTTGTCGTCGAAATCGATTCACATTTTTTCTCAGTAATATCCTTTTGTATGGGATTGAGAGATCGTTGTGAGATTACGCGCTCTTAATGTAAGAAAATAACTCGAGCCAAGAGGATAGACGGACAAGGGGGTCTAGCCCAGCCAGCGGTTGCGCACCTGCCACGCGATCGGAAGGTCGTTAGCTCGATACCCCGAGCCTAAATTGTTTTTTTTCACAACTCCTCTCACATCCCACACTTTTCGTGATCAAAAATGTTACTTCTACTCCTATCTCTCGCATTAAGAGAAACGATAAAATACTACTTAATTAGAGACACAGACCGTCTAAAGTAAAATGTGGAAAACACTGAATTCTAACATATTGACTGAAATGCTTTTCTCGACGGTGGTTTCATCGTCCTTCTTTCAATGGACAGTTAACGTTTACGATAACTATCGTCCGACTCTCTCATTTCTCAATGTTCTCGTGGCTTTTCTGACTAGCGAGAGCTATTGGGAAGGACAAGACATCGCTCTGCTAATATCAAACTACTACATAAATAGGCGGCCCAGTATTTTAGTTTTCATTTGCTCCCTCTTTTCAGTTTTGAGATTCTTTATACAATATGAATGATCAATTGCGATCCATTTAGGTGAGGTAGTGGATGACGCAACTCTTTCTTATTCTTCTGGTCTTTGGGCTTTCCGAAGTTCGTTTGCACCCAAAGTTTGTAGGAAAACATTAGACAAGAAAAGATGAAAATTAATGTTTATGTAATGTTTATGTAGGTGTGTTCTATATGCTTTGTGAAAGAGAAAATCATCGAGAACCAAGAATTGGATCGGCCCAAAGCAGTGGATGAATATCACTGCAAGATTATTTGTGCCGAGAGGAAAGAGGTGAGAAAAGGCTAGATTACCCTAAATCACAATGAGCAGTATTAGAATAATACCAATAGCTCTTTATAAAAAACGACACTGGCGAGTATTTTAGAAACTTCCATGCTTGTTTTTTTCAGTGCTTTTCATTCACGTTCGATGGTAACCGTTGCAAGCTCTTTGGTAGCACGAAGGTTAGCTCGTCACCCACTATTGATGGCTTAGAGTGGAGGAACGTTAAAAAAACGTCTGATGCGGATTGCCGAGGTATTTGTTTTTTTTAGCGATCCAGTAAAATGAATAAATGATATTTACACCAATATCAGATCTAATCAAGCAGCCTTCCATAACCGATGGGTATTCACCAAACCCTAAGATTACATATCTAACGGAACTTCACGAGTTTGAGATGGAATTTAACACATGGCAAGCATGCGAAAAGGGATGGATGCTCGAGTTCGATTTGGTTTTTCCTTTTATGTTCCTGCTAACAGTTGTAAGTCAGAATTCCTGAAATGAGTATTTTCCGTCTTCTCACAATATTGAATCGTTAATATTGATTCCAGAGTCGCAGATTTTTTTTAGGAAAGAAGTGTGTGCTTTTCAGCATTGTGCTTCCCGGCAAAACTCACCGTCTAGAGGGTGATACTTTCAATCATATTCATTGGGATGGAAAGATCGGATCATGGATTCTCACTAAGAAAACAGAACAGTCGAGTAATTACTGTTCACTATATTTTTCACTAAGAAATGGCAATATTGGCAAACGAAACATAACCAACGATTGCACTACTATCGAATCAGTTTTAGACCCTGCGGTCTAGAAAATTAATAATAATCTTTCAAATTTAGCCAGCAATACTACAATTTTCTTCAGAGCCGCTCGTTGCTTCTTAGTTTTATTCGAAGATTATGATGGTTCGTTCATTAACATGGAGAATTATATATTAATTATTAGATGAAAAATCCTGTGGCGGTTCGGTGCTTCCGACTATGGATGTATTAAAAGGCCGTGAGTACGAAGAGCCTGCAAAAATCTTAAATGGTGGAGTCGTATATTGTCAATCTTTCCAGTAAGCTAGTTTTTGAGCGAAAGTGTACACATTCTACAGATTCATCACCGACTTTGATTCGCGCCCGAGAATCAAACATGCATATTATCATAAAGTTGTTTGCATCGATGGATCGTGGATGTGCATCGTCAAGTACGATAGTGCACCAATTTCGGCATGGAGGATTTTGAACGGAATTTGTGTCAAGAGTCTTCCTTTTGCGGCGTGATATAACCAAAGAATTAATAATCACAACTGATGCGATTTTTTCGAATATGATAAACTGAATTGGTTAATTTAATCCTTGTAAAAGTCGGTACATGTATTTATACGTTATAACTGGCTGAAATTTGGTTAATATATTCAAAATTTTTGAAAGCATTCTTGGCTTTGTGTAAATATTCGGCATTCATCGAAAACTGGAACTGTTTCCGAAAGAATCGAGCAGATGTTGGCATAGCCTAAAATGTCGAATATCAAAAACGTTGTGTTTTTATTCTCAATGGTGTTGATGACGGTGATTTACTGACTTTAGTAACCAAGTGTTAAACACTGAGCGACGTGACGTGTTCAAAAGTCAACTGTGATTCGACGAGTAAAACGTGCTTTCCGTCACAAAACGCAAATGTGAACCATAAAAAAACAACAACAAAAATTTGAGATACTCGACATTGCTTGGCTATGTCAATTTTACCCCGTTTTTACCCCGTCAGGCGGTAGGAGGGCGGTCTAGCGTGAAAGAGGTTGGGGTTCGAGTCCCGCCGGTGTCAACGTATTTGCTACTATTTTAGCATACTGAGGGAGGGTCAAGAGATGTACACGAGTACGGAAACCGTCAAACCCGGCGCGCCTAGCACGCCAACTCAAAATAGCTAAAAATGGATGGAATCTCCGCTAGAAAATTTAGGAAAAGTGAATATATACTAAATACTAAAATCTTACGGTTTACCCCTAGCGAGCGCAGCTCGGCTAGTATATTTTAAAAGCAAGAATTTTTTTTAAAAGAAATTGTGTATACGCTGCATGTTTTTAAATGTCAACTCAGTAAACCTTCTCCTCGAGGGCTTCCTCGACGTTAGTTCTTCTTCCATGGGCAGTTTTTGAGAACAATCGCATCTGTCTCTCATTTTTAATGCATTGCTCCATTCTCTGATCGCCGAGAGACAACATAAAATGAAGAGACGAGAGCATTGCTTGTTTAGTATCTCATCCATAGATAAAAAGGCTGCCAACTGGTTTTTATTCATTTCGGCGCTGTGCTCGTTTCTGCTTTTGATTTTTGATCTAAAGGTGGCTCTATTCTATAGATTTCCATCCAGGCAATTTTTTTAAAACTCTTAGGCTGTGGATGGGGAAAGCCTTCCTTATTCTTCTCGTCTTCGGGCTTTACGAAGTAAGTTTGATCTTATTATTCAAAGTTAATTTTCAACATTGATTGGTCTCAGCAAAGCATGGTCTCGAAACAAGAAATTAGAAAGCTTCATGAAAATTTTAGGTGTGTTCAATATGCTTTATCAAACAGAAAGCAGTGGACAAAAAGCAGGAAATCGATCGCCCCATAGCAGTGGATGAATATCACTGCAAGATTTTATGCGCCGAGAGAAAAGAGGTTAGAGAAAAGGAATAAAACATTAATAAAGGCACGTTATGCATATTGATCATGTCGTCGAGATCTATTTTTTTACCTACTAACAATAAGATAAGAAAGGGTTGGTTAAAGGGAAGCGCTTTAACAACCCTATACCGACACAGGGAAGATTTCAACGACCTACGAACGTGTTCCTACGAGATAGGGAAAACGTGGAGGTCAATATGTAAAACACGGAGTTTCAGAGAGTTAACCTATTTTGCTGTGCAGTAGGATTGCAAAATCGCCGACGATGACATCGCCCCCATTTTCTTTCGATTGATTGTCAAGAGAAGATCGATCAGCGAGAGAGTGTGACTAATCGAGAGAGCGGGATTCCCTTCCCCTGTCTTAAAATAGAATCAGCATCCTTACTGTGCAGTTGAGTGGCGAAAGTTGCACATCGAGGCGCCGGATTTACGATCCCTCTCGAGCTGACCTCGAGTTTTTGGGTGTCCCGAAATTTGGAGCCGAAAACGAGACGGCGAATTACTCTACTCGGAATAGACCAAATGAGTTTCGGTTTTCATTATTCGAATCAATGCATCAGTGGTTGTCGAATGCACTTTCATTTGAAAAAAGATCGCTACTCACAGGGGGTAACAGGGGGTCGTAAAATCGGCACAACCGAGAGAGGTCAGATTCGAGTGCCACTTTCGCCTCCCTAGTAGGGTGGCGAAAATGACTCTTCGAGTCGTCCTTTCTACAACCCCTACGGTGCAGGTGACTGATTCTTAAGGAAACGGGGTCATCTATTAGAAAATTTCATAATTTTGTTTGTTTTTCAGTGTTTTTCCTTCACCTACTCCGAAAACCAATGCAAGCTCTATGGAAACGGAAAAAATGGTTCATCAATTGGTAGTGGCTTTCCGGAATGGACATACATCAAGAAAACATCTGTTGTGGATTGCCGAGGTACTTTTCCCTTTCAACGGCTCAGTTAAATAAATCTATATTAACATTATCAGATAAAATCAAGCAGCCTTTGATAACAAAAGGATATTCTCCAAACCCAGCGATTAAGTACTTCACGGAAATTGACGAATTCGAGATTGAATTCAACACATGGCAACCTTGTCTCGAAGGATGGGTGCTCGAGTTGGTTTTTATTATACAATTACAATAGTATCAGAAGCAGAATTATTTTCAAAATAGCTTTGAGTCCACACAGTTTCACTGTTTCCTGTTTTTCGTTGACGATGCGGTAGGAGTAATTAGTATTGCTTTATGGGGATAATTTTTTTTCTTTTAGTTATTTTCCAATGCCTAAATAAATTGGCAAGATGACGAAAACTTGCACTATCGTTCCTTAGCTATCAGATTCTGATTTTTTATCCAAAAAATGTCGACAGTTCTATTTCAATCGACGAATTAAAACACGTTCTCTGTAAAAACGCAGGTGGTAAGGCACATCAAATTCAAAAAGAACGATCGTGTTTAGAGGAAATTTTCGAACAAAATTTTATTTTATTGTCGGAAATTTGATTCATCGATTTTCAAACGGAAGATCAAAATATTTGGGCTTTTTGTGGGGAATTCCAATACGAATATATTGGGTGAATTCGCTCGCAGAGCGAAAAATCGTTACAAAGTGGAAATTTTTCTTCACCATTTATTCAGATTATAAATAGGGTTTACAATTCAAGGATCGATTCAAGGCCTTGCGACGATTTTTCAATTGGATGCAAATCGCCTCATTCCTTGAGCAAGAATTGCGAGACCGGTCATCCTTGCGCAAGGATGAGAGGGGAAATGAGGTGAGGCGAGGCACATTTCCCTCTCATTCTCCCCCTCTCCCTCTCACCCTTGTTCAAGGATGACCGGTCTCGCCATCCTTGCGCAAGGAATGTCTCCCCTTGTTCAAGGATGAGAGACGCGATTTGCATCTTCCATCCTTGGACCATCGTTGAATCCTTGAATTGTCAACCCTAATTATAAATCATAAGTCTAATTTCAGTGTTATGCTTCCCGGCAATTCTTACCGTCTCGAGGGCGATCGTTTCAATCACATTCATTGGGATGACAAGATCGGATCATGGATTTTGACTAAAAAAACTGAACAATCGAGTATTCTTTTTTCACCTTACATTTCTCATCAGTTATTGGTTTTGTGAGTAGATAATTCATATTTAGATAGCAACACCACAATCTACTTCAGAGGTGCTCGATGTTTCCTAATTGTGCCTGAACTCTACTATGCTAGTAAGATTGTTGTATTTCTATTTTTAGGGATTACAGATAGGCATCAGCTAAGAATATAGCACTCCAGGAATAATGTTTTATCAAAATCAATGCATTCTTAGACCCACAGTCATGTGGAGGATCGCTCCCCACGATGGCTCCGATAGAAGGGTACATTCACGAGAAGCCTATAAGAATTCACCGGTTCAATTGTCTCGGTTTTCAGTAAGACAAATTTGATTGCAAAATAAAATAAATACACAATCTGCAGGTATGTTACAGACTTCGATTCGAAAGTGAAGATCGTTTTCAATAGCTATCACACTCTGGTTTGCATTGATGGATCGTGGATCTATCTCAGACGATCCGGCGGAAAAGATATTCTTAATGCATGGAAGATATTGAAAGGGATTTGCATCGATTAAGATTGTCATTTCTTAGCAATGTTTTTATCAAAGTTAATAAAGTTAAAGAAGGTGTCCCACGAATATCTGGCTAACTGAGTTCTCGATGTGAGGTGGTGGGTTGCTGTTACCCGATAACACTTTCGAAACTCCCAAGTCATCATTTTCCGTTTGAACTGAGTTATGATCAATTGGCTGCGTTCCAAGTCACCCTGAAATGCAGGCAACGAACGAGAGAGCGTGCGGTATGAGGAGAGCGTCCCTTTCATTCCTCACTTTGCATAATCGCCCGCGCTGTTCGTGGGACGCCTTCTTTAATTCGGCCACACATGTCGGTTTTACAAACCTTTCCCGCCTGTCAAAATGATGTTTTAGGCTACGGCCAGTTGCATTCTGTCCTCCACGAACAATCCTTTTCAACTTTGATTGAACCACGATTACAGAATAGATATAATCAAGAACTTACTCAGACTCGTTTGAGAAGTGCCACTCAAATTTAAAAAAAAAACTTTCCAATATCATCGGCTGCGTCTTCTTTCATCCGCTCGATAACGCAAGACGGATAACTCTCTAGCACGAACTTCGTGTTCATTTGCAGAAGTAGGGCACAACTGTTCACTTATAATTAAACTGGTTTTTTAATGTTTTTGCGCGATGCTATAAGGGCGTATAACTATACCGTTCATACCGTTCATTTCATAAATGTATGTTTCCGGTTTTTTAGCAATTCAATGCGGATTTCAGTGTTCTGGCTGACCAAGCACATTTCAATTTAACCATAGCACTGCATTTTCTTAAATATTGACTAAATTATTTTTCTCCACTGTGGCTCCATTGTCTTTTATTGCCGTTTCTTGAGCAGTTGTCTGACTCTCTATTCCGCAATGCTCTATTTCTTCTCTGACGGAGGAGAGATAACAGAAAATAAAGAAGCGACAACTTTGCCCGTTTTTAGTATCTAGTCCGTAGATAAAACGGCTCCCCACTGGTTCAGTTTTCAATCGAACGCTGCTTTCATTTTTATATTTTTCTATCCAAACCTTCTAAACTTAGAATTGAATTTTTCAATACATTATTTCTTCAAACAATTCATTGCAACTCTTTCATCGTCATTTCTCCGCTCGATAGATTGTCATTGAGCTAATCCTTTTAGTTATTGAATGGAGAAACCCTTCCTTATTCTTCTCGTCTTCGGAATTTACGAAGTTCGTCAGTATTCAAACCTTAAATGAAATTCTTTCAAAAATTGTTTTGTGCCGGTCTTTTTTGATGAGTCATGACACTGGACTTAAAGCAAAAATGATCCAATAATTAAATGTCACATTTTAGGTGTGCTCGATATGCTTCATCAAGCAGAAAACAGTAGAAAATTGGCCAGTAATCGATCAACCGAATACTGTAGATGAATATCACTGCAAGATTATTTGCGCTGACAGGAAAGAGGTGAGGCATGACGCGGGAAAAATAAAACAAACGAAAAGTGGTATCACTGTGATTTATCTGAAACTAAATTAAATTATAAATAACTTTGAAATATCTAAAACATATTTGTATGCCCAGTGTGCTTCCTTCACTTTCTCCAATAACCGATGCAAGCTCTATGGAACCGCGAAAGATAGCTCGTCAACCACTGTGAAAATACCGGAATGGCGGAACGTTAAGAAGACATATGATACGGATTGTAGAGGTACATACTTGCCTGATTTTGTTTTTAAAATGTATTTATTTCAGATATAATCAAGCAGCCTTTGATAACAGAGGGATATTCACCAAATCCTGCAATTACATACTACACGGAAGAAGATGAATTCGATATTGAATTCAACACATGGCAGGCTTGTCTTAAGGGATGGATGCTCCAGTTAGTTCTGCTTCCCCGCTAAATAAAATAGGAATTTACAGTGTTGTGCTTCCCGATAACTCTCATCGACTAGAGGGTGACCGTTATAATCACATTCATTGGGATGGAAAGATCGGATCATGGATTCTGACTAAGAAAACCGAACAATCGAGTAAACAATTTATTCCATACATTTTCGAAAAATCGGTGTTCCAGTCAGCTCACAGGTATGATTGATTCTTACTCAACCGTCTTTCTTTTGCAATCGACATAAAAACTTATCTCCAAAATTTTATCTCCAAATTTAAGTGATCAACACTACAATCTACATCAGAGCAGCACGATGCTTCATTGTTTTGCCCGAAAATTACGATGGTTCGCTCAATAATAATGTATATTATATTGAAATACATATTTTTTAGATCATAAGTCCTGTGGTGGGTCGCTTCCTTCGATGGCACCTTCATCAGGTCGCAAGGTCGAAATGACGGCAGAAATCTCTGCTGGTGGACGCATCAATTGCATTTCTTTCCAGTAAACGATTTCTAATAGTCTACATTTTCAACATTAGATTGTATTCTAATTGTCCAATGTACAGATTCATCACCGACTTTGACACGCGAGTGAAAACAATGTATACCGATAATATGACTCTCCTCTGCATCGATGGATCGTGGATGTCAATAGTCAAACATGGTGCCGCGTCCATTCAGGCATGGAAGATATTGAAAGGAATTTGTGTGCAAAGTTAACCTTGAATACCGAAGCACTACAACTCACATATGATATGATTAATTCCGCATTTGATAAATTTAACTGATATTTAACATGCTCTGGCAAGCTCGTTTAAAGGAGGTGAGGCATCAATGACGAGTCAATTAACATAAGCGAGCGGCGTGCGCCCATTTGCATGCGCCGTCTCTTCACTGCTCTTCTCTCTCTCTCTCTCTCTCTCGCTCGTTGTCTGCACGATCAAGCATCACAATTACGATAGAATATCGATCCATACAGCATAGCTTCCTCAAGATCGCGGTGACAATCTCTTTCATCATCACGACTGCACGTCAGAATCCAATGGGAGCTATTTAGCTGTATGGCCCGCTAAGGATAGAACTCAATTAAAGGTGACCAGGAAATCAATACGCAGATACAGAAACCCACCCATATAGTACGACATTCCCAGAGTGTATCGCTACACAACTACAGTAACTCATTGAAATATACTCCCAGATATAGGAATCCATGACGAAAAAGAGTAATTCATCGCCAAGGAAAGTAATTTCACTGATACAGTATCCCCTACTAAAACCAATACACAGATACAGCAACCCACAGCTTTGAACGATACGGTATCCACTACGAAAATCGATACACAGATACAGTACCCACCGAAGGAGAAAGAAACGGTGTTCCCTAAAAAAATTGGTACATCGATACAGTACCCCAGGACTTGAAAGTTGCGGTATCAACTATGAAAATCAATACACCGATACAGTACCCAACGAAGTATAAAGTATCAATGTACTAGGGTTGGCCAAACGAGGCTTGCGGGCTCGTAATAGGGAGAGATCGCATTGCGGGCTCGCAACGATGGAGAGAGCGTAGGGGGAGGATTGCGAGCCCGCAATCCTCCCCCTCCTATTACGAGCCCGCAATCTCGTTATCGTTTAGACAACCCTACAATGTACCACACCATAACAGGAGTGTGAATGATACGGTATCCCCAAGGACAATGAATACGCCGATACAGTAACCCACATCTGTGAACGATACGGTATCCCCGAAGAAAATCAATAAACAGATACCGTAACTACATGAAAATCAATAAACGAATACACTTACCTGAGCCACGATTTTGGCCACCGTTTCAGTAAGCCTATCACATCGTACATCCCCAACGAACTTGTACAACAACTTCGCCCACCTGTTCCCTCCAGAGCAGCCACTGCCTTCAGTAACCCAGAGCTGAGAAGATACGTTACCCCAATAAAATCAAAACACTGATACAGTAACCCAGAGTTGTCTTCGATACGGTATCCCCAAAGACAATCGATACTCAGGTACAGTAACTCCATGAAAATCAATAAACGAATGCACTTACCTGAGCCACGATTTTGGCCACCGTTTCAGTAAGCCTATCACATCGTATATCCTCAACGAATTTGTACAAGTTCACCTACCTGCTCCCCTCCCGAGCAGCCACTGCCTTCAGTAACCCAGAGCAGTGAACGATACGGTATCCCCAAAGAAAATCAAAACACTGATACAGTAACCCAGGGCTGTGATACGGTATACCAAAGGAAAATCAGAACACAGGTAAAGAAAGAATGGAAAAATCAATAAAAGAATAGACTTACCTGAGCCACCGTTTCAGTAAGCCTATCACATAAATTGATAAATTGAACAATATCCCCAACGAACTTGTACAACAACTTCACCCACCTGTTCCCCTCCCGAGCAGCCACTTCAGTGGGTCCGGAGGCGAGTTGCCACCAAGGATGCGCACAAATTTCCCGCTCTCCTCTTTTCGCATGCTACCTCGCTGTGCATTGCGAAATGAGGAGCGCGACAACTTTTTGTATAACCCTGGTAGGAATGCTTGTAGTAGTAATGCTAAAAAGAACAGCTTGAAAATACAATGCAAGCGATCGATGGTTCGGCTACTCATAGCACCACATCCAGGTACGTCTAAGGACGACTTCAGACGACGATTACAACGAGGTAAAAGGGTCACAGAGTGAATAGGGGACAGAGGGGGGAGATGGGAGGCTGAATGGGACAGGGAGAATGTCTGAGGGAAGAGAAGGAAGAGAAGGAAGCCGAACAGAAGGAGGCCCGACGAACGAAAAGAGAACGCTGAAAAATGGAGAATTATTGATTGGTTTAAGTTCCTTAGTATTCCTATAGAAACATGAAAGCTCGATGTAGCGCTGTTTTCGAAAGTTGCTTGATAAATTGAAGAATTTGATAAATTGAAACGCTAATGCACCGAGTAATATTCTAATATGATCGGCAAGCCAACCCGCTGGAGCTGAATCAAAATGCGAACGTGGCTTGGGCAAACGAGCAACGTGATTACATTCATGTTTATTTTGAAGCGCCTTACCAACTATCAGAATCAAAATACAACTGCAGCGCTGTTTTCGAAAGAAGCTTGATATATTAAATATTTAATTTAAAGCACAAATGTACGGGGCAATATTCTAATATGATCGGCAAGCCAACCCGCTGGAGCTGAATCAAAATGCGAACGCGGCTCGAGCAAACGAGCAACGTGATTACATTCATGTTTATTTTGAAGCGCCTTACCAACTATCAGAATCAAAATTCAACTGCAGCGCTGTTTTCGAAAGTAGCTTGATATATTAAATATTTATTTTGAATCACAATTGTACGGGCCAATATTCTAATATGATCGGCAAGCCAAAGCGCTGGAGCTGAATCAAAATGCGAATGCGGCTCGAGTAAACGAGCAACGTGATTACATTTATGTTTATTTTGAAGCGCCATACCACCAATCAGAATAAAAATTCAACTGCAGCGCTGCTTCCGAGAGTAATCTAATATATTAAATATTTAATTTGAAGCACAAATCTACGGGGACTCACCAGTCTCTCAACGAAGCAAGCCCGTCCCGTCTCTGCTGTCCTTCGTAGCATCCTAATAGTAGCTTTGGACGATGCGGTCGACCCCCAATGCCAAGAGGGGGGCACCGAGCAGGGACGGACTCTGAAAGGAGGCTTTTTGGTAAAGGACAAATACGGCAATTTCATGTAACACAATTGATGTCCATTTTCAAAAAATAATCCTACATTTTTTTAAAGCGATCTAAGCGCGGGTGATAGTGAATCGAGCCGCGTAAACGGAAATTTCGTAAATAAAATGGGCAAATTTCGGCCATTTTTGTTCAAGAGCACGAAGATTATACGGTTAAAACAAGAATATTCATTGTAAAAAAAACCCGGATCCCTTCCGTTCAGGTCCAAAACCAGGATCGATCTAGAGATTGGACCAGCGGGAAAAATACATAAAATATTTTTTTTAATGTCCAAGCAGTCTCCAAATTCCTATTGTGCAGATATATCATTCTAAGGCTCCCTACACCGGGTATCCTTGAAGTTCACCCTTGACCACGAATCAAAGGTGGTCCACAAGGGTGGCGGGTCAAAGGTGGCGAAACGCATGTGTGTCACGCCCCCAAGGACTGGCTCTGTGAGCCTGACTACACGGAGTGTATCTGCCTACACATGTAGCCCCACTCCATTAGTATAAAGCATCCTTTACAAGAACAGTTTCTTTGCGCAGTGTAACAGAGTTCAATTAATAACAATAGCTTGCAAACCAGCATTATCGATACTATAGTACCATTTTTTTACCGTTCAAATATCTACCGCACCTTTCATCCTTTCCACTTCCTCCTCCTTCAGTCGGCTTCCCAGTGGCCACAAGTTGTCGCAGGGAGAGGAGAGAAGTCTCCAGAGTCGAACTGCAATAGGACAGAAGTTAATAAAAATCAATAATCCCTCTACCGTACCTCTCATCTCTGCTTCTTACACATCCTTCAGTCGGCTTCCCCGTGGCCGGTAGTTGTCGCAGGGAGAGGAGAGAAGTCGCCAGAGTCTAACTGCAATAGGACAGAAGTTAATAAAAATCAATAATCCCTCTACCGTACCTCTCATCTCTGCTTCTTACACATCCTTCAGTCGGCTTCCCCGTGGCCGGTAGTTGTCGCAGGGAGAGGAGAGAAGTC
>LS486635.1:346892-414956 GCA_900490705.1 Pristionchus arcanus
TGGCCAGAAGTTGTCGCAGGGAGAGGAGAGAAGTCGCCAGAGTCGAACTGCGATAGGACATCGGTTAATAAAATCGATAACCACTACCGTACCTCACATCCCTGACCGTGCAGTCGCTCGTTCTCATCAGATGAAGGGCGAGGGTAGGAAGTGACCTCATCGACGTCCCATCGCGTCGATTAACGACTGCAATACGGCCACATTGCAGAGACTTTTGACCCATTTCTACCGTACCTTTTGCTCCTACCGCTTCTCAGCTACAACAGTTGTACTCCCTCATCCGAGGGAAGCCGTCCTCGTCCCACCACGCGTTGAGGCCACGGGAGATTCTGCAAGTTAGCCCCCATCAGTTGTCGATTCGCCTCTGTACAGTACCTGTGGCTACCGTAACCTGTTGCTGCTTCCCGTCGGGACCACGAGCTCGGAAGGCGTCCTCGATCCGTGCACTCGATCGTCGACGTAGCCTCGTTCGCGTCTCCTCAATGTGTCAAATTAGCATCCTCATACATTTCCATTCCCCCCCCCTTCGTCTACAATTTGTTTGCCTATTCCCTATGGAATCCCTGGTCTTTCTCACACTGCAAAACATTTCAAACAGAAACAAAAGTATAAAGAATTATACCATTAGCTTCCAGATCCTCCATCTGTATATCTACTCATGATGAATGTACCACAAAAAGTTGGCAATACAGTTTTTATTAAACCCCGGTGCACTCATTCCCTTCCACCATCTTCCCTCGATCCTTTTTCTACCTTTTTTATTTCACGTTTGCATCTCTTCTCTCACTCCACTTCACGCATTCCAAAGTCGGCCCATCTCACCCCCCCCCCTCATCCCCCATACAGCCGCTGCAGCACCCGCCCGTGAGGGCACTCGCTTTCGGCGAGATAGTGCGCGCTTTCACTCATGCAAACTCATGAGGCCAGCATACGAAGCCCGAAGAGCACCCAAACTAGTTCGGTGCCAGGAGCCATGCCTCTCGGCTACTCACAAAAACCAGGGAGAGGAACGCCTGTCGAGCCATTCTGCCTCACATGCTGAGCTGTATGGTCCCTAGCCTTAACCCCAATTCGTTCTCATCTCTCTTCAACATCTTCCTCTCCGCTCCCCATGACATCTCCCCCAGTTGGGGTCACTCAATGAGTAGCGTACACACCGTTAGCACACAGGGATGGCCTCTCTCAGCAGCTCACAGGGAGACATGTGTGAGCTGCATTCGATCGACCATCAACGGGCTTACGGATCGCGCAGTGTCAGGATCAATGCAGTTAAGAGGAATGATTAATCTCTCTCCTACTCTGATGGAGACTCAGATACATGCTTGCCAGAGTTGAAAAGTATATTGAAATTTAGTGATTTAGCGCACCTTTCAACTCTGGCAGCAACCGATTGTCACTCGACTGGCGAGCTGGGCGAGGCGCAGCCACATTTAAGACAGCCTTTAGGTTGCATACATGTAATATGAAACCGAGAGTGCTCCTCAAGGTTTCGACCCTACATCCCGGCATTGTAGATGTTAAGGGCCTGTCTGGTCTCCTCTTTCGCTAACCGTAGCCGGGATCCAACACTCCCTACGGCGACGTGGCAACTTCGGTAGTTTAGACGCCAGAGTTTCCTATCCCAACATTCAAACGTTTTTTTTTCAAACAATATATCATTCAACTAGACTCTGGCGTCTAAACTAACGCCCTCGACACCCTAAAACATTTTAGAGGGCGCACCGAGTGTTGTCGCCGGTACCCGGCTTCGGCGCACGTGCTAGTCACGTATCCCCTTCCTATGCGGTTTAAAATAGGGCCAGTAAAGAGTATTGTAAATGAACAAAGGTATTATAAAGGTTCATAAAATGGCCGTTAAACAATTAGCGAGAAAAAAAATATTACGAAAATACTCTTCGCTTTTCGGCCCTATTAAATTCCGCCCACCCAGTTACTTACTAGTCAGCTCTTTCACAAAAAAAACGGGAAAAGTGCGCTAGGGCGCTAAGCGCCATCACAAAAAAAAAGAGGAAAAGTGCGCAAGGGCGCTAAGCGCCATCGCAAAAAAAGAGGAAAAGATAAACGAATAACATCACCGTGCGGGAAAGGAGACGTCGTTGATGTTGACGAAGTCGTCGTCGAGAGCTCGCTAATGAGGAAGGGGTGGAGGAGGCGGACGACGTCAGTGGACACAGTGGAAGGAGGGAAGGCGCAAGAGTGGAACTGAAAAGGGACAGCGGTAAATGCGATATTCATGATGATATTAGGCGAAAAAACGAGTAGCATAATAAGACTAGGAAGTTCCTCCACCGTACCTCTCATCTCTGCTTCTTATCCATCCTTCAGTCGGCTTCCCAGTGGCCAGTAGTTGTCGCAGGGAGAGGAGAGAAGTCGCCAGAGTCGAACTGCAATAGAACAGCGGTTAATATTAATCAATATTCCCTCCACCGTACCTCTCATCTCTTCTTCTTATCCATCCTTCAGTCGGCTTCCCAGTGGCCAGAAGTTGTCGCAGGGAGGGGAGGGAAGGCGCCAGAGTGAAACTGAAAAGGTACAGCGGTAAATGCGATATGCATGATGATATTGGGCTCAAAACGAGTAGCATAATCAAGACTATGAAGTAGGGGCATTCGCAGAAGGAAGGGGCAAGGAATGTACGTGCGAAATGGAAGTATACGTTTCGAAAAGAGCTTGTTCAGCAATTGTCATCATTTGCGCGCACAGCAGGATCTGGTGCTAAAACGAGCAATGCACAGCGGAACTATTGGGCGAACCACGATGGTAGTAGGCCTATAAAAAGACCATGAGGACTAAACAACAAAACAACGGAGTAACAGAGCGTATTTTCGAAAAGAAAATTTAGTTCAAAATAACGATAAGCAGTACCTAAACCCTACAAACACTTGTCAGTCTACTACAGCAGCCAAGTGCAATGGACATCAGCTAAGATTCAGCGCAGATGATGGCATCTTAGTGGCAACGGAGCAGCAAATCGAAAGCCAAAACGGCGAATAGGGCGCGAACATAGCAGCAGAGTAAAGGGTGCGGCAGCACGAGAGAGCGAGCGAGGAGTAGACTGGCAAGAAGGGAAGCACCCGGGGAAGGGCCTAGCGCTCCCCCAGACGATCAATAGCCGCAGAGAGAAGGTAGATCAAAGAGGTCGTTTGGACGTTTGAACTCTTGATCTCGCTGTCAAGCTAGTCATGAACACACTAGAACATCTGCTCCAACTCTAATTTCTGAAATTACTGTAGAATTTTGAGGTCAAACTTTTTTATCTTATTTCCAACCTCACAACCACCTACTTTCTCGATTATCGCATTAGTTTGCATTGCAATGCACATTACGGTTATCAAAACAGAGCGATGCGGTACGATTCAATACGGTGTGATACCGATATCGATTGATCTTGATTCATGGAGAGGGGTAGATCAAGGAAGGGAGGGAAGGGAGTCACGTTCGCTCTTCCCCTCTCCCTTCCCTTCTCCTGATCAGTCGATCGGCCAATTGCTCGCTTCCCTTCGCTTTCCCCTCGATGATATCGGCATATTTTCGCGTGTTTTCTCTTATTACTTTTTCTGTTTCTGGCTAGGTTAAGTTCTGTAAGCGTTGAATATTCTACTGGAATTGTGATCCATTAAAATTTTCGAACGTCCCTTCTCTTGCAATCCCTTACCGCTCTCTCTAAAACACACGCTCTTTCGCCCTGCACTCTGGTCGTCAGTCGCTCTCGCCTCTTTCTGTCTATTCCCTTTTGTCTCTAGTTTGATCGCGCGCGCGCGACATGGCCGACCTCTTGTTTACGATCCATCTTGTTTTTGTCGCTCGCTCGATGCTCCTCTTTCCAGGGATATTGTGGACTGTTTCATCACCCAGGACAGCGTTGAAACAGCAAAACACCGCTCTTTTATCCTCTTATTCGATTGTGACACTCGTTTGTAATTGTTTCGTGACATCTTTTGCGCCCATTAAGTCCTACTTGCCACCATTCGTCTTTCTTTTTACCGATTTGATCGCTGAAACCTAAGATCACCCGTACTATCTATCCTTTTTGTGCTGTTTTTAACGTTCCAACGCCTTTGAGTCAGCCTAGCACGTGTCTCAATTGTTGCGTTAGTTTGGCGCTCACATCATCTTGTTCTGCTGTTTCCTTCACCCTATTTTGTTCTCCAATCCTTTCTCATCAATTATATCGCTCAAGAATGCGTCTTGCCCCTCGTACTTCTCGTATTTTCCCCCATTCGTGCCTCCAACTCCATTCCTAAAGTTCCATCTTTGCAGTTGTGGGGACGGTAGCCGACAGCGTTCTCCATCGGTTGATCAACTGAACGTCAAACGATTTCCCCCACCCGACAGAGCGACCTACCACCAGAAGTCCTACCACAAGGTGATCTATTCTATTTTCCTGTTTTTTTCACCAAATTATAATCTAATGGCCTTAATTACTGCTGCTTTCTTCTATTTTCCATTAGATAAATTGTGTTAATTATCGATTATTTGTTCAGATGGACGACTTTGGCGGCGCGCCACCGACGGAACGCCACAGTAGCAGCAACAGCAGCCAGGAATCGTCGTTCATCGAGGAGCGAGCGGCGCGCACGCTCGCGCGAATTCGGAACCACAGCGAGGCTAGGTACGGCGGAATTTATTGATAATAAGGTGACATTAACATGCCCATGCTGTATTTTGGCTCGTACTCTGAAACAGATTGGTCCGAAGAGTTTCGTGCAATTTCGAGTCGGTTCAAGCACAATTTTGTTTCTAAACGGGATGGGCTGAGACTCAAAATCGGATTGAAATCTTTGCGAACAATGTTGTCCATGTGTGCATGATTATTTCGTTACAAATCAAATTTTAGACGATTTCCACAGAAAAGTATCCTGTAACCTTGTACTTCCGTAATATTCCAAAAGTGATCACACCATCCCCTATTGCAGTGCCTCGTCGAGGGACAGCTCTGTGTTGTCGAGTGGTCTCCTCTCGCCGACAGTATTTAGTGACAGCAGCACGCTGCGCCCTCTGAACGAGGTATGGTATCTAGTTGATAATGCTTACTGTACTGCAGCTTATCGATGTTCGTTTATACCGTAACTTGGTTCGTTGCAGGGTACAGTCTCGATGGGCGGAGAAGGCGATGTCTCTCTCGCGGAGAGCATGCGCTCACTCGGCCAACTCGGCTCGCCAGATGATTGGGATTTCGCCAATTTGGTGCCGCGTATCGATGGTGGGGCCGCGACAGCGCACCTTGAGCACGCAAGGTACGGTAATGTGGCTCTCTAACCAAAATCATTCACTAATAAGACCGAAATTGGGTGGAAATTGGGCATTTCTTTACTTTAGTACCCAAATACCGCACTCTAACTTGTGGGTAACGAGAAATGAGAAAGCGAGTGATCGAATGTGTGGGAAATAAAATAGCTCTCTACCTTTGGGTACTAAAGTAAATAAGTGCCGGAAATTGCATAGTTTTGACCATAATCAATGCTAGTATCATAATATATGTGTATAAGCTTGTTCGATAAGCATTTAGACGAATAAGCAACCTTTCGCATCTATTTTTTTTCGAATTGCAAAAACCATCTGATAGTTTCGTGATTCCAGTTGAGGAACAAGTACCAATTATCTCCTCTTGCAGACCTCCTGTGGAGTTCTCTCCGCAGCTGCCGCCGACGACGTTCCCGGGACTGGCGCCGTCGTCCTTGCTGGCGCCGGTGACCGCGTCCGCGACGCGTCACTTCCGCGCACCTTCGGCGCCGGTGCGCGTGCGTGGCCCGCCCATTAGCCTGCTCGATCCGCAGATGATGGCAGGAGCAGCGGCAATGATGGGTGGAGAACAGGTGTGCTAATTATTTAAATAAATATTAATTTATTATTGGAAATATATTAGGATGTTCTAAGGCTAGGATGTAGGAAGTTAGGATGCCCTTAGGCTAAAAACGTTTTTATTATTTTATTATTAATAATAAAATATAATTTAGATGGCGGGACTGCGCTCGCAGTTTCACCCGGCGGATCTGAGCCACGCCGCCCTGCAACACTTTCTGAGGATGCACTCGCTGCCCAGCTACCTCCGGGAGGCCTGGTCCTTGGAGCAGGTACGGTAATGATGTCTGATGGGTCCTTTATTGAATTTTACGTCTAAAAAATGTCGAATGTGCACACGTAAACACTATTTATTGCTGTAAATTATGCATAGGGAGTAGCAGGGTGTACCATAGGGGTTCATGTCATTTGCATAATTGAGCGTTGGTGTATATGTTATTTTTATATTTTTATTATAGAACGCGCCGCCGCCGTCACGTCGCGTGCGCCTGTACTCTACCGCCCGCTCGGATCGCCGCAACAGCAGCTCGAGCAGCTCGACTGATGGATCGAACAGCAGTCGCCAGGCGCTGGTACGATATTTATATTCGTTTCGGTGCCTTAATGAATGCTGCTGGTTAAATGGATCCTGGGAATGAGTCATTCCGAATGACTACTGTTTGTGGTAGGGTTGGCATTTTGATTCTTCATGGATTCCCATATCTTTTTGATTCCACTCATTCCGCACCTTTTGAGTCTGGGAATCGGTAGTTCTGGGAATCCCAAATTAAAAAAAAAAGTTACTCGAAAACTTGCGCTGTTCAAGCGATAGATATGCACGATACTATGCTTAGGGTTGGCTTGTCAAGCAAGATTGCAAGATCTTGTCAAAAAATAACTCAATTATCCCTTCTTGTCAAGAACAACGAGTTGTTTTTCAAGATCTTGGTTCTTGAAATGACCTTGAAATTGAACATTTTTCGTCGTTTTGCGTGGATGGACCGGTCGGAGGGGGTCGGCGCGCACGGAAAATGATCAACCGATCTTGACAATTTCTTCAATCTTGAAATAGTCTTGAATCTTGAAATGATCTTGAAAAGATTTGGCAATTTGCCAAGTCTTGCCAAGATCATTCTGCGCCATTCCAATCTTGAAATGCGGTTTCAATCTTGACAAGCCAACCCTAACTATGATATCCGTATCATGTTGATATTGGGTATTGATTGATATCACGGGAGTCTAAACGTTTATTTTTTTTAAGGACTGCTCATACTGTCGCAGCGTGCTCAAGGACTCTTTCGGACACAACAAGCACAACTGTCCCATTCTCGCGGTGGGTTACGGTAGTCTAGCTATGCTCGATTACGGTAGATATAGATACTGTATCATGAATACGGTAGTTAACTATTGACAGAATGCTTTGAAGGAGCTTCCGCCGTGTCGCATCTGCGGAGCGAACGGCAAGTACAATCACACTGAAACGTGAGTTTTCGTGGTGTAGAGGGGGTGGTGTGATTTGGGAAACGTCGCCTATACGTAATACCGTTTTGTTTGTTTCAGGCACTGCCCTTCCACTCCGAAGACGGATCTTCAGTTTATTCCGAAGACCAGTCGTGTCAGATCGTTCACCTTCTGATGGGGACACGTCGACTACCGTACCCCCCCCACACTCTCACTATTTTATACTACAGTACTTTCGTGTACACTCATTACCGTACTCACATATACCCATAGCTTTGCTAGATATAGCCTAACAGAAGACTCATAGATGTTACACATAGCTTACAGAAGATACTTACTTGGTTTTGCTTTCACTCGTTTTAACGGTGCTTTGTTACAGTACCTCGTTGTTGAATTGTTGCACAGCGATTGATTTGCCACACATTAGCGATTTTTGAGTCTGGATCACTGTAAGTATTCCAATTGAATCCTGCTACTCATCTCCCACCTAAGATTGTATCCTAGATTGGGAATTTCGCATGTCCAGAGATTATGGCATTTTCCATTGTGGCATCTTGTTGCTTTATTACTTTCTTGTTTGATCTTTGGTCTTTGATCTCTGGTCACAGACCGTCTGTGCGATTCGTTATTCTTCATGTTGGCTTATACTTTCGTTCGTTATGATGTTGATGATTTCTGCCCACTGTACAAATGCTAATAAATGTGGGAGCATCAGGGTTTACAGTGATGGATGGCATGGAGATGTCAGTGAAATCGTTAATCATGAAACAGTTGGCGGTAGATAAGTGAAGCTGTTGAAAACAATATCGAGGAATAGCATGATTGTTCACTCGCGTTTGGGATGATATTGCTCGCCAGAACACTCGAGTATACATAGTAGAGCGCTATGTCTGCTGATATCTTGGAGTGTGTTCTACCCGTCGTGCTGTCGTGATTTCTTTTTATTTTTTTATACGAAATGGGGTTGATAGAATGACCGGATGTCTAATCTAATCAATGGATATATAATCGTCTACTATTGTCCAATTGGGCAGCATTTCTATCTTCTCTCGGAGACACTTATTTCTAAAATACATTTATTAGTGGTTATTCTAAGATTTTAGGGAGTTTCAGCAGGGAATTTCGATCTGCCTTTTGAAGTTCTACTGAGAATACAATAATTGCAACCACACGTTTACAAACCCGAGCAGATAACAATGCAATGAGAATTACACAATTTGGAACAAAAAGCTGAATTTGTAGTGCACTTTCCATAACATTTTGTTCGGCGTCAAGCTACATAGTGATCTTATCAGCTATTCAGTAAAGGAAAATCGTTGAATGATAAGGATATTTCCGGAATAAAATCATGCTCGCATGAGGACTATCGAGTATCGGGCGGGGCGTAATCGGCCAGATTGGAAGAAGATTGGCTCGGATCCTGTAGGATTCAGCTTGGTGATAAGATCGTTCTCTTCGCGATTCCTACAAGAGATGAAGAATAATTTGGGATAATCGAGCAATTAATGCTATCATACAATATTGTGAATTTTAGAATAAAAAATATCACTTTCTAGCGTATCGCTCGATCACTTCTTCAGGAGCAGCCCTTCTCATCAGTGCCGGATCCAGTTGGTGCCTCCTGAAAAAAATCTGCATTTTCTTCTTCAAAACGTATTAGAATTGTGTTTTTTTTTTTGGAGATCTTTATCGAAATGTTGAAATGACCTAGACTGCCTTTCCTACCTGTACAGAATACTGCCGTCCGTGCGGAGGGATATCGGCCGGAGTACGAGCGGACGAGGGCTACTGGAAATGAACTATTTTCTACGTCTCCAAAATCAACGAAAGCATGCAGCGTAGATTTCATTGTTGTTGGCTGCATATTCCTCACAAATATCTATTGTCTATCTCACTTTCAACTTACCTTGGAAGTCTAGGTTCTGCAGTAACAGATTGCGAGTAGCAGCACAGCAAAACGATCGCAGCAAGGAGACAGCCACCGTTCATCGCCTTTATTCTACAATGCGTTTGATGAGCTTCAAGAAAAATAATCGGGTTTGATCGACACAAAAATAATCACATCATGTCACATCATTCACATCATTCACGAGATAAACTGTCGATTCGGTAAATATTATGCAATCAAATGCCGATTGTGAACGGTGCATTTCTTGGAAAACTGAGTAGGAGTAAATCGCTTGATTGTAAATACAAGAGAATTTGCGGAAGCAGAGGAAATCATGAGATCATTGCAATCTCGCAATCTAATCCTTGCGCATCATCAATCGCTTCGACACTAATGACGCATATTTGTTGCCGCTATTTAAGCGGCTTTCTGCGCTAAAAATAGGCAGTGACGGCCGAGATTTGCTGCAGCGATTGCAATAGGAGATTGACATTGAACCAGTGCTACTTCAAACATCCGGCCACCGGCGAATTCTCACGTATCTATCACGCTGTATAAATAGCGTAATTCGAGATCGCGAGACCTTTTCAGAAAAGAAGCGACATCGGCAAACAGCGTAAAAACACACACACATGGGCATTACAGTGCATTCTGCTAACGGGATAGGCGACGGGAAAGGGAACGAGGCTAATTGTGGCAATGCGAGAGGAGGAGGTGCGCCCCCGCAATCCGGACGGGGCAAAATAGGCAAAGGAGTCCCGTCATTCAGCTGCCCCTTAGTCGTCCTGACCGGAGAGTGAGCAGAAATCAGATTCGAGATAGGGACACTAATTATTGTGCAGTTGAGACTACGTTCAGCAATAAGCAGTAAATTGTACGAATGAAGAGACTGTTGAAATGAGTAATTCTGACTGGTCGGGAGATGAAACTAAGACGGTTGGGTTGAAGAGTCGATGCCAATTAGCGAAAAGGTCAGGGCACTAGCGAAATTGAACACCGTCAGACTCGTTGAAAACATGTGAATCAGCATTGAGCGAGGGTGGATGTCCACGACTGATGATAATTATTTCGCTATTCAAACACATTTCAGGTGAAATGGTGACAATCATCGACTAGATACTTCGTGGAAGAGGAAACAACTGTATACTTCAACGCCTCCAGATGTGCGCAAATCGCGTTCGTCAAACACGATAATCGGAAGCATCGAATAAACTTCCAGGGAATCAGAGCACAGTTGTGCCTCGAACACTAGAATTCTGATAATAACTTCCACCGGTGCACGGAAAACAATGCGCGTTGTGACCACATCCTAATTGCTTCGTCAGCCATCTCCCGGGGGATATTTGGGCATCAGAGTTTTGTCACATGAATGGCTGTTGATCTGAGCCGAACACAGACTACACAGCTAATTCCAGGTTTGTAGCAGTTTTATACTCCACTCCAACCGTTCGGGTGGGGGTTAGGGTGGCGAAAACGACTCTCGAGTGAGTCATTTTCACCTCTCTCTGCGGGTGAGTCAGAAAAAAGTGACTCACCCGGCCAGAGGGTATCGTAATCTGAGAGACTGCGGGTGAGTCACTCTTAAGCCAGAGGGGATAAAAGAGTCAAAAGAGTCATAAGAGTCAAAAGAGTCAACTCTTTTTTTTCAACTCGTAGTGGACCAAATTTTATAATTTTTTCACCGTTGAATTTGCCTTTCTCAGTGCAACCGAATAAATGGTCATAAGACCAGAAAATATAATTTATTTATTTTCTGATTTTCGCTGTTCCCCATGTTTCTTGTAGTATTTAGCTGTACCGCTCCATCTTTTCTACTTTGATGATTATTCCATTTTTCAGGCTTTCATATATTTTGATCTCTTGATTTCGTACCCATCCAGGGGCCAGAGGGGTTCAGTCAGAGAGTTCCGAGAAACCGGGATCGGAATGCTAGCCTTCCGTTCAGAACGGATCTTCGGTATATGAGGCTGTTTGCCTTAGGTTCAGCAGAGGTCGGGAACAGGTAAAAAATCGTAAAAAAGGGAGGCAGACTTACTCTTAGCTGTTTCAATGCACATTACATGAATGAGAATGGAGAACTACAGAGGTAAAATGTGAGCATACCACAAAGACCCGCGAGGGTTTCGTGGAAACTGCCGGTTCGAACTCTTCTTCACTTCTGCCGGCTCTTCTTCTCTCTCAGACTCCGCCTTCTCTTATCCTCGACTTTCCAGAACGCCTCTCTATTTTATTTTACTTTCCTACTCCTGATCACCCCCTCTTGTGCTCAAATAAACGCTTATTTCACCCTGCATACTAGAGTTGTTTGCTCGAGTGACACTCGCGAGTGAAAAATGAGAAATCCACTCGCGAGTGTTTTTGTAGAATTCGAATCGAGAATTGATTAAATTGAACACTCCATTGAATCCCCCTCAGAATGGAGAGACCGGTCGCCTGACTTTGGCGAGGAGAGAAGGAATGAGAGAGAATTCATTTCACTCGGCGAGTGGATTTGACACGCGAGTGCGAACAAAGGAATTCACTCGCGAGTAGAGCTTCGAAAACAAACGAGTACTCGTCGAGTTTTGAAAATGAGTACTCGTTTTCCGAGCCATTCGAGTACTCGTTTTCTCGGCGAGTACTCGCGAGCATTTCACTCGAAATGGGCGAGATCGGGCGGTCGATTTGAAGTGAGAATGATGCGAATGGCGAGTTATGTTTCAAGAATGAAATAAATAACGAATCAGATTTTCTTTTTCGGAACACATTAGAACCCTTTTGAAAAAAATCTCTTTTTATTTTCCTGATGAAACATATCTAGATTTGAAGGTTGAATTTCATTCAGCGCCGATCATTCCTCGATCCATCGACCGCGCGAGTACTCGCGCGAGTACTCGAATGAGATGAACAAATGCTCGTCGAGAACGAGTATTCGTTTTCTTTCTCTAAACGAGTACTCGTTTTCGCGAGATCGCTTGTTTTCGAAGCTCTACTCTCGCGAGTGGATTTCTCATTTTTCACTCGCGAGTGCCGAGTTACTCGGAATAACACTCCTCTACTGCATACAACATTGGCCTACATATCATGAGAATTGATCATACACAAATGAGAAAAATATTTCAGACAGGGAAATAAAAAATACAAAGGGGTTGATGGTCGTATCATATTTTATTCGATTGCACTCGAAAAAACGAGTTCAACCGTGTCAAATTTGTATAATTTGGTTCAGTATGAGCTGAGAAAAGTGGAACGACTCTTTTGACTCATTTGACTCTTTTGACTCTTTTATCCCCTCTGGCTTAAGAATGACTCACCCGCAGAGAGTGAGGCTGTAAATCCGCCTCTTGCGGTTATTCGAAAGAGAGAGACGTAAACATGACTCACCCGAGAGTCGTTTTCGCCACCCTAGTGGGGGTGCTATTCCTGTCGAGCAGTGATTTTCGTTCGCCAATTTGTCTATGAATACGAGAATAAGGTGCTAGACTGAGCGGATCGTTGACGAAGAGATCCAGAAAACGGGCAAATGCGAGGGAAACATGAGATAGGGAACATGCGAGAAGAAAGGAGGAGGATGGGTCTAGCCAGAAGAAAGGGAGGGACTAATGAAAGGGGAAGAGAGATAAGCCCTTCTTCGTTAGGGTTTCTGCTGCCTTACACGTACGAAAATGAGAATAGGGAATAGTAGAATAGTCTCCGAGAATGCAGGATTGTTCAAGAATAGTTTTGAACGGCATAAAAAACAAGATCCTTCGAGGAATGTCGAGGTCAATGAACAAACCTACGTAAAAATAAACGTTAATCGTTCTTCGAATTCGTGTGAAATTTGGTTTGTTTTGGGCACGAGGAGTAGTGTAACAACCTGTTTTATTCTGGAACGTTAAGTTCAACGAGGGAGAGAAGTTTACGAAGTGGGGGCGAGAAAATTGAGCGGGGAGAAGGGCATCGCACGGCACAACAGCGGGTCTGCCACGCCAGAGCCGGTTGTGCCGTGGGGGCGACGATTACTAATTGTAGTAGCACAGTGGTGTGGTGTGGGGTTACGGTAGGTGGTCAGCTAGATCAATCGGGAACTGGGCCGGGAAGGGATGCGGTCGAGCGGCGTGCCGTACGGCAGGTACAGTTGCTCCAGGAGCAAAGCGTTGCTGCTTGGGGAGCCGGAGCCGGAGAATGCCGCGTATGGGAAGGGCCGGAGAATGGGAGAGAAGGCGTCGTGTCGTTTGGTGAACAAGGCGGACGCGGACGCGGATACGGAAGACCGGTCGTAGGTGGGGAAAGCCCGGATGGTGGAGATTGTGAGCAGTAGCAGTAGGAACCATCGCATCCTGTAATAAAGATGATTATTTTATTTTGTATGTTATGTTATAAGAAATTTAATGTTCTTGCAAGCCTAATGCGATCACATGATCTAATCTGTCATGAGAGTTTCAGAAAAAAACGGAGCAGGAAGTTATCAAAATTGCGAGGACTAATTCTCTAATGTGTTTCAATAATTTAGTTATCTGACAATCTTCTCAAGTTATGAGGATGTTTGAGCCCTTAGTCAGATAAATTAGATGCCGATCGTCATGTTTCCCTAACTTCCTTCTTTAATTAGTCATCCGAGCTCTCATTCCTGTCATTTTGTTCGCGTATGCTATTGAATTGGCGGGATTATTGTAATGAGAAAAGGTAAAGTTGCTTCCACAATCACGGCGATTTTACAGTTGTCATGAGACAACGGCGCCTAAAGGGGTTCACAGGCCAGGTACGATTTTATTAATGTATTATTGTCGTTTCTTGCAAATACTCACATGTTGATTGTTGGATGTCTTGATGCGGAGACCAGAAAACAGGATGGCGACCGAAGACGAGCGGGGAATTACCTCAAGTAGCATCGTTCAACCATGAGGCTGGCTAATTTCTCGAGACATTCACGCGGCAAAAAATCATCATTAAACGACGAACATGTAATATCGAAGATCTTTTACGATCTTAGTCACACGGGATTACATAGGCAGAACAAAAACACAGTGAAGAAAGAAGGGAATTGGATGGAAGGAATATTCGAGGGGCTGTTATGCCCGCCTCAGATACGCAGAGTGCATTCCATCACATCAGTATACCGGTCAATCATCATTGTACGATATTTGGATAATCGCATCTCCTCATTTCACATCATGTCATCTAGAGCGAAAAAGCTATGCGTGGGTGCGCAGGCCGATTACTAGCGCTTCAAAGACTAATAACGGGCCCAAAAAAGGCCTAAAACGAAGGAGACTGGGTTCGTCGCAACAAACCAGCAGCCTGGACTAATTGGGGGGCGGAATTGCCCCCACTCACTCATTGACCGTTGCAATTGCATTAGGGAGGGTGGGAGTGAAATGTGCAGCTCGGTTAGTGTATGAATAAACGCATTACAGCTACTGATTATGCGGGAAAATTGGAAGCGTTATAGCGAGCAAATCGAGCATGTTCGGAGAATCGCGCGACATCTATGCCTAAAAATGACAGCAAAATGCGCGTCCGAGAATGGCATAATTCATACCCAGAAAGTCTCCCGGGATTGTATTACGCCATACTCGGTCATTGTGGGGGGGGGGGGAGTGGTGACAAAAGGAACGAGAAAAGTCCAGGAAACTGAGCGAAACGCATTTACTGAGAAATTATGTCGTGCCAGTCACAGTGTGTGTGTGGCGAATAGGATTAGTTTCAGAGATTAGGGGCCACGTAATGGAATGAGATGCAAGGACGAAACGTTGTGATGGTAGATTGAGAGCGTTCTGTAGCATAATTGTCACGCAAGAAGCATACCGAATGAAACGACAATTTCCGCCCAAGTTGTTATGAATTATCACCATTAGCTACGAGACTTGAAAGCGGAAACCAATTCCCTAAAGATTTCTTCGCCATAGGAACTGCGAGCAAAAAAGGCCGTCGGCGAGAACCAAATCAGCATTTTTTCACGTGTTTTCGCATGTCACGAGAGCGCGACTTTAGTTCGAATTTCACCCCTCGCGAGATACTCGAATCCGGGGCCTTCCGGGGGTAATCCAACACTGCGATCTTCAATTAACGCTCACAAAGTGTTTATTCCACACGCAATCGGAGGGAAAGGGCGCGAGATGGATGGGGACATACGTCTAGTGAGTAGTATAGTATACGATGATTAGAGAATGGGGATTACGGTATGCTGAGGTTAGCTGGGTTACGGTAGAGATTACGGTATGGTTGAGTATCATAGGAAATTTGGTGAGATCCAGTCGTGATTCATGGTGAAACAGGAAGAGAGACGAAAGGGGAAATGAAGGGTGGGGATGGAGGAATCTCGGGGCGCGAAATGAGAATTGGGGAGGCATCAGAGTGATGCGAAAGTCAACATTGTGCACTGCATGAGGAAGAGATTTGGAGATGGGGTGGGGGGGGGATCTTGCTAGGAGGAGCGTTGTTTCAATAGGCGAAAACAGGAGAAATCTCAGGCGAATAAATAAATAAAGCGAATAAGCACAAAATACACAGAAAATACAATGGAAGTTGTTGCTGTTGCTGATGCTCAATCGTCGGTTCTCTCAATACGGTAAATGAACAGTGTTTACAAGAAGAAAACATGGGGGTACTTGGGGAATAGTGAATGCGGAGGAATCAACGATAATGGTGGTGCTGTATAGTGGACAGTAGAGGATAATGATGAGGAGGCAAGGAAGAAGGAGGAGGAGGAAGGGACTAAACGAGCGCCCTCCTCCTCATCGCGACTCATGGGTCATTTTGCGACCACGAGTGTGAACGTTACGATGAGTGGAGGGGGTAGAGACGCTTATAAGGAGGGGCTAGGACGACTTGATAAATTGAATGCGCCCCTAATGAATGGATAATTCGTGGCGAGTAGTAGTCTATTCAGAAGGGGTGGAGGCATGGCATCATTCGTAGTATTAGGTACTAATACTGAAAGATGTGCAGAATGTTATAGGTTCGTCGTGGGTATGAGGCCATGTGTGTGTTTTATTAAAATAGGAATATCGGATGAGCTGGAGGGGGGGGCGACTTGTTCACCATAGTGAACATTTCTTCGCGGGGTTCATGAAGGATCCGACTGGGCACGAGAATGCTTCTGAGAAGGCCGGAGAGTTTTGTAGCGGTCCAAGTACCCTGAAATCAACACCGAGGTCAGCATCAGAAATCCAGTGAACCCGTCCTGACCGAGGAGCCAGACATCGGGCTGTTTATTCAGCCTCGTCAAGTGCTGCTTTAGAAATACCCCCCGCGATTCCGAGAGACGCTTCTCGCGCATAGGTAATGATGCCCCAAACTACGAAAAGATCCAGTGGCGCGGGTTCGCAGAATCGGGTCAATGATGCTACTTTCGCCCCAGTACACATGTTGACACTGCTGGGGAGCTAAAACGGGACAGCTGGACTGGCTGTTTACCTCAGTTTCTCTACTGAATGCGTGCCTGACGTCGCCTTGGAAAGTGCGCACCAGTTCTGAGCGTAGGCGACGAAGAACGCCTGGAATTTGGATAATTTAAATAATTATTTAATTAATGAATTACCTTCTCAGGATCGAGTCCCAGTCCAGGCAGCAGGGTCTTGCCGAGATCATTGTTCTTCTTCCAGGCCTTAATTGAGTTAATTAGAATTATGACCCGGAGAACTACCGTACCTTATGAGCGACACCAATTGCGATATTGTCCGCAATGTTCTCAGATAGCACAGCGTCTTCGGTTCTCTGCAAAATATTCGGATAATTAATTTCCAGAGTCGAGCAAAATACCATTTCGCCCAGATTCTTGTACTGTGCTTGGAAGCATTTCTGCCTTTCTTCATAGTTTCGGGAGGTCTCGCCTACAGTCAAATTCTGGTCGAGTCCGGTCGGTCCGTGCAGACGGCCTGTAAATTGATTGAGTTTCCTCAGCTTATAAAATTTCTTTTGTTGTAGAACCTCCCGCATTTGTTTGTTATTTTTTCAGAGAAGTTATTCTCTCTTCGAAATTATTCCAATTTTCAGGGGCCAATTTTAGCCGCGTGCTTATCCGTGTTTCTTGCCATGCTCATCGGCACAAATTACGTGCTCATTCAGCGATCCACTCCTCGCCTACGTTGCTAATTTCGTCCCATCCCTCACTTCCTTCCGCTTTGCCGATCAGCGATCGCTTATTCAGGCCGAAGAGCGCTCGAAATACGAGCTGCCGTCTCCTCATTATGCATACTCTCTCGCCGCTCAGGCTTGCGAGTCGTGTTTCGTGGGCATTATTCAGCTGTGAATAATAGCTGTGAATAGCCCCACATTACGACCAGGAAGAAACACTCTCCAGTGTTCGCGTGTTTCCTGGTGCATGGTTCTCTCGAGCAGCAAAGCGACGCCCTAAGTCCCTCGCTAAGCCTCCTCGATTCATTCCTGCTACCACTCTACCATGAGAGTAATTAGTAGCAAGATGGTGGTGGTGTGAAATGGATTCTCGCTAAATGAGTGTCGTGTAGCATGATTGCCGCCTTGTCGTCTCCTCTTTCCCAGGAAACCGCAGCGAGAGTCGGATTATTATCCCACGCGCGCGAGTAGGGGAGGGGGAGGGATGAGCAGTCTTGGCTGACGAGGAAATACTCTCTTCATTTGGCATGCTTTCTCGTCCAGTTGCCTTGTGAAATCAGCCTTGGAGAAGATGAGTCGGCATAACAAGAATCTGCCTCCTTATTCTCCTCGCTTCGGAGTATCATAATTGTGAGAAGGCGGAGCAGTATTGGTCACGTCTCTTCATTTCTTTTCTTTCTAATTGATGAGACGAAGTGAGAGAGAGCAAGGAAAATGAGGAGAGGCAGACGATTGCTCGCGAAGGAGGGGATGATGGACAACAATTAGCAGCGCCGTGTAGCAAGAAACCAGATGACGTCGTCGACGACAATGACCACGCATAAGGGAGAAGCAGCGGATGTGTCGGAACGGAACGTCTAATTGGCGTTGTTTAGAATCTCTCGACGAGGTTCTGCAGAATCCCAACGTCCGTAGAGACATTCGGAGCCCATAAACAATGATGGATGATCGTGGTCGTCAGCGGTTGTCGGAATCGACAATTAGCAACGTCCATTTGTTTCTTGGAAATGCCTTCGAATAACAAACACACATCTGGAAATTACGGTCGCTTGCAAAAAAATTACCTTTGAAGTCGAAGCCGTGCGACATTTCGTGACCGACAAAGACACCGACGCCTCCGTAGGAGTAGAGACTGGAAATAAATTGAATTTGTTGCATTTTTAATTGTATTTTACAATTTTTAACATGTTTTCCTGACCAAGGCAGACGATCTAATTACGCTAATTGTCTCACAGAACAACATCTCGTATCTCTTCATTTTGGGTTCTCTATCGCATTTTCTGACTGGCGAGAGACCATATCGAACGAAGAGACGGCAAGCTCTTCTCCTCATTTCATTACTCTACACATACTAGGGCTGGAAAAGGGGAAAGGGTCTCTTCATTCAGCCTACTATTTCGTCTCTCAAACCGCTGAGAGAGCACATAAAGTAAATAGAGCAGTCTCATCACATGCCTGACTGAGACACAAAGAGCTCGCTTCCTTCATTCAAATTGGCTAATCTAGGCGCGAATGAGACGTGAGGGGGCGAAATTGTGCCCCATCGAGGACACTTTATTCGATCTTTGGCCGGGATTCCACTTCAAGGTCGTTCTTAGAAGAGTGGCTTAACCCAAAATATTCCAAAATGAAAAGGAGTCATATCCGACCGACAACCGTTCATTGGGGTCGACAACTAGGAAATATTTCAAACATCTTATGAGGATGTACGGGGCATGAAAGGTCGATATTTCGAATTTGAATTATTACCTAGGCAGTGTCGAGTCGACGAACTGGTCCAGCATCATCAGAATGGGGAAGAGAATCGAGTTGGATTCGAAGTTGTAGTGAACGTTAACGTTGAACGGATTCGTGTCGGCGGGCCATTCGTCGGGGTTCAGGGGTTCTGAAACGTCAATTATTTATCTTATTTTGTTTTGGGATCTTCTGAATCTTCCAATCTTCCATCCACTTTTCGTTATGTTTCAGGCACTCTTCGAAAGTCTATTGTCAGTGTTCTGAGTAGTAGACCCTGTTCATTCAGTATAAAACAAATCCCTCAAAATCCTCTTTTTCTCAAGTTTTGCTTGCTGTTTGTTGGTGTTTGCACGGCTCGTTCGCATTTCGCATTGATAGTTTTCGCCCCGCGGCCCTTCTTTCCTTGTTTGCGCGCGCGGGGGAGGGAGTGCAACAACCAATTATTCGCGCTCTCGCTTCTCTTAGGTCTTAGATCGGGAGCGAGGGAGGGGAGCAAATACGGTATAGGCCGAAAGTACCGACGCCCTTCATATTGTGATCGTTATTGCCTCCCCCCCCCGGCGTCATTTCGAAAAGGACGCGCGCAATGAAGTCCCACTATTGTTTTCGACAGACCTAGAACAATGAAATGTGAGCCGCCCATAACAAAAGTCTACATAATCAAGCGTCTACCGAAATTAATGCGGTACGAAAATAATATTACCGTGAACCCGGGACATCTTGTTGAAGTGAATGTTGCCCATCACATTGGGGAAGAAGATGGTCCACGGCAAAGATTCGTTGATCATCTTAATTAGTTAATTAATTGCGTTAATTAAAGGTTATTTACCAGTTCAGATTCCCTATTGAGGGCCATGACGTCACGCGAGGCTTCCGGGACGCCCAGACGGATGCGAATATTCTCGGCCTGGAAATGAATATTTATTTTAATTAATATTTAATTAATTAATTAATTACCTTCTCAATCATAGCTGGTCTATCTCGATTGTCCACTACAGCAGACGTCCTCAAAGTCTCGATGTACTCTTTTCGCGTAGCCTCGGCGATTTCCTTGGCGTATTTGATGTTCTGTAATGGCACGTTCGTGATTAAATTGTACTATCGTCACTAAATCTCACAGAATGTGTCATACGATGGAATGTGAAAAGTACGAACCACTTTGCTTTTCCCTGCTCTATAATTTCTGACGATTCAATCATCAATTTTCGGTGCACGGATGATTGATTGCAAGTGAAGAAAAGTACAGGTGAAATTCTTACTAATCTCAACGCACACCAGCTGCTACACCCCAGCTATTTTTCTGTACCTAGAAACTGATGATAATAACATTATTACCTCCTGCAATCGGACACCGAAGAACCGTTCGAGAAGGGAGACGAGTCCTAGCTGGTTCGACATTCCAACTCGCTTGAGGCAGAACACATTGCGATCGGTGTTTCCGTTGTAGAGCAGGTCGAGAATCTGAAAATATTTAAAGGTTCATAAATAATGATGTTTCAAGATAATATATCGGAGAAGTCATGGAAGTTTTATGAAATTTATGGGAGTCTCTTTGAGTTGATTCTCTTTTTGCAGAGT
The DNA here is from genome assembly GCA_900490705.1 of Pristionchus arcanus. NCBI lineage: Eukaryota > Metazoa > Nematoda > Chromadorea > Rhabditida > Neodiplogasteridae > Pristionchus > Pristionchus arcanus. The sequence goes on from LS486635.1 coordinate 367,378, forward strand.
TCCCCAATCTTCTCGATTCTCCATAGCGAATCTTCACCTAGCTTCTCGTCACTCATTTCGAAGCAGCAACCGCATGTTTTTCACCCCTCTAGACTCCTTTATTATTCATTGGAGAGTGGCAATTTTTATTGCTCGATATTTTCGCGCGCGCTCGCAAAAAGTTATTTTTCGTCTGATCTCCACTTCCGTACCGAAAATAACGCGGCGCTGCAGAAAAATGCTGATGGAAACAATAACAAAAATATCGGATTGCAAAGCTATCAAGGCGGAGAACCAGATAAAATAATCGACTAGAATACTGGAGACCCAATTATTACCTCCAATCCCTCCGGAGACTTGTGCACTGTCAGTTTTCCGCTGTGAATGTAGAGCATGATGAACTGCTTGAACTTGATGTAGTCCTTGATGATCGCTTGGCCTGCAGATTTCAATATTTTACAGTTTAGAATTTCGATTGCGTTTCAAAATCATTTCAAATTCACGAGAAATGGAAACTAAGTAATGTCGAGAAGGTTATCGTTGACGAAAAAATTTCAAATAAGCGAAATACCTTCAGGATTATCGTACGTCTTTAGTAGATCCAGAAGCCGATACAACCATGCTCGACCTAAAAGTATAATTATTTTTTCCCCGAAATACCTTTTCGAACGTTCAAAGTGACGTGATCAGTGCGAACAAATATAAAATTCTCATCCATTTATTCACGAACTTCGACTACAACTGTCAATCATGCGGAAGAAAGCGGTTTGTTGGTACCGGATAGGTACAATGGTACCCAAGCGGCCAAGCATCGGGTCATAAAAACCACACTTTACCTAGTAAACTTTTAAAGTCATTATTCTTAGGATTATCGAGGACGTTGACAAGTACTGAAATATAAACCTGGAGCAACGATGATCTTGGTGCTCAGTGAGCTCGGCACTGCCATGAATCCGCGAAGGAAGTGGTAGAAGTCGAACTGAAAACGATCATAAACTTATTCCGCTGAATAAACATTAATCAAAAGATTTTATAAAGAAAAGAAAACAAGTACAACACACCGAACTCCCTGCCATCTGCCTCAGGTCGCCTAGAGTTGTCTCCATCTGCATATCCGGGTCGCCGTGTAACTAAAAATTCACGATAGAAAAGGCCCATCGTTTTGAGAAAGGGAGTGTTTTTTGTTGTTGCTTGAATTAGAGACTAATGATGAATGACAAAAATGCGAAAAATATTCAATTTACGATACCAAAGGAGAGATCCTGGCGAGCTTGGTGTCGAACAGAATCGCATGGGCCAATCCGATTTCGAACTCCTTCGTGATCTCCATGCCGAGCATTCCGGCGACCTCGTATCCGGTGGTTTTGAGGATGTTCAACTGAAAATATATTTTGGAACAAAACACCTCCAAATATCAAATTCAATAGGAAACCGCTGCTCATATGAAATTGATGAAACACATTTTTTTCGAGATTCAGAAATTGAAAAGTTCGTACCAACGGGTTCCCCGCTTTGCCCGCCAGCAGCAGCTCGACATCGTACTCGACGGGAGCTGCGTAGTGAGCGACAGAGCCGAGGATGGGAACAGCTTCCTCAATCTAAATAATCATTATAATAAAAAGATAGATAAAAATGTTGCTGTGCTTTTTTGGTTCATATTGACGTTTTTATAAAGGTGCGGATAAGAATGAAAAGTGGATAAAAATATTACAATAAAACAAATAAACTCACCGTCAACGCCGCATGAGTATTATCTTTCGGATTCACAACGGCAGCGATGGCGAAAACGGATATGGCATTCATTCGGTAGGATCTGAAGTTAGTTAATTAGCAAAATTATTAATTATCGCTAATCACCCGACGAGCACGTCTTCCAATCGCATCTCGTTTGAGGCTGTGGTGATCCAGCCCCCGACCTCCTGAAATGAATATGTTTAAAATTGATTAAATATTTTAAATAATCAATTAAATAATACCTTGTCAACGAAAGCAAAGACAGCCGCTGCATCCTCAACATTATCGGCCATGCATTTCTGAAATTGTTTTATTATTTTCAATTTTTTTTTCAGAATGATTAACCTGATAAGTGGTGACAGCGTCGCGCTGCGCGTTGGTCAGTTCCTTGAGGAGTGGAGGTGATTGCATATCTGGAACGATAAATTGACCATCATGGTTATCGCGTATATATACTCCGTATTGGGGTCAGTGCTATGGTTTCAGTAACAATATTTGAACTCACTCTGCGTCAATACGTGTTCTATCCTATCGAAAGCGCGGAAGGCAGTTTCGTGAATCGCATTCCACTCTGCGGGGCCCTTCGTTCGCTTCACAGTGCTAAAATAATTCAAATATCATCGGAGAATAATGGAAGCGGCACGTACTTCTCCATCCACCCTGCACAGACGTATTCGTAGAAGTCATCGCACGGTGCGGGTCGATCATCAGCAATCTCGGGGTTGATCCTGTGCAGAGTGGCCGCAGACGACTCGGCGGAGCGCCGAAGAGCCTCTGAGGCGGCGATGCAGGAGGGAGTTGTACAAGCTGGAAAAAATTGTCAAATATATTTTTAAAATTCGCTTCAGCATAATCTTGACGTTGTGCCCAATTTGTGACTTTCTTTCCAGTCGTCACGTCTGTTTTTTTCCTGCCACTCTGTAATCATTGCCTTGCTAACCATCACTTTCTGTGATATTTATTTATGCTACTGCTAACTTCCGCTAACTGTATCCGCCAATTATTCCTGCTTTCCCCTAACAATATGTGATTACATCTGATACGAATTCAAGAGAAGTAAAATTCCCTGGAATCTACGCATGAGCTTGCTTTTTCTGTGCTAGCTTCTTCTTTGAGCGCAAAGTTCCTGCAAGTGACAGCTTTCGATACAAACTGACGTCGATGCTCGACACTTACACCCTCACTTACTACTCTCCTCATTTCACACACCCCTCGCATCTCCACCCTATACTAGAGCCGTAAAATGCGGAGATCCGTCGAATTACCCTACTACTCTCGCTCGCCGCCCTTTCGAAACTCGTGCTAATTCAACCCAGACGTGATGCGATGGGTTTCAGACCCTCAAAGTGTGACTCAGTATGACGTGTGAGACTCAGATTGGGGAGAGATTGGGAGTGTATCCATCAAATATCCATCAAGTCCTCCGCATTCTCTAGTGGATGGAAGCCCTATGCGGGTCATCCCTCCATTCTTCGAAAGTGTGAGGGCACTTGAAGGATGTCTGCCCATGTGTGTGCGGGAATGAAAAGTAAAGTAGTGAAGGAAGGGATTAAAGACCCGTCGCGGGTCGGGGCTTCGGGCCCAATCACAGGTATGGCTTACTATTCAGTAGTGTGTGGTTGAAAATAGCAGCCGTAAGGAGGGAGGAGAGTACCTGAAATGGAAGCCGGAGTTTGAAACATCAGACTCGAAAATATTGAAAACATTATTTTTGAAATTAAGAAATAAGGAAATTACCAGTAATGAGAGAAAGACGATTGAGAACAGCAACAACCTTTTGCGTGTACACTAAAAAGCCATATTTTAATAACTATTTCAATTATTAAAATAAATTACCCGTATTGTGTAAAATCGTGAGTTATGATATGCGTCTTCAGTGACCTTTAGAGCGGTTGTCTCTTCTGGAGACGTTGACTGAAAATTATTTCATTATTTCATTTCTTATTTTTCTATTTTTCAAAAATACTTTTCACCCAGCCTCCTCCCTTTATGCGCTTGCAAAGATATAAAAGGGAAGGCGCAGACCACTTTCCGGCTCTGCTCTTGGAATGTGTTGCCATTCCGTAATGCATTTTCGAGAGAAGAGACTAGGACCAATCTTTGAGAGCAGAACCACAAAAAGGGGGAATCCGATACTCTTGTCGTCTGGTATTCTTGTGTCCTACCGATTACAGATGGTCCGTCACAACAAATCCGAATTCCGGGAAGCACAAACACACCCAAAATATACGGCACTTGTATAGTTTCCCGGAGGATCGGCCGAATTTCAATGATCCTACCAACGATTCATTAGGTGGAAAAAAAATCAACAAAGTTACTAAATAACCTTGATTCGGAGATAAGATTGTGGACGGGTGTCGATAGATGATTGTGAGGGTGTTGATAGTGTTGAACACGCCTATTATTGACCCCACATCCCACACACCCTACCGAAGTGGTCCCCAGGGGGCAAAAGTGAGCTCATAGGGAACGGGAGGGTCATAATTCATCCATTTGGTCCCTTACGCCTCTCCCGGATGCCATCATTATCTCCCAGTTTCCTCGTCATTTCCCGATGTTTTTGGGCGAGATTTCGTGGATCCTTGTCGTAAAATAAATTATTCAGACCCCCCGAATGGGTACGCGAAACGTGGCGAGAGCCCATGTTTTGCTGCGCTCGAGAGCAATATCGAAATCAATCAGGAAATGTTGTTGCTGGCGGGACAAATTATCCATACATTTGCAGAGGTCGAGAGACATTTACGAAAAAGTGATGTGAGACAAGACTCTTGGAAGAAGTTATTAGACATGTTGCAGGCTCTTCCATGAGCAAACAATAGATGCAGTTGTAAATGCGGGTTCCCCTATAGGTCGCGGCTAATTTGAGGGTGGGCGAGAAATTTTGGGGAGTGGTCGCGATTGTTCCGAGAGCAAGCTACGCTGCAGCCAAGTGGGATCGAAAGAGCGCTATCAATTGGATAAATCAGGTTTGATGATTGCAATCACTTCCGCATTCCTAGCGTGCTGATCATACAGATCATATAGAAAAAGGATGAGCATTGGACTGTATCCTCAAGGATTTGGTAACTTAGAAAAAAAAGGCAGAACTTAGAAAGGAAGAAGAAATGCGTCAAATTGCAAAGGAAAGCAGACCAAAAATTTCGAAAATCACACACATTCGAATAGGCGACGAGCGGTGCGAAATCATCCGCGTCCTGATTCCACAAGAAGGTCAGCAAGCCCCTCCGTCGCATATCCTTTGTCATCTTTCCAGAGCCGGGAACTGATCAGCGCCAGAGCCGGGAAATGCTCACGATCCGGGACTGAGTGGCCCGCGAAGCCCCGCGAAATGTAGTGGGGTGGGACTGGCACAGAGTCGTAAATCCGAGAGCCGTGTCCGTCAAATGGGGTCCGAAGTGCCGGCTCTGCTTATTCTCACCGACGCGAAGTGAGCGAGAAAGGGCGGGGATGAATAGGAGGAGGGGAGTGGATGAACAATAACAGAGCAGCAAGGCAGCGGCAAGCAGACTGAGAGACAATCCAAAGTGAGCCTGGCAGTGGCTCTTCGTCAGATTGGTGTGTGTACCACAGGATATCCTCGTGGCTAATAAGAGGAGACGAGGGGCGGGGAGGGGAGACAAAGCGGAGGTTCTTTGTCTTCTTCGGCTGACTGATGCGCGAGAGGTCCGTCAATCCGTTTCCCATTCGATTTCCTCCCCGTCTTAGAGGAGGCGTCAAATTCGTCACCCCACACAAGCATCTTTCAGAATCTGACGCAGTTCTCTAAATTGATGAGCGTAAAGTTCAACCATCCTCTGGGTTCTGTCTCTGCTGAATATTACGGATTACGTGGATGTGCCGCAATCTTTGAGTTGAGATTTTAGCCTCCTAGGCATGAGCACGTAGTAATGATTGACAGTCATCACTCAATGAGAATAGATTGTGCGAAGGAATGTGCGTGCCGGATGTTATCATATCACAGGAATGATATTGTTCCAATAATCATCTCATTGACAGCAAGCTCCAACAGACGCCGTGGCGCTTGTGATGTGGCACGAGGGTTGACTTTTGCTCTGACTAACTAGGTATTGCGTTAGGTAACGAGGGTCAATGTTCATTCCATCGAACCATTTGTTGTTGTTGAAGCTTCCTGTCAATCAGAGTAGCTTCAACAGACAACCCGGCGCCTGTAATCCTATTTTCTCAGGCCAACTAGGGATCATTCCACATCAAGAGGGTCACCGGTCAAAGGCTATTTGTGACTGACACGCATCACCTGAGCCTACGTCACACATCGGGTTCACTCAATCATTCGATACAACGAAATTTCTGCAGATGGGGGAACAATTCTCACGCCCGCGACCAAATGTCGACCAAGTTTGTCTTATACTCCCTCGCAACCTACAAATCACCCCCATGAGTAGCCTTAAATCTCCTCCATTTCGCGTGATATATCACTCGCAAACTTGTCGAACCGTGCGAAAAATGTGATCAACTTTGCGCTAATATCACGAGCATTGAAGAAATCATGAAGGGACACGTGGGCTATGAGAATGGAACTTACGTAAATCAGCCACATCATTCAGTAAAAGAAGTATTCGGGAAGTTTGCGAATGCATCAGCGCATGTGGAAAGAAGCGGCCGCAACACTTTCACTTGTAAGCAGATCTATTACCCTCGAGTGAGAAAATGAGCCACCTTCAAGAGCTAAGTGGCGGGTTGCTGCGGGGGAAAATATGCTGAGACCGGTGCAAGATTCACGCTATATATAGTTTCATCATTCTCACGTTTGCGCCCAACATAGCAATCACCATTTGTTAAACTGGAACTAGATATGCGCCCTTAGCGACTGTGAAGGCATATATAAAATGCATGGAAAAGCAATACCGGCGATTATCTCTGTGGTAAAAGCAGGACAGAAGGTTCAATTCTCCGGTACGCGCTCCTCTCACAATATTATTCCTGCAAAAATTATGCTCATCAACGAGCAGAAACGCAGCAGCTTTTCTCGTAAAGATCACTACAGAGCCAGCACATTCAACTCTGCGTCCCCTCATTGTTCACTCATTATTTACTCAATACGGTATCATCGCTGTGCGTAAGCACACGTTAGTCTAACAGTCAGCCTACCAATGAGCTTGCGAAGATTTTGTTCCAATGGTCTAGGTTACGGAACAAACAAATTACCGTAGGCGCCAAGTTCGCTTAACAAATCTGAGTAATTGGTCTCTAATTGGTGCTTGCATGCTTGCATATGCTGATGACTAACTCCAAAAAAATGTTACCAAATCACAGTGTCGATGCTTTACTACCTATGTGTCATTTGTAAAAATTACTCATAAAAAATTCTTCACAAGCTCTGGTTAGTAAGTAATAAATTCATTGGTAATTGCAAGTGATCTTATCTTTAATGAGTCATTAAAAAATCTCCACAAGCTATGGATAGTAATCAACTTCATTGGAAGTAGCAAGTGATTGTGAATAGAACCAAAATTCAAAAGGAGATGTTAAAGAAGGCGTCCCACGAACCGCGCCGGCGATTATGCAAAGTGAGGAATGAGAGGGGCGCTCTCCTCATTCCGCACGCTCTCTCGCTCGTTGCCTGCGTTTCAGGGTCACTTGGAACGCAGCCAATTGATCATAACTCAGTTCAAACGAAAAATGGTGACTTGGGGTTTCGAAAGTGTGATCGGGTAACAGCGACCCACCACCTCACATAGATAACTCAGTCGGCCAGGTATTCGTGGGACACCTTCTTTAATTATATTTGGGGGTGCGATCTGTCGTGGATTGTGAAACATTGTACGTTCCTTCGAAGTTCATTGGAAACTGTTATTTTGTGTGATTACCCCGTAATTAGTGATGGCGTTCACATCATCTTTCGATGATCTGCTCAGATCGCGCAGCCTTATCGACCATTCCTCGCCTGCCACAACTGCAATTCTAGACGAGGATTTGGTAATGTTACAGTTTTTCGATGACACACGACTATCACCGAATTAGCAACGCTGCTACAGTAGCAATCACCTCATGAACATCATAACGAATCGCGAATTTGATAACATTACGCGGGACTATTCGAAACTATAACAAGTAGGGGATCAGATCAGCATCTAGAAGAAAGAATAGATTTTGTAAATGATCGCACAAAGCCGCAACAGGTGAGGCGCAAACATACTGCAATAGGCAGAATGTTGCATTGAGACTTGAAGGAACAGACAACAATGGCAGATCAAAAACGCTTCGAACTTTGATATCATCAAGTAGTAAAGTAGTACGTGTAGTGCAATAGACCAAGGCACGACCACCTGGCCACAACTGGAACCGTTCTTCTTCTCTGGTATCGAAATGGTGCAGCAGCGCGAAAATGCACAGAGAGACTAGAAATTGGGCGCGCAGAGATCGAATTGACCATGAATGCGAAAGGAAATGCGGAACAGAACGAAATGCATCGATGATGCTCGATTGGATGAACAGGAGGGAGGTGTAGGCGGAATAGGATATAGATTGTATGGTACTGGATGCGTCAGGGCTGAACAAACGATAAATATAGGTGGGCTTCAAGCAGTTGGCAAATATTTCATCATAGACTGAATATGAGGAAAACATTGTTTGATCTCGAGATGATCTTCTATTGTTTTGCTGGGAATTTTTCAATTGGTTCTAAAAACGTAAGGAAGCATAGAATATTAAGCGACCATGGAAGGTTCTAATCCGTCACAATGTCTGTTGATCATAGACTAGGGATGGCTTCGCAAGAAATGGTTTCTTCATTTCGCACACTCTCTGTCACACACAGGTAGGCGAGACAGCACATGACTTGAGGAATTTTTGACATTCATCGCCAGACGCGGACGTAGGCGGCAAAAGGGCTCGCGCACACACAAAATTACACGACAATGAACAATCGAGAGACGAAAGATACGGATGACTTGTTGTACTAGAGGAGGTCTCTCTCATTTCACAATACTCTCTCTTTTCTTTGACTGACGAGAGACAAGGGAAAATGAGGAGATGGGAACATTCCTCGAAGGAGATTGACGTGTCGTGTGGAAATGACGTCGTCGCCTTCTTCGCAAGCTAGCTCAAAACAGCCGCTACTGAAGTAGGCTAGTCGAAGTAGGAGTAATTGAATTTGCAGCAGGCGCGCAGTAAAGGTCAAGCAAACTTGCGCACTGTAGCGAATGATTCGGACTTATGCAGGCGTTTTGGAACTTTTTTCTATTTTGGCCTAAAAAACAATATCTCTGAATGTTGTGAGGGTAGGGAATGATAATGATAGGGAGGGAATACTCTGCGAGAAAAGGTTGAACCGAAAATCGAACAAGTTCCGGAGGTCCAATCACAGCGAATGAAAAATAATGCTCTTCAGGAACGAAAGAGTGCGCGACACATGAGGAAATATTAATATTGAGCGCTAGAAGAGCCCAAAAAAGCGAACCACCGGTCACATACTCACAATCCCTAGAAAAAAAGCGCATCTCAGTCTCGAAATATTGAGCTGAGGAGGGAGATTCATAATATTAAAGGAGGGAATGAGGGAGGAGCGCAAATTAGTTGGGCGAGCGATGAGTGTGTGTGTTTGCAGAAGGGTGGGAGGAAGGAATGTGACCAACGAAGGTGCCGGCGTTTTCCGGGTCATCCGGGAATTGGCCAAGTTCAAGTCCGTGATTTAGGAGCATTACGGATCGAATCAGTCTGGCTCAGTATAAGTATATTTGAGCAACGTCAAAGGAAACACCAGGGAAAGAAGCAAAAGTATCAGGGTCCTGAATGAAGGGGCTACGGTAGCACTTCTCCTGTCGTGAGAGTGACATGAGAACAGAGAACTAATCGGACAGGAGGGGTCGAGAGGCGGAAATTGACGCCGTACAAGTTGTTGTGCAGCCACACGTCATTCGGGTAGGCGACGTGCAACTTCGAATTCGAGTCAAATTGGATGAATGAATTGAATGAGATCCCCTCACCTTCTTCCTAGTTCAAGACATCAACACATTGTCGTCGCTCGCGTCAACAGATGTAGAATAATAAGGATTCTCCTAGAGGAACTAGATCGCTACGACCCACGCAAGTCATCAGGTGATGAGTGTTTGCGATAAAAATATAGACGGATCAGATTCATGACTCAGCAGACGTCATGAAGAATAGGGAACAAGTTACAGGTGAACAAGATTGTACTTGGAAAACAAACTTATGGTAAAGAGCGGAATAAATTCGCGACCCACGCATCACATGAGTACCCGCAGGAACAACACGAATGACCCATCCCGATGCATCCGCCACAACGTGGGAGTGGAATCAGTCAGGCAGAAGGAGCCGTTATTTGGCTAGACAGAACCGTAGATTAGGCACCTAGGAGAGACGCAGAAAAGTTGCATACGAAATGACGCTATCAAGGTATAGTGGTAACAGATGTTTTGGCCAGTGGAGTGATGAAAGAAGCCTGAGCCGCCGCTCAAAAATTGTGCCACCACGTGCCAAAGTGCGCCCGGACTATGGCCAGATCGTCATTTGGCGCAGTTACGCAACGAAATTCGGCAGCTGGAGGAATGACCAACCTTCGTTTCTGATTCCTCCCTCTCACACGAATACCATGCATGCCGAATCGGAACACAACCGACGCGCAAAATAGATAGAAGTGACTGTGGAAATCCGGGAAGATGATGATGATATGGCTAAATCCGGAGAACCAAATCCGGGATTTGGCCCCATTATCTGGTTTCTGTACTGTATTTGATCGTATTGATCTCTTGAGAGGCTTCGGAACTGGTTTTAGCATGACATCATGAAGCCTTTTTTTCGTTCAATAATCGCATCTGTTTTGGCCGTACAGTCACAGGCTGTCAGCATGACGGAAAGTATCTATTTTTGCAGTAATTATGCCAGGTGGAGAGTGTTTGAGAAGATTGCAGAAAACAAACCATTGAGATGAATGGAAAATAGTATTAGCATTTCCCATTACACGTCTAGTAGGCTAGAAAATGCGAGATAGCATGCGAAAAGAGGAGAGTCAGACGAGAAACAGGTGCTTACTGTAGAGGATCGATGAGATCGGCTGATGAGTCCTTGTCGGCTCGAGCAGATTGAAGCGTCGTCTTCCTTGAAATGTTTTCATTATTGTTTTGTTTATTATTGGGCAACAAGATCTACGTCGTCATTATTTATTAAGCTCACCGCGTTCTATCAGTAATCGCTGAAACGCAATCAATTTTCGAACATTGAAAATAAATACCTGAAACGAGGTGGACGGAGCTCCGTACTGCACTGGCATGAGAAAGTCGGGCATCTCGGGGACATCCAGTTTGGACGATGGGGGAGGGCAGCTGAGGGTCCTGCAACGAAATAAGTTGGCGATAATAAGTAAAAAGGGAAAAATTGACGACGAGTAGCGTTACATGGCAATGGCGGAAAAACTGAAATAAATCCTTCCAGTTTTAGACCAATTTGCACCTGCTGGTCTCTGATTTGCTGAAGACGAAGCCTCTACTGTTCCTATCCGTATCTTACGTACAGCTAAAATGAAGCCTGCGAATGAAAACAGCAGTGCAGAAAGGTATTTTTGGTCCGAGTCAGGTAAGAATCTGGCCATACAATAGGCGAAGGTGGGAGTATAGATTCAAGAATGCAGAAAGCAGAGGTATATGCAAGAAATGATCTCTGCGAGCATAGGTGGGAATGTGAACGGGCTATAATTTAAGCAAAACCCAATTTTGCAGAACTTCCGCTTAGCACTCTCCCAGCATTGCGCTCTGAACTCTTTTTGTTGCATGAGAAAAGTACCGGGAACCTGCGCAATTGAAACTATACTGCTATAAATACGTGCGATAGGACTATAGACCGACCAACAATCGCAAATATGAGTATCGAAAGTGCGAAGACCAGTGTGTTTTCCAATTCATATAATACTACGCACTACTAGTTGTGGTGAAATTTCAATCTTCCGTCCACTCGCGCGCGGGGGAGGAGACACCTCCTCTTCCTGATCTGATGGTCAGTGCGAGAGTACGCAATTCATAGGGTGAGGTAGTGTGTGAAACGTGAACGTGACAGCCCGGATTTGACACGCAGTCAGTGCGAAGAGCGATGATGCCCTTATCCCTCTCCATTTCTCCTACTCTATCATCTCAACCTAGGCATATAAACGAGGAGCTCGCGATACTCTATTTCGGAATATGACAAACACACTACTACGAAGGAAGAGGAGGAGGAAGAAGAAGATGGAGTGGTGGGTGGTAACTGGCCAATCTCAGAGATGAGTTGAATTTCGAAGTGGGGAGGCGAAACGGAGCGAACAAAGGGGTTTGTCGTCTACCAAAAAAATGGAGTAGCCTCATCTATATTTGAGACTTGACTGAACAAAGGCACGTGGTTAGTTTCCAGGAAAAGCCTTCGAAATCTTCCACTGGTCAGCAGTGACTGCATTATTCATGGGTGGAAATGAGAATGAGAATGAGTGGGGCGCAGCGGAGGCTATTATTTCGAAATAATAAGGCGTGCGCCTTCTCGTTGATTGGCCCCGCTTCAAGAACGCGTCAAATTCTTGGAGAGGCCAATTTATTTGGCGCAAATTTGGAGTGACATATGCTAATTTTCCCGGAATTTCCCAGCGGATCGAAATGGAAGGTGGTAGTAAATGCGGCGCAGAAAGGTAAAAACAGCTCAAATTCGAGAGAGTGAGAGTAAAATCGCGTGATTTATTTATGGACCTGCAAGCGCGCTCGAGGAAAAATGAATATTTGATGGGCAAATCGCGACTGCATCAGAGGTAGGCGCTACGCGACATGCGACCGGGCCATAGTACAGAATCGGGTCGTCATGATGTATCCGTCTCTTCGTTGCTTGATATCTCATCGGTCAGAGTCGCGTAAGCATGATCTAGTGCAGATTGGCCTCGTTTCATCACCGGCCCGGGAATGGAAAAAGTAGATGGGATGAGGATCTCACATCTCGCCTCTGGCTAGAGAAGCCTTCCCCGTAGTGCAGCTGCTGGGGTGGACCGTGGAATCGCAAACAAGAGAAGGAAGATGATGTCAGGGAATACACGGAATCGCACGGGTAACAAGGACGTTTTTGTTTGGATTCTTACGTGCTGATGATAAATAATTGTAGCTGCTAAACATCGAGGGCGAAATGTCTTCCTCATTATAAAAAATGTTGAATTTTTTCTACTAATTCATTCGAGTTTCAAGTGGTCTTTATTAGGTTCCCGATTAATATTACGAATAACTATGATTATTTGTATTGCAATAAAGGACTCATGAAATATTATGCGTGATTATTTCCATTCAATCGCTAGCACTTCACGGCCACATCCAGAACTGCACAGCTCCTCCGTCCTGCACCAATCCTCTGTACCACGTGTTCCATTCCAGATCCCTTGCGTACATCAAGTCTGAAAGGAATGATTGGGTGTTGCAGATAATTGGTCTCAGCGCATCAAATCTGAAATGAATGCAGGATTGCCAAGAATTTAGCGAAAACCTGCTTAATTCCTTCACAACAGTAATTATTCGGGAAAATTGAGCAAAGAAGTTTTGCAGTTTACGTTCTATAGTTTCAACAAGATGTAGAAAAATTAGCAGAATAGAACAAACATACCATCCGATACTCTCGATTTCCATCTCTTGATGGGCACTGTGGCTCCACAAGCACCGAACTGGGTGGATACCCAGCCCTGTTTGAGGCCGAACTGAAAATAAGTTAAATAAATTAAATTACAAAATATCTAACGTACTCCAAGAAGGTTGTGCACATAATGCTTGTTCGATTTGGTGAATCCAAGATTTCTCAGTTTTGTCGATCCAATCGGACATTTTATTCGAACGGCATTGATTGCCGATTCGGAGACGGCTTTGCCGATGGCGACTGAAAAACATCGCCACAATTAATAAATTAATAGGGCCACGAATTTCACAATGATCTCTTGCTTTCAGACGACAGGCAACGGGAAATGATGAACAGAGAATATTCTAGTCTCACCCACAGTCTGCTCACCTTTTCCATTTTTCGGATCGTATCCAATTCCATTGTGCTGAATCGCATTTATGCAGGATGGAACATTATCCGGGCAGAAAGCGTGCACGCCTTGGAACCAGTTGTAGTAAGCGCTGAATTATTTTATTCCCAGGTATAATTAAGGCTAATTGGTATACAATTCTATCTCGAAATCACTCACAACACGGGCCACAGCTGGGAGGGGTTTGCGGGTGTATCAACAACGACTATCGCGACTGCAGAAGAGAGCAGAAGGAGGGTGAAGATTACGGCTGACATCTTCCTCAGTATGTTAAAGACAAGTGATAAACGGGGTCTGTTGTCACTCAATTTATAGTGATTTTTCGCTAGCACTTGCAAAAAAGCAAAATGTTCCATTGTTGGAACTCTATCATGCAGATTATGGAATAGTTGATCAGCATTTGGAAAAATGCTGGAAACTTTTTGCAGATAACACGGCAAAAAACAGTGGGAGCAACTGTGGAACTGTAGAATCGATCAACTAACGATAAGTGGCTTCTGTAGATTGCAAAATAATAGTTTTCGATTGAATGAGATACAAGGAGTATGAACGATCAGTATTTTTTTATTGTTTTGCTTCCGGTTTACGAACAACTATGATAATTTCTATCCCCAGAACATTATATGAATGATTGTATTCGATCGTAGACACTTCACGGCCACATCCAAAACTGCGCCGCACCTCCGTCCTGCACCAATCCTTTGTAGAACGTATTCCACTCCAGGTCCCTTGCGTACATCAAATCTGCAACGAAGAAGAAGATGGTGAAGATTAGGTTGTTTTAAATTTCAATAAGATACCGTCCGACACTCTCGACTTCCATCTCTTGATCGGCACTGTTGCCCCACAAGCTCCGTACGTTGTTGAGACCCAGCCCTGTTTGAGACCGAGCTGGAAATGAATTGGATAATGAAAATATTTAAATGAATGAACTTACTCCAAGCAGATTGTGTTCGTAATGCTTGTTGACTTTGGTGAATCCAAGATTTCTCAAATTTGCCGATCCGATGGGACAAGCAAGTCGAACGGCAGTGATTGCCGATTCGGATACAGCCTTGCCCACGACGGCTAGAAAATATATTCTAATGATGACAAAAATTATTTTTAAAAAAGTCTTTTCACTCACCCTTGCCATTGACTGGATCGTATCCGATTCCGTTGTTCTGAATTGTATTTATGCAGGATAGGACATTATCAGGGCAAAACGCGTGCAGGACTTGGAACCAGTTGTAGTAAGCACTGTAATTGTTATTTTTGCTGAAAATCAGCTTTCCTGATGCTCCTTGAGCGTAAACACATAAGGTATACGAAAGGTTTAGTCGATGATCCACAGAAAACGCTCACTACACGGGCCACAGCTGTGAAGCAGTAGGGGGCGTATCAACGACGAGCGCGAATGCAGAAGAAAGAAGAAGGACAGTGAAGAATACGGCAGACATCTTCAGAAGTATGTAAGGACGAACGATAAGTGGAAACTGTTGGTCCCCAATTTATAGAAAATTTTTAGAATTTGCGGGCAGCAGAAATGCAAAATGATCCACTGTTCCAACTTTACCATGCAGATTATGTGGCCGTTGATCAGCAATTGGAAAAAACTGGCATATTTTTGCAGAGCACACGACAAAAAAACAGCAGAAACATCAGCAGTGGAACTGCAGTACCGGTCAACTAATTGTAAGTGGCATATGCAAATACTAGGAGAAAGAATACATCAGAAATCGCACTGTTTGCAACGATGGGGAAGAGAAACGATCGGGAAATGTTGTTCTCCGGTGTTCTTTATTCATGAGTTGTGAGAACTTTGTATAGTATCATAGACATAACTAGATACATCAGTGGATGCTGCGAGCTGCTGGATTTCACAGGTTTGTTGCACAGGTTGCCCTTGCAGCAGCATAACGTGTATGTCTGCCCTCCTACGGTCACGGGACGACATTCGTTGTCCTTCAGAGAGAAATATGTATAAATATATAAAGTATCTTGGGGAAATCAGGAAATAAGAAAATGCAAAAAAAAACCTTGTGTTTACTGCAATATTTCGCACTTCCGCAACTTAACAATGACCAATGACCCTGCTGAGCGTTCTTGCCGTATGCTCTGATACAATGAGTCGCTTCGCTCGCACAATACACGGGAGTCAGCTGAACGAGTGTTATCATTATCATATCATCATTAGTATTGTGTTCACTACAAAAAAAAGAGATAGCTTGATGGATGTGAGAACGTCACGAAGAACAGATAGAATTTGCGATGTGATACATTCAATACGTGGCTTACCACAGTTGTAAGATCGGGATTTGGCAGGAGTGCCCTCGTCGTTTTCTGATGTGCATTGCACTGAAGAGCGTCAGAGAGTAGCAATAGAATGGAGAAATTGATGAGAAGTAGAGAGAGGATTCTCATCGTTATCGAAATGACACGTGAAGAATCTCTTCCGTTTTAAAAGATGTTCTAATATGGAAGAGTCATTCTTTCTTTCACGGAAACATTGATTCATAAGTGCAATCTTGAAATTTATTGTTCGATAACCGGATCTTCTGAGTGATTCAGGAACACTTTTCTCGGAAAATCAAGCGTGATGGGGATGTTTCTAGAAAACCGATCTTGTTGGAGTTCAACTGGCATTTTTGTAATGGGGCCCAATAAATGGATCAAGCCCAGTCGATAACAGATTCTTCCACTTCTTGACTCCATAATACTTGATTCAGACTCCCGTCTTCCTCACATTTCAAATGTGATAAATCAATGCAATGAAACATTCGAAGTTAAAAAATAAGCTGATCACAGCAATCAAAAGTGAATCAAACGAACATTTTTTTTAAAAATATCGATCAAGGTCAATGTAGGATCACCAATTTGTTGGCCGCATCATCGTTGGGCTTACGTCATGCTCGGCCGATGACTCAGTCTTCGCACTGTGCCGGATGAATTCTCTGAAATACTCATCATTATCTTTTCATCATTACCAGTGGACATATTCCAAGATGTCCCAACAAATTGAACACAGTAGTGTATAGTGCTCGGCCTTCTGATGGCTATGAATATGTCTTCTGTATCTAATCTCACCTGGTTTCTGAATCCTTTTCCGGAGATTTATCACTATCCGTATCAGCTGCTGAAAGGTCATATTTAGATCATCAATATTCAGCTCAGCCAACCTTCCGGTGCCCTGTACTCTTCATTATGAAAGCAATTGGGTACACGAAAGGGCAGAAGGACATGAGTATCTGCAACGAATGCGATAAAACTATTGTTACCTAGGATCTCTCTGTTAGGGAGACAACATGTGTCAAAAACTGATTGAAGAATGGTCAGTAGTGTTATAAGTTTTACCGATATCGCCACTCGCAAGAAGACGAGAATGCTTGAAGGAAGCAAGTGAATGTCAATAAGCATCGTGGAAAATACAAAGATAAGAGGCACAATGACAGTCACCAAGGCATTATGGAGCTAAATATACGATTCGATTAAAAAATAATTAAGGAGGGGCTAATAATTTATCAACGCACCAGCCAAAAGAAAAGACTTAGCATTCGTTGCGTTATTTGATGCGTTTTGTTTGAGGCTGCGACCTGGGTTGTTCATTTTCTTCTCGGATAGCAATAGCAAAATAAAATAAACTAACCGACTTTGTGTAGCGAAGGTTTCTCACAGCGTCGAATGTAATTATAATCAGAGTAGGAGCGCATGTGAATATAGAAATTCCGAGAATGTAAAGTTCTGAATTTACCATTGAATTTGAATTGCATGTATAAGTGCTCTGTTATATTGAGAAAAATAAGTGATAGAGCTAAATGGTTAGATACCGTATCGAAAGTGCTGTGCATCACCAAATGAGCCGAACAGGAGGACTTGGCCTCCGCGTTCCAGCATCCATCTTAGTTCGGGATCCTAGAAACAAATAAATTTCAAAAACAGTTGGACGAGCTTACATTCTTGATAGCGGCAGCATTATCGGCATCGCGACCGTAAATGGTGAATCCGACAACGTTAGCCGCAATGGACGCTATGAATGCAACCATCAACACTGTCATTGTTCTGCAATGTTACCATCACAGATCGACAAGGAAATAGTCGATAAGTTAGAAGTGATCTACGAATTGATGCTATGGAAAAGTCATTGTGAAGACCACAGATTTGAAATCCCGTATATCGGCTCTCATTTTAAATGTCTACCCCAGAATCCAAATTTCAAGTGCTTAGTACCACTGGAAGCCGAGATACAAAACTGAGGTCCTCTTGTTTTTGACTTTTTCGACGGCATGAGTGCTGCGAGCCCTTTTCAGACACATAGTTTTCACCTGTCATTGAGTTTTAGGGTGCTGCTCAGTCCTCCGCTCGTCGCGTTGTGCATTTTCATCACGACAAACAGAAAGCAAGGAATGTTCAGAACGACTGCCGTGGAGAGCATAAACTGGAACAATAGTGGATCTGACAGCCCTAGTAATGGAGGCTATTGCGAACAATACTAACCATGATCAGGGATCGATTCTCGATCAGTCTACAGAGTGTCCCACCGCAGTAAAAACCCGGGTACGGCGTGATTGAGTACATTCGTAAGGAGTAGTTGAAGATCCAATCCCAGATGACCAGCGCACTCTGAAACTTGGTTTTAGAAATATTAAATAAAAGGTAAAAGGTCATTTCATTATTCTTGCGTCCTGCGGGAGATCACTGTGTGATTATTGATTATTCAAGTGAGTATTCAAGGCCAATGCTTTCAAGACTTTTTTCAAGAATTTTGAAAGACATTGTGAGCAATTTTTTGAAGAACCGGCAAAAACGTTGAGATTGTGGCCATTTATCATGCACCTCATTGCAGAAAAATCCAATTCGCAGACCGGTATTCATAACTTTGAAATTAATCAAGAGAAGGAGCATTGTCGGGTGAGTCGAGAGGGTATTCACAAATGGAAGCACTACTTGAAGACTGAAATGAAATATATAATACAATAGTAACGAATAGAGGATGCACTACAAAAGTCTTAAACACTCACTGATAAAAGAAGTCGAATAACAAATTTCTTTCGACTTCGAAGCCAAATCGTAAGGAGACATTAGCTGGCATTGACTTTGAATCAATCCTTTCGTTCTCACAAGATCTAGTGAAAGCAGGTGAAATGTGCCCCTTGATATCTACACAGACACATCCATAACAAGACTCCATGGCTATATTTTTCTTAAGAATCAATTTGTAGAGAGAGAGAGAGAGCTTTGGCTACTTCAGATTTAAAAAAAAGAAGGCTTAACAGTGCCCGCCTCTCACCCGCATTATGCACTGAAACATTTCACAACATTCGGGCAACGCTCATGCATCATAATGATAACTACACCGTTTCCTCTTCGTATTCAAAGTTTGATAGGCACTGAGACTCAATGGCAGTTTTTTGTTCAGCTTATTTATCACTTGCGAATTGTGTTTATAATTTACGAAGGCATGCAAATTTAATTTCCGATGGGTGAAATCCGGATTCCGAAATGTAATGCGATCCATAAATCCAACGCCTCAATCATAAAAAAAATAACACAAGTCATAGTGATGCACCAACCCATTAGCAGCGCACATCAGGTAGTCGTTATGCGTACAATTGAAAAGTGGGGGATTATGGGCAAATTAAATGGAGACATGTATTATACATTAAAGTAACAAGATGTTCTCACAATTGGTTGGAAGCCGCTCGCACATGTCATATTCGAACACATGATAACATCGTCTTCGCGACGAATCGCATTCTGAAGATTCGGAATATATGGGGAATGTAAACACTCTGCAGTATTTTCAATTGAAAAATCAGAGAAAATGGTGATTCAAGGCATTACTGAAGTAGCAAATTATTTAGAAACTCACCTCGTTTATTTCGTATATGCTGGACATATTGCCAGGAAGATCATTAGCTGACGAGATCAACACTGGAGGAGGACACGAACGACAGCCTAAAAGTAAATTTGTTTTCGAATACATTCCAATTCTTGCCGACTGGGAAGCGACAATTGACGCTATGCACATCAACATACGGAGTTCCACTAGCAATGTTACCATTGTAAGAATAGTTTTGCCTTTGAAAAAGGTTCGTATATTATAGATGATGATTAAAAAATACCATCTGTTTGCAACTGTACAATACATCTTTCGAATATAATTGTTATAATAATTCGGGTCTCCATACATTACCGTTTTGTTTGAGTAATAAAACTGAAAATTCATAAATATAGTGAAAAGTTTTGAATTTTTTACCGTTAATATCCCCTGAACACAGTTTATTCTCTTGCAACCATCTTCTGGATCGATATATCGATTCAGGAATTGAATTGTACAGTCAAATCCATTCGGGCAAGCATCAACCTCATTCTCAATGGCATCACAGTTATTGCAAGCTGAAATTTTTTCCCTCTTTTTTAGAATGTTCAGATTCTATTATTTGCTAATTATGATTCACCATCTTCTTGGTCAATATGTATTCACTCACGTGCCAAGAATGCACAGGTCGGACGCATGGTTATCTTCGCTCCCAGATCGTTTTTCATCGTACCATTCTCGCATGTAAGAGATTTGGCAGTTATAAAAGTCGCGGTTGCATTGCGATACTGAATTTATGATTGACGCCAAGTATTTCCCATCAAACCCACGGCGACTACAGCACGGGAATATGGGCACGTCAGCTTACAATTATCTCGGATTAGCATTGATGAATTACATTTCGGATAGGCAGAAGTGGGACAGTAGGCAGCAGTACTCATGGTATAGATGCAAACGTCCCCGCATCCACAAGGATCTTCAATCGAACAAAATTGCATTGCAATCCTCTATATCACGCGTTTCAGCTAAGATTTCACTGAAATAGGCCGGTCCATGACGCACCTTTAGGTTGACCCCCTGTTTTCTCTACGATTTTCGAAGGTCCTTGGGTAGGTCTCTCACGAGCCCGAGTTATGGGGTAAGTAGATCAAAGATATCTCCAGGAGGTCGCGTCAAAATTAGTCGTTGAGGCTCGATTTTCCTCAATTATCTAAGTTCAGGAAAGAGCTATGAAAAAGTATTTTGGACTAAATGTAGCATTTCTCGAGTACTTTCAGGGTAAATTTTTGTTTTGTCTGATTTGTCAAAACTGCGGATATTAGGCGCTATTGAAGCTCACAGTCACGGGTCAAAAATTCTACTTAGTCAGTGAGATCGGGCTCGTCGAGAGCTTTCGATTGATGTATATAAAGTCGAAAATCCAGGGGGCTTTGTATGAATTAGCCCCGAAATGGCGAAATTTGGACAAATTTTTGACCTGGGACAGGCTAAACAGTGGTAGATCAAAGAGACGTAAGATAGAAAATCGATAATTCCAAACAATCGATTTTCACAATTTTGAAGACACTATTGAAATCATCTCGACACCCTGAATTCATTGATGACGGTTTCATAGTGATTGACCGTTCCTGAAGCGAGAAGTACAGGTAGATCAAGTGCAATTTAGGAGACTCTTCGCGACCTCTCTTTGATCTACCACTGTCTAGCCTATCCCAGGTCTAAAATTTATCCAATTTTCGCCATTTCGGGGCTAATTCATACAAAGCCCCCTGGATTTTCGACTTTATATACACCAATCGAAAGCTCTCGACGAGCCCGATCTCACTGACTAGATATGTAGAATTTTTGACCCGTACCTGTGAGCTTCAATAGCGCCCAATATCCGCAGTTTTGAAAAATCAGACAAAACATAAATTTACCCTGAAAGTACTCGAGAAATGCTACATTTAGTCCAAAAATCTTTTTCATATTTCTTTCCTGAACTTAGATATTTGAGGAAAATCGAGCCTCAACGACTAACTTTGACGTGACCTCCTGGAGACATCTTTGATCTACTGACCCCATAACTCGGGCTCATGAGAGACATACCCAAGGACCTTCGAAAATCGTAGAGAAAACAGGGGGTCAGCCTAAAGGTGCGTCATGGAATCAGTCAATTCTTGGATGAATCGCGTGATATATTTTTTTAATGTAAAGGAAATGGGCGGCCTTTACCGAAAACTTTCTCAAGTACGCCCGACGAACAGTCAAGTGCGGCCTGAATTTAATTCTTAGATTTCAATTTCATTACGATTACCTTTTTAGTAGTTGTCGTAATTGCATTAGTATGGGATTCATCTAGATGATACTCGACCTGTATCATTCGTCAATAGAGCTAAACTAAGAGAAAACACAGCTCACAATCGGTAGCATGCAGGTATTAGTAGTGTAATCTCCAAGCAATGAACACACGAAGCAGTATAGTAATAGATAGTGCAGTTTAGAGGCCGAATAACCGAAGAGAATTGTGCACAGTCCGCATTACTGAAATTTTATTATCAGTGATATCAGTGATTTGATTATCAGTGATAGAGGTACTCATCTTGAATCTCCTCTCGCACAGTTGCAAATCATCTCACATACTGTTTGATTCACAACATTTATCGGACCGAGAATACTTTTTCTTTCGCGGGTGGCATTAACTGGCTTGTATCGTACACCGAGTCCATTCTCCACGATGATGGTCCATCATTGTCCATGATGGACCATCATTGTCCATCATTTTTCCATCATGTTTCCATCATTGAAGTTCTTTGCTTAAAATGCGATAATCAGGGCTCTTTTTGTGCATGTTGCACTCTTTTTGGGTCCCTTTTCACATTTGAGTGAAAAAATAAAATAAAAATAATCATTTTCATTGTGAAATTCACATTCCATTCGATTCCATCAAAATTCCATCTTTGCGAATCGCAAATTGACGGGAAGGTCGGTGGGTAGCTGGTGCCGGGAAAGTACGGTACCCTAAACGACGGACACTTTTGATTTTTGAATCTTTGACCTTCGTTTTTTTAAAATTCTTTTTCTTATTAAATTAACGCGAATTTTATTATGTTTGTATTGTTAAAACGTTCGTATGACAGAGGGCATCCTGTCCCTATAGACTGATTGAGGTTTTCTTTGGCGGAATGACTTGATTTCACGCGTTTCCCCATTGACTGCTCCGTTCCTTTGTTCAAAAACGAAGCTATTCTTGTTACAGCTTTGGAAAACCCGCCCATGTTAAAGACGTCGACCAGGATGAGGCCGTCGCGCGCTTCCTCAAGCAGACCGGAATGGTTCGTTTCACATCTTTCATTCAATATTGATTTTATTGAAGTTATTATCGAATTTTGCTTCCAAATTGAAATTATGATTCAAATATTCGCTTCATGGCTAATAGTCAATATCAAGGGATGTATTATTTTTAGTGTTGCTTTTCAGGTAAATGTCCCCGAGTGGTCCGACCTCATCAAGCTCTGCGTCACCAAGGACACCACCCCCGTCAACCCGGATTGGCACTACATCCGCGCCGCTTCTCTGGCCAGCCGCCTGTACATCCGCTCTCCCGTTGGTTAGCGTTGTTTTTAAATATGCTTATTTTCTAAAAAAAAACAATTGAAATCACGAATAAGAATTTAACTTTCGCCAACACGGTATCAATCATCATTTCCCTTTTCCTTGCCTTCTCTTCCCTTGTGAATATTCATTATATTCAGAGTGCGATGAAGGAGACTCCTGCAGTTCGTCAACGCCGTGCTGCATCGAATGCCCTCCACTGTTCTTCCCCGTCTGATTCCATGCTCTCACCTTGCACCAGCAAGCTATTCGGAGAGAAGAGCAAGGTATGATGATGACGAACCTGTTTAACGTTCCTTCTATTTTTCTTTCTTTCTGATGGTGTGGAATGATTGTATCAAATTTGTAGTAAGTATGTGAATAATGATACTGATGTTATTCTATTCAGATCTCGTCAGCTTCAGCGATTCTCCGATCGAAGCAGCAAGCTGCGATTCCTCTCAATCTGAGTCAATCGGATGGAGTTAAAAGGCCCTCAAGTTAGGTTATCACCTTAATTGCTTTTCCCTACGGGATTCTGTCTCTAGGTGTATTTCTATTCTAGTACTTAACTCGTTCAACTCACAGTTATCCACCATTCGTTATTTTTGGTGTAATCGTTATTAGCAGCTTGTCTGTTGCTGTTCACATTGATTTGTTGTTGATAAATATTTTTTAAAATATACCATTCTTAGCGAAATAGAGGTGTAGAGACGTAATATTGTATTATTCCACTCGATGACCTTATTGTTACTGCAACTTTGGGAGTAGACAAATCAGAATAGTATTTTTGAAACTGTATTAGTGCCGAACCTCCAATGGCTACAACGAAGAGGAGAGAGGAAGGGATGGATCTTTTTTCTCGTGTCCACTTGCCCATCTCATCTTGGGAATCTTTGTTGCCTCTACAGTCTCTTTGGG
This sequence comes from Pristionchus arcanus, assembly GCA_900490705.1. Lineage (NCBI taxonomy): Eukaryota > Metazoa > Nematoda > Chromadorea > Rhabditida > Neodiplogasteridae > Pristionchus > Pristionchus arcanus. The sequence continues at coordinate 391,377 of LS486635.1, forward strand.
AAACGTTGCAATATGGCATGCAACTTTTAGGGAGGAATACTCTGTGATTAAAAGTTAGGCCATAAACAAGTAAGTACCGACTTATTTGCATTTGCATGTGATGTTTAGTTTTTGGGACCTGCTCGATATATTGATAAGAATATTTTATCGGTGAGTTACAGAATTATATCTACAAGACTAATCATGGCGAGTGTAGTTGAATCTGAGCATAACGGGAAAAATAAGTGTTGGTGCGAAAAAGGGTGAAATGAATCAATCATGGGGGGAGATACAAGGGATGGAACGAATCTCCTCACTCTTCACTTATCATTCTCCGTCTTATCATCTTCGTCTGATTGACTCAGATTGAGAGGAATCGCAGCTTGCTGCTTCGATCGGAGAATCGCTGAAGCTGACGAGATCTGAATAGAATAACATCAGTATCATTATTCACATACTTACTACAAATTTGATACAATCATTCCACACCATCAGAAAGAAAGAAAAATAGAAGGAACGTTAAACAGGTTCGTCATCATCATACCTTGCTCTTCTCTCCGAATAGCTTGCTGGTGCAAGGTGAGAGCATGGAATCAGACGGGGAAGAACAGTGGAGGGCATTCGATGCAGCACGGCGTTGACGAACTGCAGGAGTCTCCTTCATCGCACTCTGAATATAATGAATATTCACAAGGGAAGAGAAGGCAAGGAAAAGGGAAATGATGATTGATACCGTGTTGGCGAAAGTTAAATTCTTATTCGTGATTTCAATTGTTTTTTTTTAGAAAATAAGCATATTTAAAAACAACGCTAACCAACGGGAGAGCGGATGTACAGGCGGCTGGCCAGAGAAGCGGCGCGGATGTAGTGCCAATCCGGGTTGACGGGGGTGGTGTCCTTGGTGACGCAGAGCTTGATGAGGTCGGACCACTCGGGGACATTTACCTGAAAAGCAACACTAAAAATAATACATCCCTTGATATTGACTATTAGCCATGAAGCGAATATTTGAATCATAATTTCAATTTGGAAGCAAAATTCGATAATAACTTCAATAAAATCAATATTGAATGAAAGATGTGAAACGAACCATTCCGGTCTGCTTGAGGAAGCGCGCGACGGCCTCATCCTGGTCGACGTCTTTAACATGGGCGGGTTTTCCAAAGCTGTAACAAGAATAGCTTCGTTTTTGAACAAAGGAACGGAGCAGTCAATGGGGAAACGCGTGAAATCAAGTCATTCCGCCAAAGAAAACATCAATCAGACTATAGGGACAGGATGCCCTCTGTCATACGAACGTTTTAACAATACAAACATAATAAAATTCGCGTTAATTAAATAAGAAAAAGAATTTAAAAAAAACGAAGGTCAAAGATTCAAAAATCAAAAGTGTCCGTCGTTTAGGGTACCGTACTTTCCCGGCACCAGCTACCCACCGACCTTCCCGTCAATTTGCGATTCGCAAAGATGGAATTTTGATGGAATCGAATGGAATGTGAATTTCACAATGAAAATGATTATTTTTATTTTATTTTTTCACTCAAATGTGAAAAGGGACCCAAAAAGAGTGCAACATGCACAAAAAGAGCCCTGATTATCGCATTTTAAGCAAAGAACTTCAATGATGGAAACATGATCGAAAAATGATGGACAATGATGGTCCATCATGGACAATGATGGACCATCATCGTGGAGAATGGACTCGGTGTACGATAGACCTGACTGCTCGCCTAAAAGGGAGGTACAAATGATGCAAATTTCCTGCAAACCTCTCGGAGAAGAAGAGCGAATAGTACGAGGAAACGCATTGTGAATGAGGAGCGAATGCGGAAGAAGGATTGTTTTGCCTGGATATGGAGGGGGAAGATGTTTCATCGCCATAGCACCGTGGGCAGATGGGCCATAACGAGGCCTGTGGAGCTCCATTAAACGAAGCTTTTATGTGCTATACGAATATTGCTGACATGGAAAGAAACAAATCCCATGAAGACTCCACACTACATACTGACTTATCCGCGCTGCAAATGATTCCTATGTTTTCACTAGCAAGATATCAGGATAAATATTATTGGGCATCCTTCTGCAAAATTGAATAATGAACAGAAATATGTATTTATTTTTGCTGGAACGAGTAGCGAAAATGTTGTGCCTCTTTTATAGTCGGAATCTGTGAGGAGAAGTGGTTGCCCGGCCGGCATTCACAGACGAAGTCAATGAAGTGAACGATGACGATGTGCCCCTTTCGGATTCGGAAATAGATCCTTCTTTGAAGATGCCGAATCCACGGATGAATTATTTTACTGGTAAGATTTACTTTTCCGTGTGCCCATTTTTTGCGATATGTCCACAAGTTACGATAATTTGATACAGAAAGCTACGAAAGCGATGATTCTTATGAAATCATCTGCTCGGTCTGTGACTCATTCTTCGCACAGTGGAGGAAGTGGGCTCTGAGATAGCATGATAAAATATGTATACAAATATTTCTGAATTTACCGTTTTTCTTCGGGCGAAACTTTTGGAAGAATCGCGTTAGCAGCTGAAAAAATTGCATAATCAGAAATGTTATCGAGCGAAATTGAATGACCTTTCTTTGGCCTGTGCTCTTCAGAATGAATACGAGTGGGGATTGAAAGGGAGTGATGGTAAGCAAAGTCTGCAACAAATTATATATTATACTGAGTACAATGTCAGAAAACAATAGCTTTAAAACGATACCCGAGCGGCAATTCGCAAAAATAAATGAACTCCGGCTGGCAATTCATGAATGTCCACCATCATTGGAACGAACAACATGAAAAGAGGAACGACGACGCATAACATCGCGTTATTGAGCTGAGGATATCAAATATTTTGCAATAGTTTCAGTAAATTAGATACTTGTAAAATAAAAAGATTCAGCATCTTCCGCGTTATTTCATGCGTTTTCAATGAGGCGCTGTGCTGAAACAAATTGTTGAAATTCAAACAATGAATTCAGGCATTATTTGTCACATGCAACGTACAGATTTTGTGATGCGCAGATTTTTAACTGCATCGATAGTAATATAAATCGGCACTGGTGCAACGATGAAAATGGATGATCCGAGAATAATAAGTTCTGAGAAAATACGCAATTGTTATTTATACCCAACCAAGGAAGAATAAATCGTTACCATATTTGAAGTGCTGCGCCTCTCCAAACGGACCGAATACGAGCACATTTCCCGTGCGATTCACTAACCAACGCAATTCTGGTTCCTAAAAATAATTTTTTTTAATAAATAAAATACAAAGTGTTATGCATTCTTTCAAGAGTGAATACACACATTCTTTATCGTCGTAGCGTCATCCGAATTGCGGCCGAAATAGGCAAAGCCGAACACATCGGCGGCCAGAGCAGCGATAACAACAGCCATTGCAGCTGAGATCCTCCTAGAAACAAAGAAAATAAAGTTTAGAAAGGTAAATGGAGTAGTGATACATCATTATTTGTAGATTGGTGGAACCTTCCTAACCTTCCTAGTTTATGGACCATGTTCATGGAATCGTGGTAAATAAATAGTCTTATCATTTCGCGCTATCTCGATAATCCGTTAGAGATCACAAGGAATATAACTACATTGCACCGTGATAGCCCTATCTATTACTAACCGCTCAGATTAGTAAATTAGTACCTGTTATTCAGCTTCAGGGTGTTGGTTAGTCCCTTGCTAGTAGCATTGTGCATGTGCATTACAACGAAGACGTAGCAAGGAATGTGCAAGACGATGGAAGTAGAAACTAGGCCCTGGAATGAATGGAGATGAATCTCGAATTTCTGAAATTGTCTGTCCATTCCACAACAGTGAGAGTGGTAGGCATGAAATACTTAATTCCAGTTCAGTCCAGTTTTCAACACTTATTTCGGTGGTTTTGTACTCGTTTTCGATATGCTTTTTCTATGGAAGGCTTACTGCAATCAGTGATGAGTTCTCGATCATTCTGCACAAAGGTCCTCCACAGGAGAACCCAGAATAGGGAACGATTGCATTCATTGAAAGTGCGAAGTTGAACATCCAGTCAAATACGATTAGGAAAACCTACAAAATTGTAAGGTAAATCGGCTTTGAGTAATTAAATTCAACCAGAACAAACCTCATTCATCAAATATCCCATTCGAATTTCTTTGCTCATGACGTTAGAATAAAATAGCAGAAGCAGCATCAGTGGGTGTAGTGTAAAAGTGTTTAAGAAGGGAAGCACAAATTGAATACTAAATATATTTGAAATTATGACCTAAATTAAAATAACTCACTAGTTATATATTTCAAAGAGGTAATCGCGATCCAAATCCATGCCAAAACGCAGCGAAATATTTGCAGACATTCGACATAAACTGACAAGATACGTCTATTCACAGCGAGTTTAGCTTTAGGCAGGTGAATTGAATATTCTTGCGTCGACATTTACATTTATCCACGCAAATTTCCAAGCTGAACTTTGTTATTAAGGGCAAATTAATGTGAATATTTCCAAATGTTGACATCTGGACATTTTGACGAGGATTCATGAAAGTTGATTTGATAAGATACAAGTCATTCGACGATCAGATCATCCGTCATCGGTGATAACATCTCATGATAACATCGGTGATTATTAACATCTCATCTAATCTTTGTGTATACAATATTAATACTGGGGCGGAAAATGAGGAACAATTAACTGATGGATTTAGAAACTACAGAGCCGGTGCTGCACGCACTTGAATGGCAGACAGGTGAATTTGTTCATGAGAAACCCCTTGCGTCACTACAATCCCAACATCGCAATAGAGCTCACGTTTATTCGCCCGTTACGGAAATTAACGTGGAACTTCAACCCAAGATAAATATAACATCGGGAAAGAAATGGTGAGCACTTTATTTATTAGTTCGCAAGATCTCGACCGGGAAATGAATCAAAATGAAAATTACGCTCTGGCGAACTAACATGCGAGATAAGGTGGAGAAAACAATCTCGTTATGCATTGAACGGTACGTTATTATCTATGTCAATCGAGTATCACAAGAAAACAGCGTTTATCAGTATACGTGGTTATCTACAAGTTACTGTAAAAAGAGTAAAAATAACTCTGATCAATAATCACTTCATCTGCTTTGCAAATGACTAATTCGTCGTACGAATATTTGACTGGAATTGGCTTCTGAAAATAACAAATAGAAATGTCAGTTAGGGTGGGGACTTACCGGTTTTTCCAGATTGAAACTTTCGAAAGAATCTCGCAAATATCTACAATTGTTTGAGAATTTAGTACATTTTATAGTTACATTTTTTTATCAAACCTTGCGATGCCCTGAGCTCTTGAATAGGAAAACAAGTGGCGATTGAAAGGGACAAAATGATAGCAAGGTCTGCAATTGGTTTCGTTAGTCGTTAAATTCGCATAAAAAGCTAATTCGCTCCATTCTAGTGTTCAATAATGTTTCACTGTTCATGCACAGGTGAAATTTACACGAGCTCAAGTAAAGATCCCGATATCTTCATGCCACTAACTCTTCTCAGAGTAGGTGAATTATGAAATGGCGTCCTGTTCGAGCTTGAAAATTTACCCTTGCCACGATTCGTAATGATAGATGTACGAAGGACGGAAGGTGGTGAATGTCGACCAACATCGGCCGAAACAGGATAATGAGTGGAAATACGACGAACAAAAGAGCGTTGTTAAGCTGAAATGAAGAAGTCGACGAAAATCATTCAAATATCATCTCGATAACCATTATAACGAAGAGATTCAGCATTTTTCGCGTTATTTCGTGTGTCTTGTTCGAGGAAGCGGCCTGAATATTTTCGAAATGTTCCCAATAGGACGCCGAATAGACTAACCGATTTAGTTGCGCGTAAATTCTTGACCGCATCCACTGTAATTATAATGGGTATTGGTCCACATGTAATGATGGAAACGCCGAGTATATAGAGTTCTGAACAAGTGCTATTAATGAATTCGAATGATAACACAACTAGACCATATTTAAAGTATTGCGTTTCCTCGAATGTTCCGAATATGAAAATTTGTCCGCCGTAATCGAGCAACCATCGAAGATCAACGTCCTGTCAAACCTCGTGGTTTTTTGCCTTTAAAAAATTTCAACTAACGCTCTTAATGGTCGCAGCCTCATCCGAATCTTGACCGAAGACGCTAAATCCGATGACATTGACGACCATTGTTCCGGTGAAAACGGTCATCAAGAAAACAACCAAGCTGAAAATGTATTTTTTCAGACCGATATTTTAAAAAATCAGCAAGATCGTTACCCGAAGTTAAATTTGAGAGTGTTGCTCAGTCCCCGACTTGTTGCCTTGTGCATGTAAATGATGACAAGCATGAAGGGTGAAATGTGAGCGACGATTGAGAAGGAAAGTAGGAACTGAACATTTGGTCTAGATAATATGGTTCAAAATGCACTAAACAGCCGCCTCAGAATCTCCTATTCATGTCACCGTCTGGCAGCGCAGTGTGGAAGCAGATAAAACTAACCATGAAAATAGGTCGATTGTGCAGTACTCGGCAAACCGGACCGCCACATGAAAAACCCGAATATGGAGTAATGGCATTCATGCGAAAAGAAAAATTAAAGATCCAATCAAAGACGATTAGGAAAATCTTAGAGTTGAATGCTCATTACATCATAAAGAATATTTACCTCGTAAAGAAAATATCCTACTCGTATTTCCTTGCTCATAACGTTGGAATAAAATAGCATAATGAGCATCATCGGATGTAATGAAAGAGTATTGAAGAATGGAAGAACCAATTGAATACTGAAACTATTGTTGTTATAAATTTACTTTTGACAAAACATTACTAGTTATATAACTCGAAGAATGTGTCTCGATCGAGGTCCAAACCGAACCGCAGCGAGATATTAGTAGACATTGGTATGACCATATTTTGGTCAGATCAAACCGAGACATGTGATTAGAGCAGGTGAAGCAATGTTGTTGGTGAGAATAATTCTCTATATTGACCGGAGATTTGCTCTTTTAATTTGGGCTATAGATATTTTCTGACGGACTTTACGATCACAACGGATACTTTATTAATGTCTTTTTAACCCCAATAATATGTTTACGATAATTGATTTGCTACTGAGCGTAGGCAGAACTCTTGAACCCGACAATTTTCGAATCTTCGTGAAATCGGAAAACAAACATCAGCTCCGAAATTAGTAAGTACTCCCTAAAAGACTACTAAATTTCACAAAATTCACAAAACAGGACTTGCTGTACTATTCGAGTATCTCTATGAATATGAGCTGATTGAATGTTTCAACAATAATTCGCGTATCATACATGTGAACCTGAAGGTCTATGATCGTCACAATTGCAACGTGCGCACATCAAACTTCTATGAATTGACAGCATTCTCACACTGGGTTGCAAAACCTGTTTCGGGGATTCAATAATCATGCTTTTTCGCACAAAAAAGTTAGTTCCACCTATTCCGTGAGAGATTTCTTGAATAGTGAACCATTTAATCAAGATCTCTATTCCAAATCAATACTTCGTGTATGTTCAGAGTGAAGTATAGTGAAAATTTTCAACGAAAAGAATGCAAATTCGGATCACACTTTTCATAATCTACCTTGCAATTTCTATTCCTCTAAGCGTATTATATACAATTGTTATTGGACTGCTCGTTATACGGCCGGAATTCTCATCCAGTTTCTACACTTTGTTCATCTTTACTGGTGTCATTGTAATTACTAGAAATATTTTCCTAATTAAAAACATATCATAGGACATACTTCACTTTGAACTGAACATTTTCTGCTATTATCTCCCGTTTATACCGGGCATTTCACAATTGTATTTCAAATTCCAAGATGAGGAATGGAATTCTGAATGGAGATCAGAGTATACTTGGATGATATCGATCGCAAACACGTGCGCACTACATGTTTTCAAATTTATCATCAGCTGATTTCAAGGCTTATGTATTATTTACCATCAATCCAGGATGTCACTAATTTGCTGATATCTGTGAATCGATTTCTAGCTTTGCTCTTTCCAATAATTTTTAGAAAAGTGACGGATTCTATCCTTGCATTTATTTAATTTTTCTCTGATTTCAATTATTCACTCGAACATTTACATACGCTTTGATTCCCATGGCGATGGTCGTTTCACTCACATCTTCTTTTATGACCATTGCGGCCCCTGGATTCTTTCGCGACATAACAGAGGAAAATGACACTGAGAAGGTATGTCCCGCTTACGATTCACAATGAAGCGATAGCGATTGAATCTGTAAGAGGTAGTACAATTAGCAAATAATTATGCCCTTTCGCGTAACCAAATCAGATTACTTGCAGATTTTTATGATGCATGCCGAAACACGAGTATATTTTCCAACGGTACGCTCTAAATTTTCAATTTTTTTTGTGAAACGAGTCCCATGACATTTAAAAAGATATATTCAAGAGAAAAGTAATTTAAAATATCAATTTCTCAGATCGATCGCAGCGCTATCATCTGTGCTCATTCGTTCGCATGTTCTGGACTTTGCTTTCTCATTTACTGCATTATTGCCGTATATATTATTTTAGCTAAGGTAAGCGACTTTAATTAGGTATTGAAAATATCAAACTTTTTTCGATCGCGATAAACTCAAACGAATTTCGGCTTTTCTTACTTGGATTTCTAATTCTACTCTCTAACGCTCCCTCTATTGCCTATCAAGTATGCACAAGCTATTTTGTGGTATTATAAAACACATGAATCTGTAAATATTGGCAGGTTTACTGGTCGATATATAAAGGAGATGGATCTTCATTCGTGTTCATGTGTCTTCCCTGGGTTATCATGATCAAGAATCTAGCACCACCCTTGCTCCTTATACTAACGAACGCTGTGATGAGGAGGAGAATACGGTATGCTGAAGTTGAAGGGTATTAAAGAAATTAGTCTAAATCCGATAGCGAGCGTGCAACTTCACGGCTTATCTGATATCGTAAATCGACAAAGAGATAATTTCCTCAATCCCAGGCTCCTTCTGCATCGGCCACTGCGCGGAACAGTGATGGAGTCAACTGTGCGAGATCTCACTGTTTCTGGCATCTGATTGGTTGTCAAATGATAACGATAAAACAATGATTCTCAGTAAACTTAATTGTTGCCGACAAATTACACGTAGGTGAATGATGTTATTGTTGCAAAACGAATGCACGTATTGTTTTAGCAGAACCGTGACACACATCGCTCCAACGTACTGGTTCTTCCCCCTCCCTCTCTCCGAGATTCTTGTTGCACTATATCCCGTAGGTGTGCTAACGTGACCTTCCTGGATACGCGCACCGAGCAATGTTCTCGTCTCTTCGTTTTGCATTATCTCTCTTCAGTCAGGGAAAGCGAGAGAGCATAGTGAAATGAGAGAGACAGACGACCCATCCGCGCAACCAACCCTCTCAGCTGGGTGTCCTGAAACAAAGGATTCTAGTTTGCTCAGGGTGGAAAATGAAGAATCGGTCTCTTCATTCTGCAATAGCTCTCGCATCTCTGGGATGTTAGATATCACGTCTAAGGCGGAGACTCCTTCAGCACTTTTCATCACTAGGCGAGAGATGCACTAACTAACAATTCCTGAAAAAGGGCTCTCATCCTTTCTCATTCTCTCTTGTTTCTGTGACTAGTCACAAAATGAGGCATCTTTTGCACTTCCGTGTGAAAAAAAGGAATGTTACATTCCCGAGATACAATGCTACTGATCACGTTTGCGTATCTATTTCAGGTAATATTTTCAGAATTCTCAGATAACGTTATTGATTTTCCCTCCTAGATCGAAGCAGTTTGCTTCATTCCAACAATATCGTCATCCCCACTGAAAGTGATCGACTATCAACAGTCAATCACCGAGGTGCAATGCAAATTGGATTGCTTGAAGAATGCAGAGGTTTGGTTCATTAATGTTTCAGATTTTACAAGTATTATATTTGCAGTGCATAGGCATCTCCTACTTCGCTATTACGACGAAATGCATGTTGCACGGACCGCTAATCGGATCTTGCGCTACCCCTTTCGAATACTTGGCGCGCAGCGAGACTGGATGCACAAGTAAGATTCTTCTACCGGATTTTTTCAATTAGGAAACTTTTCAATTTTTTAAACTTTGAATCGTTTGTCAAAGGAATCGGATGGTCAAATTGCTTGATTATGTGAAACCCTGCATGCCGGGTGTTCTCTCTTGCTATTACTTCAGGGACCTAGAGGATTACTGTTATTCTAACGTTGACCACTTCAGAAGGCGACGTCACTGCCAACTACGTGCCCTCCTCCTGCTTTGCCTCTGCCCTCCTTCAACCCGAATATCTCATCAGTGAGGGATTCCCGATCTGTCCGGGCTTTCCCGTTGAGGGAGAACAGTACGGAAGGTTGTGGGTGATAAGGTCAGTAACGCCGAGAGGAACAACTATTTTTATACTCTGATATCTTTTAGCGTTTCAATGGAATATTTGTGGTGTAAAAACCGGTAAGATTCTTTTTTTATCAATTTCAGCGTAATCTTCCCTAACGGAACCTATCGCTCATTCGCAAATGATCGAGTGTTGGAAATGGCATGGGACGCGTCGAGAAGTTCTTTCGTTGTTCGATTTATCAGGTAAACTAGGGAATTAGTTAAATAAACAATTTAAATTATTACAGAAACGGGGTGACGTTCATTGACGAGCCCGTGTATGCGGCTACCTGTGCTTTCTTTCCGGATGATGGTCCGTTATTGTTAGTTCTCCAATTAATATCGACAATTACACCGAAAAGCACCCTGAAAAAATAGTTCAGCCTCCAACACGTGCCCTTGCCTTCCCCTCCCGATCGAGACGACTGCGGCTGCAGGCTACGCTGACGTGCTGCCTTACCGATTAGAGCCGCTCTCGATCTGTCCGACGGGATATATCTACTGCAAGGTAATATCCTTGACTCACACACTACAATCACTTGTGTGAACAACAGTACACGTTGGTTATCATCAATGCATGCGTTTCAACAGTGTCCGGAAGAGAATTATTTTGTGTTGTTATAAACGTGATACTGTTTCAGGGGCATGTCTCTCAAGAACCTCAAAATCTCCGACTACACCACTCCGATGTTCGTGCGATGTCGGGCGGGACTGTGGATCCAATCGTTCCCGCCCACTGCGGGACAGTTCAATTCGTATGAAATGGCAGCGGGGGCATGCTATAGATAGGGATTGTTGAATCTCCATATAATTGATTTGATTGAGATTGATAAAAACGCCCATACACTCGCATGATTTGTACATAATTCGTTCATCTCAGTAACTGTCTCAGTATCACAGAGTGGGGTTGTGAATGCAATCGATAAGTGCCTGTATTCGTTGAGACGATAATGATCGGCTCGTAATCGTAATAGTACAGCGAAGAGAAGGCTCGCATCTCATAAAGAATAAATGAGGGCTGAAACGGCCTCGATGGACTCATTATTTTCGGGGGACTACTGTTGTTGCTAGGGCGAACGGATGGGATAGTGGGAATGTCTCGCGATAGTCATCTCTTGACGAGGTGAAAGGACCATTCGCTCACACATCACGAACATTTTTCAGACATTACAAGGTGAATCTAATACTGATTATTTACTTATTTCTGCGAGATAAACAACGGATTGAACATGTAGTACTGCATAAGTAAACTATAATATACGAAAACTAATTTGGAAACGATAATTTGAATATATACGCCTAGTTCGAGTGCAGATAAAGTTAATTCATTGGGCGATAACGAAGATCCGTTTCATGGCTTGCACTCAACTTTTGGAATGTCTTTGGTTCCACAGAAGTACCAATCTGCATCATCTGAAAGAGAACTAGTTCAGTTCAAGTCCTCATTACATTCGTACAGTTGAAGTTCTTTCCGTAACTGCCACAGCATTTGCTAGCCGGGAACGTGCACATAGAGATTCCACAAGGTCCGACGTCCGTATCAGGGCCACTGAATGCCAGTTGAAAATTGACTATATGTTTTCCGACTAACTCAAAATAAATACGAGTGATCGTCTCTTTACTTCACACACTATATCGCCGGTTCGAGAGTGGACATGTATAAGGATCAATTCTACTAACTCGCAAGCGCAATTTCCACATCTCTTTGTGCAAGTTCTCGTCCGAGTAACGTTAGTGCATGATCCGCAAGTCGTTGGGCATGGTTCCGTGGTCCACTCGCTCCAAACTCCTCCAGTCGGGCAACCAGTCTGAAGAATTTTTGTTGAAGTATGCTATTATTTTTTTAACTTTTAAAATCTATTCAATGCTATGTTTATACCGTCGTAGGCGTTTCGGTTGATGAAGTGGTGGTAGAAACAGCCTTAATTGATTTACATTAAACAACTTTCATTTTTAAAGTCATTACAACCTGCTTCAGTTGATGCTCCACCTGAACTAATTATTTTAATTATTTTCTAAATTATTAAGCTCACGATGGGTAGAATGCATGTGTTCACTGTGAAATCACCGAGGAACGAGCACCAAGAATCAGTATAGTAATAGATGAGACAATTCATAGGAGGGATGGCTTTAGGTAATTGAGAACACTCTGTCTCACTGAAAACGCATGATTTACTTTTGATCCAGTCAGGATCTATTGATCTACTAAGTAAGTAATAAACAGGCCTCGCTTCTCCTCTAGCACAGTTGCATGCGAGTTCGCATTGGTCTTGATTAGCAACACTGAAGGGACCGAATAGATTCTTTCTTTCACGCCTGGCAGTTACTGCCTTGTAGACTTGACTGTGGGCCTGAAAAAACGCTTTTATTTGTAATTGAAACAACTTTGAAATAGTAATGGTACCTGGCCCAGTACAGCGAAGAGGAGAAGGGAGCGCATTGGATGAGACTGACAATGAGGCAGAATGAGTCGAGGAGAGGGGTGTAGACGGTGTTATTGCTATAGCAATCGGATGGAATAATGGGGATGTCTCACGAGCCTGTTCTTTTTGGAGGGAAGAGTGGGCGAGACGGGCTATAGTATAGCCGCTATACGACGACCATTTGGCCATACATCAGGCACATTTTCGCAGGCCATACAACGAAAACACGCAAAAAATGCGCAAATTTTGTAAAAAAAAACAAAAATTTGTTTTTCCACCCACTGTTACCTTGTCAAGCAAGTATTCAGAACTTTTATTTCAAAAATAATTCTAAGCATTTGTTTATGAAGGGTCTTCATTGTAAAGTATAATATTTTAGTGGTCATCTCTTTTTTTCGTATCTCCTTTTTATATTTGTCTCCCCCCATCAAAATAGCGATAAGAAATATGCCACTGGCGTTCCCTCATTAGAAATCGCCTAGCGTGTTTTCATTCCCGAAGAAATGACGCACCCAATAAAGCGCTGAATAAATTCTTTCCATAATATTTTTCACAAAAATGCATAATTTCTTATTTTTCCCCCAGGAATTAACTTTCATCTTCCAGCGATAAGTGAGGTACCCAGTATTTGCCAGTCACAATGACTCTAGCTGCAACGAATTCAAGGAAGAGTAAAATGAACGAGGAAGGTGACCCTCACTCGGATTCAAATCAGGTGGAAATAAAATATTTTTTTCAATTTTAAGTGGTATTTTTCAGCCGACATTCCTATCTCTTCCAAATGAGATTCTCACAAAAGTCATTAGGAAGCTAGATCAGAAGGATCGCATGAGCCTCGCATCAATTAACAATCGAATGAAAATTCTTGAGAATAAGGCTGGATATCGCGGCTTCGAATGCGTTAAATTTTCCGCGGTACGAAAAAACATCCGAAAACATCTCATTTTCTTTGTCTTGTTTGTATTCTTCTTTCGCCGTAAAGCGGGTGCAACGAAGAAAGGAACGACCGCATTTTAAAATTAACTCTAATATTTAAATTCCAGTCACAATTCGGAGCTGCTTTGAGTGTTCGAATCGATCTTACCAACGTTTTCGTAAATGATGAATCTTCCGCACGGAATATGGCTACTTTCCTGAACTTCGCCTATGTAAAATGCCTGACAATTACGGTTGGCGAATTTTAACGTAACTGAACCTAGTTGAATTTCGATTGAAATCTAATCTGACGATCTATTATGCAGGGACGATTTACTAACAAGGAATTGAGAATGTCTCTTCACATGATCATGAAAACTGTAAAGTTCGATACTTTACAGATAGCAGTATTCGATTGTTTTTCGAGCAGGTGAGCTGAAACTCTTATGAAATTTATTTATGATATCTATTCGAAATATTCTCCACATTAACAAATTTGGTTAGTTTAACACGCATCATTTCAGAATCTTGGGTAAGATTGTTTCTCGAAGTCAAATGAACGAAGTATGCATTTCTTTCCCTAATAAAATAAATGATAAGGAAGGCAGTATTGCAAAGGCAGCATTGCTTGAACTGAAACCTGTCAAAAAATGCATCATCACTGCATGGGTTTGTTTTGAAATTTTGTATTTATAAGAAAATGATTATTAAATAATATCCTTTCAGTATTTTTGCTATTTTTTCAGCCAGTGCTTCAAATTTAAACAAATGACGGAATAATTGCAATGTTGATGTTAAATTACAGACTCGTCGACACACCTTTATCGACGATGAAGTTCTACTGCACATTATCAGTAATGCTTCCAGTTACACTGATATTAATTGTGGCGATAATTCTATCACAGCTGCAGGTTTAGCCCGAGCATTTGAGGTACCTTTTTCACTATTTTTATGGTTAAAAAGAAGTTTAAATATACAAATGTACATTCCAGATGATCTACAGGAGTAAATCCTCAAGATCAGTAATTTGTTATGTGGACAAAGCTGTGATTGACCTATTTATATCTCAATTGGATGCTGCAAAATTCGAACGAGAGTCGATGCGCGTAAAACATGTTGAGTCAGGATCTTCCTTCGCCTATGGATTAAGCCGATATGAACAGCTTTATATTCGAATGAGTTCTCTGTCGTAATAGTGAAACATGATTTGATTTTGCATATTGTTCGTTTCTGATAAACTCCTGGAGCCGTAAACGGATGAAAATTATCATTTTAAATGGTGCGAAACAGAAATTAACAGAGTTTCATATCTGCATCTCCTCTATACCGGGGAGTTGGAGAAATAAACGAAAACAAGTCATAGGGGAACTCTACTGGATGAATATTTTAGAGATAATCAATTGTGATTCTACGGAGTCGTTGTTGGTGACTGTTCATTGTTATAAAAGCATTTTTAGTCGCCATCTAACAATACACTGGAAACACTGGCATTATTTACTTGGCATGATTTTTTCTCTCGTTCTGGTTTTCAATAATTTCAATAATTTATCTAACAATATTGCCATTTCTCTTCCGGACACAACACGATGAGTTTTCTATCAGTACCAGTATCGAATTCCCATCAGTATCGGAATATGCAATTTACCCTCTGGCTCCCCCCTCATTGGCTTTTCTCATCACTACAAAACCCCTGATTAGATTGGGCACTTCCGATCTGTGGAAACACGCAAGAATAGGTGCATAATGTTAATTTCTCTGCGTTTTCGCTGTGATTCTTCCTTTCACCGACTTATCCCATCCAAGGCAAGCGTTATGACCGGAGCTGCCGACAAAGTTGATTCTACCTCGGATGCAAATCAGGTTAGAGTGTCTGTACTTATTTTTGCTTAATAATGACAGTTTTTTTCAGACGTCTTTCCTCTCGCTTCCGAATGAAATGATCACTAAAGTGTTTCAAAAAATGGACCAGGGAACTCGCACGAATCTCGGATTGCTCAGTGGCCGACTGGCCTGGCTTGATTTCATGGCAGGATATCGGCGTTTCGAATGCATTCGTTTTGATGCGGTACGACAGGGATTTCTGGTTCGGTATCGGCATTACAGCATTTTCTGACTCTGGACAGTAGTACCGATAAAGAACCAAAGTATGCTAAAATCTGTCTCTAAAAGAACTTTCAGGGGCACTCCCAAGCTAACGCAATGCGCATTCGAGCCGATCTTAAAGGTGTTTTATCGAATAATGATTGTTTACTGCAGAATATGACCACTTTGCTCAAATACGCGTATGCAAAGTGGCTGAAAATATCGGTAAGTAAAATTCATTGGCTCTTCGGCTCTATATAAAAGTAGTTGTATTATATATTTTACAGGGAAGATTCACTCCAGAATTGCGAATGATACTACATAATATCATGAAAACTGTTAAGTTTACGAAGTTGGAGGTTACGGTTTGCGATAATTACTCTATCAGGTGTGGTGAATATTTTTGTATTTTTTTTGGATTAGGCATGCATATACCTCAAAATGTTGATTCGTTTAGATTTTCCATTTCAGGATCATGAGGGAGCTTATTTGTCAAAATGGAATAAACGAAGTTAAAGTTACTTTTCCCAACAATAAGTTTGACGTCACTAAAGCAAAGGCGGCGCTCCTTGAACTACCTCCCATAGAAGCATGCAATATTATCACATGGGTTTGTATTTTCGCAAATTAAATATTAAATGTTAAAATTTGATTAGAATGAGATAAATCACAGGACTGCGGCGGATTTGTCGATGATGATTTCCTACTGCACATCGTCAGCAAAAGTTCCAATTACGCCCATATCAATTGTGTCGACAACTCTATTACAGCAGCTGGCTTGGCTAGAGCTTTTGAGGTTATTTATTTTTATTGCCTGAATAACTTCAAATATCGATTGAAAAGCGTACAAATACTCTTTCCAGATGATCTACCGAAGTAAATGCTATAGAAAAGTAGTTTGCTACGTGACTGATCAAGTTCTTGATGAATGCATTTCTCAACTCGAGGCTGGGAAATTCGTGCAAAATTCGATGCGTATAACGCACATCGAGTCAGGAGCCACCCTCGATTCGGTCTATCACGGAAGTTATACATTGTATGTTCGAATAATTTCTTATCCATAATCAGATTGTTGGAGATTTTGTTTGTTGATAAATTTCATTTCTAAATTAATTGGAGCAGAGACAAAGAAAGGACACTTGTAAGAAAACATCATGTCTAAACGATTGAAAGCGATCTTTCTGTGACTTTGACACATCGTGTACTTCCATTTTACTTCCATCGGGTAACTCTACTTACCTTGTGGCGACGCTGCACTGCTCGACTCCATAATTTATTTCAGTTTTGTGATTAAAGAGGCAAGTCCAGTTATTGCAACTGCTGCTTCTAACAATCACCAACGTTGTTCAGTTCTCAGTTACGCCATTTAACTACTCTCTGATCACAAATTAGAGGAAAAATGGATGAACTTTCCGAGGTGAGTGGAAAAAACATTCATTAAAAACATTACTTTTAATTTCAGACCACCTTTCTATCTCTGCCGAACGAGGTTCTGACAAAGATCTTCGAATATTTGCACACGGTTGACCGCATGAACCTTGCCTCTCTCGATGGTCGATTGGCTGAAGTAGAAGCGGTTATCGCCGATTCGAAAACATTGCGATCATTTCGGTATGATAGACCTGAAAAAGATATAACTGACAATTCTAATTGAAAACGCAAAAAAAAAGAGAGGAGATGCGCATGCCACTTTTTTGGCTTCATTTGCTGAAACTATAGACTTACTTTTGAGACTAATTCATGTACTATCTTCAGAATCCGCTTCTTCGCATCATGAAGATTAGTGCTGACGGCGAGGAAATTTTCATCGACGATGTAATTTCGGAGACGGTTACGTCTTTCAATCACGCTACCGCACAGTGGATGCACATTAAGGTATATAATTTATTTTTTATTTAATTCCGAGAGAAAAGGGCGCTCCCGAGAAATATTTTTTTCTTCAGGGGCAATATTATGAGGATTCCGAGGAAGCACTCTTCCTTGCGATCAAGACTATCAAGTTCGCTAACTTGCACATTGAGTTACTCGACGAGCGCTCAGTCCGGTCGGTGCAGTTTTGGGACAAAAATTTCAAATTGTTTTCAGAATTCTAAGAGAGATAATTCTGATGCATAAGGAACTCAATCTTGTGCACATCAATCTTCTGAAACCGAGAATGAGTGCGGAATGCGCTAGGAAATTTCTCGTCGATCTCCCGAATGTACATTCGTACATTATTAGTGTCGGGGTCAGTATCATATTTGCCCTTGCTTTCAGCTGCAACAAAAACGAACACAATTTTAGTCCACACTCATGAATGATAATTTGCTGCTGCAATTTGTTAGTAATTCTTCAAGCTATGTGCACATCGATTGTGTCAACAACAATTTGTCTGTAGCTGGAGTTACTCAGGCACGCCAGGTACATCCATTTTTTTTTACAATTTTCAGATAAAATTCAACGTGTTTTTTAGACAATCTGCAATAATGGGCGCGCGAAAAAGGTCGAGTTCTCGCTGAAAGCTGCTGATCTCGAACGCGTTATTGGCCGACAAATTTGTAGAAAGACGCTAAAGCGCGGCCTCATCTTGAAGAATCGGGGCGTCACCTTCGATTGCTATAAAAATCGTTCTGATTTAGTCATGGTTGCAATGATCTATGATCCCATGGCATAGGGTATTGTTTTTCTTGCTTGTTGATGGTTTTAAGAGACCTTTGACTGTAGCAAATGCTTCTTTGACTAAATTCATCTTGTATTCTTAATGTCGTAATGTTGTTTGGTCTACAATGAATAAACGTGTTGTTTCAAGTTACGTGTTGATTTCTGCACAATATGAATTCAATTTTGTAAATTTCAGAAACGTTTCGTTGATGCTGCTGAACATCTGAATTTGCTTGCGAAAAATAACCGAAAATTGATCGATAATTATACGTCACGTGAGACAATGAGCATCGTTTGCGGACTGTGTATGATCTCTCATCGCATCAGTGCGAGATCCGACGAAAAATGTTTACAATGCTCAGTGCGAAATCCAGCTATGGCCACTGTGAATTACGAAGTTTAAGCCAATCAGTGCTGTAAAATCAGGTCTCTTTGCCCTTTGGTGTATCAGTCATGGGGGTCCGATCTCACAATACTTTGGAACATCCAGTTAGCGTTCACAACATCGGATTCCTCCAATTTGGAGCGCATAAGTAGACAGACTTTACACAATTTAACCATTCCAGTTCATTATTTCCTTTGCTTCCTTTCTGCTACTATTTTCGTTGAATTTCTCGTTAATAAAGTTCTATTTTTGGTGAAATGACTGCCATGGAGGTTTGCTTCAGCATTAGTGATGAGCAATCCCACTTCAATGCAATTGCTTACTCGCCGGCCATTCTGAAAAGGGAGCATGGAGAAGAATCGTCTCTTTTCTGCATCAAGCGAGCGCGTCTGGCAATCGACAGTGATCCGGTGAGCTATGCGTATCTTTTATGCATGTTTCTATATTGATTCAAATTGTAAAAAATGCTAATAATTGACCATTCCAGACTCCATATAGCCTACCGAATGAGATGCTGACGAAGATTTGTGAGAAGATGAGCCCGGAAGACCGCAAGCGCTTCGCTGCTGTGGATGATCGATTGAATGGAATCGAAGAGAAGGCCGGAGGTCGTCGATTCAAGAAGATTGAGTGCAGTTCGGTAAGTGAAAACATTGGTGCTTTTGTATTCCCAGTACGAACCAACTAGAATTCGAACAGTCTCACACGTCCTCTGACACTGTTGACGAGTTTGATACGGAGTAGAATGAAATTACGATTTCGTCTAATGTTTATATTTTATTCTAAATATCGAGTTCATGCAAAATATAAACAATTATTACAGAATGCATGGCGTCCCAATATGGTCAAAGTGTGCGCTGACCCTGGCAAAGTCATTTTCGTTGATACTTCACCACAGCCTGTCACATATTTCGCGAATGCAACGACAGAGTCGCTGTCGATTAAGGTGCAGTTTACAATTTTTATATTGAAAAAAAATAAAAAAGTCAGAAATAATGTCGTCTGCTTCAGGGACATTACGAGGAGGAATCAGCAAAGGCGCTTCTCTCCGTGATCGCAACTGCCATCTGTTCAAAGTTGCTGATAGAATTGAGCGATGGCCACTCGATCAGGTATTTTTTCAGTTCCTTTCACATTTTATCAGAATGTTCCTAGCGCATGGCATGACAATATATAGTGAATTGTAAATGATGAATTCATTGCAGACTCTTGAAAGAGGTTGCTCGCGCGCACAAGGAGATAGATGAAGTGAGTATTTGCATCGTCAAACCGAAGATGGACATAGATTCCGCGAGGAATGCTTTTCTCGAGCTCCATCCGATGAATGCATACCACATCTGTGTTGATGTGAGTGATTTTATACTTACTATTAGTTGTAACATGCCCTAAAAGCGTTGGACACTGTAGTCCGTCTAACAACCAGACATACTCGTGCATTTTCATACGGCTGTAATATTGCATCATGTGGATACATCTTCACCTATTATAATAGTTATAAAGCAAACAGGTTCATGACTAAACGCGTTTCAGGCTTTCCAATCGCCCAAGTCCGAATTCCAAGCCAATCTCATTGACGACGAAGTCCTTCTGCACCTTATCGCTAATTCTAGGAATTCAATGAAAATCGACTACCATAACTTCCACATAACTTCCGCTGGCATAGCCGAAGCGTTCAAGGTAGGTATTCCTTAAAACATATTGGATATCATTACCAAAAAAAATTTCGAAATTTTATGTTTGTTAATTTCAGATGGTTTGCCTCAGTGTGAGCGCGAAAAGTGTCGAATTCACGATGCGTTCAAGGGAACTGAAAGAATGTCTCAGACACTTGGATTACACAAAGTATGAGAGAATTAGTGACATCCCTACCATCAAGCACTATCATTCCGGAGCTTACCTCGATTTCTTTATCAGCGACGAGTTTGCAAGCGTGAAAATGAGTTGCAAGGGAATGCAGTAGAGGTTCTGCTTGTTTATCAGTATTATTTTTGCCCAATCCCTAATATTTTGTTGGCCCCTTGTTTATTCGTCCCCCTGCATCATCAGAAAATCGCCCTTTCATGAATATTCATTATGCTGAACAAATAAAGAAAAGCTTGAATTCATTGTACAGTTCGAGTTTTAATTTCCGTCAAACGCTTCATCATTGTACAGAAAACGAAATCCATAAATAAAACAATCAAGTAATGAGCACCCATTTCGCAGAAAACAGATTAATAATGAATTTCGAAACTGAAATCAATCAGCAGAAGTATAGGCAGGAGGTGCGTCTTCCATCCGTATCGCAGTGTAGTCCTCCAGGCGAATGGCAGTGACCACGGGAAGGGGAGATTCGCGCTGTGGAGTTGGACATTCGAGAATGTACCGTCGGAAGTTGAGCAAGACCTGTAGCAGTTGCTTCTTCCAAAATTTATTTTGAAATCTTTTGAATAATTGAGGACTGTATAATGTTACCTTGTAAAGATAAGCTCCGATAGCGATTCTCAAAGCGAGATGTGCAAACTTGATCGCAGCGTAGGTGAGTACTGGAATTTTGGGAGCTCAGTTTGACAAAGATAATGATCGAATCGAAACATAAATAAATATATTGCTTAGGAGTTTGCTTAAACGAACAGAATCAACAATTCTCACCGATTTCGGGCGCTTCAGTTGATGTTTTAGTGCTATTGCTATCCACTTTCTTCGTTCCTTTAATATCGTCAATGAGTACTGGAATCTAAAAAAAACGCCTTTGTGAAGGTGTAGTTTGATTGAGAAATGTTGTCAACTTGAGCTATCGAGCAATAATTGTCAGATCGTCGCGCTATTTTTCACTGAGCTCAATAAAATTACTAACACGAATATAAGAGCCCCCATTCGCGTAAGAATCGGACAAATCCAGCGGGAATGCTGGCACAGCCAAAAAAGTTCAAATTCTCGAAACTCTGTGACCTGGTTTTCTACAGGTTGCTGAAGACGGTAGGCATATTCTTTTTCCCCGAAACTCAGATATTGCTTTTTTTCACTTTTTCTCAGTATCCGTAAAGGCGAATTTGACTTGAACATGGCTCCTGGATCAGATTGTTATGCTGATCACGGCTGTCGTAAGAATTTGAAACTTTTTTGACTGTGCCAATCATTGTCCGATACTTACGCAAAAGGGCTCATAACTAACTTCCAAGAAACACATCGTGCCCTCGACGAGGAGTATCGCAGTCTGAAAAATGATTTATTAAAATTGCGCTAATTTTTTTAAATATTAAATTGGACTGGCCATTCAATACGCATGTCACTAATGAAGTGCACTCTCGCACTCTATCATGGCCTGTGATTTGCGTGCACAAAACAATACATGTGGTTAAATGTCTTGTAATGTCCATTATGAATTGTTTTTCAGTCGACGACTCACGAGTAAAATAAGAAAAACGAGCAGCGCTGTTCGATTCCTCTTCCATATTCCGAACACGAGCAGACCCGATACGGCGAAGAAACAGAGAGGGAAGGTAGGGTTGCCGTCCTGACAGATTAGCAGTTTTATGGACGGATTGTATTTTAATGTGTGAATAATTTTTTTTATTAAAAAATTCAATAAACTCACCGAAAAATGGTTCCAAACTGCGTACAATTCAACGACGAAATAGATGACACCTAGGACGATTGCTGCTTTCTGAATTCATATAGTTTTAGAAAAAATGTTAGATTCAGGTTCCATTTTAATAGATGAGAAAATTGTGAAAATGAACGAAAATGTGTAGTAAATTCTTCCACAATCAACTCGATTTTTCAGTTTTCAAACGACCACACAGTGTACACAGCATTAAAAAGAGAATTTTTTTTAAACTTTAAAAGCTAAAATGGCACCTCAACATGCATTTCGCAGCAACAGCACCCGTGCGTGTACTCGTCGTCGACCTCCTCTTCGTTGTTAGTTGCGACTCCGTTGTCCGTCGTCATTTACTAAATCAAAAATCGTTCTCCAAAAGCAATCAACGGTAAGCCGATAGTGAGAGTAGTAAAATCATCAGCATCATCTCTACATTTCACGCACTCTCTCAGTTTTTCAAAAACTACGGAATTGGTAGAAAATATGTGATATTGGAAAATACGCAAATTGAGCAAACAACGCGCGAGGCCGAGTGAGGCTGATGACTCAGCGGAAATGACTCATCAGAGGTGAAAAACGAGCTTGCAAGGGTGAAAAGAGACGTACTACTCAATTTATTACAAGAAACAATACAAACTAGCAAATTTCTAAAGAACAATGCTGGGAAATCGATAAAAAGCGTTCTGAGTCATACTTGAAGCATAAAAAGCAAATATTAGAAAGGAAAGGAGAAGCGTGCAATCGAGAAGAGCCTGCCGTTATCACTCACTTTATCATGGTCAATACTTCGATGGTAGAGAATTCGAGAGAGTGAGAGCATTCACTTTTTTGATAACGTTTGGTTTTCAAAATGAGCGAAGACTGTTTCCTGTGTAAAACTGTTATCTCAAATTTAAAAAAAAATAAAACGCAGTCTCCGTAAGAACGTCGGGATCAGGAGGGGATGTGGCACAGTAGCTCAAAATGGTCTCCGGGGGTTCATACTTGGTGGTTAGACTCCCTAGGGGTGGGATACACTTCAGCCAAAAAAATTGGCGCCAAAAGTTGATCTTTGATCTTTGATCTCGGAAAATTTCATCTTCATTTTACCTCCTCATGTGGCACACCATTCGATAGAGCATCAAAAGTTATGTCTTGAGCCCAGTTTTCATAACCCTAGCAC
>LS486635.1:415625-512355 GCA_900490705.1 Pristionchus arcanus
TTTTCACATAAGGGGGGACCCTTATGTGAAAAAAGTCGAAGAAAGATATGACCACAATTGTGACTGGAAGGTGCCAGGGTATTGTTAAATTGAAGTACAAACATATCAAAAGCCACTATTCGACATTTTATCGATTTTTTCGAAAACCGAAAGTGCTAGGATGATGAAAATTTGGCTCAAGACATAACTTTTGATGCTCTATCGAATGGTGTGTCACATGAGGAGGTAAAATGAAGATGAAATTTTCAGAGATCAAAGATCAAAGATCAACTTTTGGCGCCAATTTTTTGGCTGAAGTGTATCCCACCCCTAGGGAGTCTAACCACCAAGTATGAACCCCCGGAGACCATTTTGAGCTACTGTGCCACCCCCTCCTCCGCTCTTACGCAGACCGCGTTTTAAGTTGCATTTATATTTTTTTATGAATTATCGATCATTGATGATGGAATGTTTTTTTTCGGAAAAAAGAATATTTTCAGGAAAAAGCTGAATCTCTCAATGACACTCAACGCCCTCGAATATTTTACGCTGCTTTCTCGATCTCTCAAATTCACATGCTCTCTCGTCAAAAGTTTTCGCCGATAGATCATGGAGAGTGAGCAGAGCACGAAATTCGTTTATTTTTCGCAATGCATCCAGAAGTGCTATCGAAAGGCTTGTGGAAGCACGTATCTTCATTTCACGCCCTATCTCGCCTATACTGCAGTCACATGACGATGTAAGAGAACGCAATTATTTCTAGTTTTATAAAATAGAATATAAATATACTGTGGTGAAATAGCTCGTCGGTCGTTGAAAGGTTTATCGGGAAAACTGGTCACCTGGTCACTTTTCCTTGTGTTATGAGAAAACATGAGACAGACGTTACACAAAAATCCTAATTCTTAGATATTCATTCCGAAAAAATCAATTGTTCCGCAAGTAAGAAAAAAAAAAAGTGAAAAAAAAGTGAAAAAAAGTGAAACAGTCATTTCCTTCATTCTTCTTTCCCTTGGAATCGTTCCTCTGTAGAAATGAGGAGGGAAACGTTTCTCGAAATGTTTCTCTTTTCCTTTGTTCCCATTGAGCGAGTTTAATGGTTAGTGTTGTTTGAAACTGAACTGATTTCACTCTGAATCCACTCTTATTTCATTCTGATTTTGGACACACTTTAACTGTGCCTTTTAAAAATTGATTTTGGATTAGCAGACTGAGTGCTGGTGGGTACCGGACATCTTTGTACTGTCAATTCTTTACTTGAGATAAGGGTGAAAATCGTCGTCTTCAGAATGAAGCGACATTGTGGTACATACTTCTCGGGGAGTATTTATCGACAAACAAAATCGATTTCGATCAGCACTTTCAGAATTGAATTGCAAATTATTTTGCCAATGAAGTTGAGTGAATTTGGAAAATATAATAACAACAAAGACAGATATTACACGCAATTTCCTTTCAATATTTTCCATGAATTGAGAATTTCTTTGCTGACGGCCCGATTGAGATATATCCACGACCCATCAATGCAAATGAGGGCGTGATAAGTACTAGTAAAATTCTTAGGACGCGAATCGAAGTCGGTAATAAATCTGAAGATTTAATTAAGTAGTTATATAACAAAATCTACTTACTTAAAACCGAAGCAACTGAAAACCTCGCCGTATCCTTTTATAGGCGTCCCGATGACTCGCCCGTCTTCTATAGTTATCATGTTTGCAAGCGGTCCACCACAGGGCTTTGGATCTTAAAATCAATAAATAAGCGTATAATTCAATCGGATAAATCGAACCATCGTAGAGTTCAGGCTCAACTAGGAAGCATCGAGCAGCTCGGATGAAGGTTGTGGTGTTGCTGTCTAAAGATGGTATTTCTAGGCCAAGTGCGAAATATGGTGAAACAAGATTACTCGATTGTTCGGTTTTCTTAGTGAGAATCCAAGATCCGAGTTTTCCATCCCAATGAATGTGATTGTGAGAAGACCCTTCTAAGCGATGAGACTTATCGGAGAGCATTATGCTGAAAATATTCGAATAATTTCTAATCTGAAAAAAGTGATACCTAACTACTAACAAATATTCTCCGTAAAACTCTACTGAAAACACAAATCCGCTAGCTGAGCTACTAAAAAGTGTCTTTGAGTGCTTACTTTCTGATTTTTCACTAACTCAAAGATACCTGAGAATTCAGAACTAACTCAATCATCCATCCCCCGAGACAGGGTTGCCATGTATTGAATTCCATTTCGAATTCATCAATTTCCGTGAAATATGTAATTTTAGGGTTTGGTGAATACCCTTCGGTAATCAGAGGTTGCTTGATTAAATCTGATACAAATATCATTTATTGATTTTACTGGATCTCTAACAATAAAAAGACAAATACCTCGACAATCACCATCAGACGTTTTCTTGACATTTCTCCATTCTGCGCCTTCAATAGCGGATGGCGAGCTAACCTTAGCACTTCCAAAGAGCTTGCATCGGTTATCGGAGAAGGCGAATGAAAAACACTAAGACAGATTAAGTTAACTAACTTTTAAGTTAACCAAATCTTGTATACACCGAGCGCAATTCGACTAAATTTTTAATCATTTTTCTGACCTCCTTTCTCTCAGCACAAATAATCTTGCAGTGATATTCGTCCGCAGCTTTCGGTTGATCGATCACTGGCCAAGTCTCTTTTGTTTTCTGTTTGATGAAGCATATCGAACACACCTAAAATGAAAGATTTAATTAATTGAGAAGTTTTGATTTTGCTTCAGTTTCCGGCATAACCGGCATATAGTAGATATATTTCAGTCAAAGTATGCGTAAAAACGAACTTCGTAAAGTCCAAAAACGAGAAGGATTACGAAGCATTTCGTCATTATCTGCCGTAATTGATAATTTTTAGGTGATTTTGAACAGAGAAAATGAAGACTGAAAATATAGAGCCTATAGAAAGTTGAGATCTGAAAAAGCGAAAACAAAGAAAATAGTTTCAAATGAAAACTGAACCAGTTGGGAGTTTTTTTATATGCAGACTAGATAGTAATCGAACTAGTCTTTTCATTTTCTCTAAACTCTCGCTAGTCGGAAAAGACAAAGAGCATTCAAAAATGAGAGACTGTTCTCAAAATATGAAATTGCCCATGAAAGAACTGCAAACAAGCCACTGCGGAGAAAAATGTATCAGTCGATACACTCTGTATAGGGCACTTAAAAGAAAAATCAGAATGCCCTTCATTCGAAGCCGCTGAAAAGGAGGACTCGCTATCTACAATAATATAACTAACCCAAAAAATATCATAGCTCAACATTTTAAACTAAACGTCTTACTCTGAATTATGAGAACGGGAAAATCGTCCTGTTTTCGTCCAATCACCGACGCCCAGTCTTGCCTCGTCCTGGTTTCGGTAATTTCGCAGTGGTGCTATACAAAATAGTGACTAGCCTGACAAGTAAGTGATTAAAGTTTCATCTCACCGAAAAATATTGTCGACAAAATGAAATCAATAGGGTATTACGAAACGAAATATATTTCCCTCTCCGAACGGTGAACTTTATTTAGCACGATGATATATCAATTTCTGCTACCCATGGCCATAGTGGTTTGATCTGGGGATTTCTCAATCGAATCCAGCAACGCTCAATGGCTCTCATTGCATTCGAGAGTTTTCCTTTCTCTAGCTCTTTCTGTCTCTCTCCCGCTCTCTTTCTTGTTCAATGGCCCTTCATCTATATTCCGAGATCGATTGCATTATCGAGCGAATATTTTTTAAACGAAACGATTTTTATCAAAATCGAAGAATCACTCGTATCATAAAATATCAAGGTTCAGGATCCTTGAGGCAAACCGCCTTGAATATCTTCCACGCTTCTTCAAATTTGCCTCCTTTCTTCATAATCATCATCCATGTTCCATCGATGCAAACGATATGTTGATCAAAAAATGTAGCGACTTTCACGCCAACGTCTGTGGTATATCTATAAATTCTATGATAAACACGGCGCAAAACTTAATTTCTCCTTACTGTGTTGCATATCCGCAATCATTGTAGGTCTCCACAATTTTCACTTGACGCCCGAATAGTCTACCCTCCTCAGGAGCCGCGACTGGTAACTGTCCGCCACAAGACCTTGTATCTAATATGACAATTGACCTTAGTTAGTATACTCTATGTGCTCAAAACAGTGTATAGCTCAGGTAAAACTAGGAAGCATCTAGCAGCTCTGATGTAGACTGTGGTATTGCTGTCTAAAGGTGGCCATATTTGAATGTTAATATTTCAATGAAGCAAGATTACTCGACTTTTCGGTTTTCTTAGTGAGAATCCACGATCCGAGTTTTCCATCCCAATGAATGTGATTGAAAGTATCGCCCTCGAGTCGATGAGATTTGTTGGGAAGTACTACACTGAAAAAAACATAATACCGATTTTTTCTGTGGAAAACGGATTCTTCCTCTGTGGCTGGTCGGAATAGACCAAGAAAAGACCGCTGCAAAGGAGGTATGAGAGGACGAAATAAACTCGAGAAGGGGATTTACATGTCGAGTCACAGTTCTTGATAATAACACTAGTATGAACTAATGAAATAAACGAAAACGAGTATGAAACACTACGAACTCGATCATCCATCCCTTGGGACAGGCTTGCCACGTGTTGAATTCCATTTCGACATCGTCAATGTCAGTGAGGTATGAAATTGCTGGATTTGGAGAATATCCTTCTGTTATCAACGGCTGCTTGATTATATCTGATAAAAAATCATTTATTGATTTTACTGGATCGCTAACAATAGAAAAGACAAATACCTCGACAATCCTCATCAGACGTTTTCTTGACGTTTACCCATTCAGCTTTTTGCATTGCGGACGAAGAACGAGCCTTCGTGCTTCCAAAAAGCTCACATCGGTTACCGGCGAAGGTGAAAGAAAAACACTGAGTAAAAGTAAAGTTGAGAAACGGTCAGAACCTAAATTTTGGAATTCTAGTTTTTGACAGGATCTTGTCCATTCATAGTAGGCGGAGCTTGAGGCAATATCTTTTAAGGTATTGTCCCAAAACATATCGATCAAAAGTATCTGTCCTGTTCCAACTCACATCTTTTCTCTCACCACAAATAATCTTGCAGTGATATTCATCCACAGCTTTCGGTTGATCGATCACTTGCCAATTCTCTGCTGTTTTATGTTTGATGTAGCATATCGAACACACCTAAAATTTTAAAAAAATCTTACTTTCCCATTCGTTTGTATCAAACTATTTCTAACATTATTTCATCAAGTTTGAGTGTGATTGCTAACATACTTCGTAAAGTCCGACAACGAGAAGAACGAGGGAGGGTTTCGCCATCCACTGATTTAAAATTTAATTTCATTTGAAAAGTGATCGAGCGAAAAAAATAGCTCTCAATAAACATCGCAATAAAGCAAGAAGATCCTTGAGATTAGCGCTTTGGAATCGAGCAGATTTGGACAGGAAAAATTTGACAACACAAAGAAATAGATTCAAACGAAAACTACCACAGTGACTGGCTGCTTTATACATGGGCTAGATGATAAACGAGAAATGTTCTTGTCTTTTCATTTTCCGTAGACTCTTGTCAGTTAGGAAAGCAAGAGAACATTGAGAAATGAGAGAGATTGCCCACAAAAAATGAAATTGCCCATGAAAGAAAAGAAGTAACTAAAAAACGCCACTGTGGAGAAAATACATCAGTCGATGAACGATCACTCAGCATTGGACTAGTATCGATCGATATAATAGATCATTTGTAAAGAATAGGATATTCTTGCTAATTCGTTTCGGAACGAGAGCCTATGCCACACCGATCCGACTATAAATAATACTTTGAAATGTTGTCCTTTCTTTTCCGATGGGTCAAATTTGTACACTCGTTGATATATCGATTTTCATGCATCCATTGGCATAGTTGTTCGAATTGAGGAATTTCGTAAAGGAATCCAGAAACGGTTAATGACACTCCGCGCGTTCGAGATACGCTGCCTACGCTGTCTTAGATTTTCCATGATCTCTCGGTCTGTCTGACTTCAGAAAGAGCATGTAGAATAAGGAGAGGTATATTTTCTCTTTCCGATGCGCAATGCGCTCGGAAGTGCCATCAAAAGCCTCCTGGAGCAAATCTCTTCATTCCACACTCTATCTCGAAGGTCCCACAAAGCAAGATACTGCAGGGAAATGGAGAATGTTAGACGGTAGAGAATATCGTTGAGTAAAGTGTCATTTCGCGTATGGCATCGGGTATAAATAGATGTCAAATCGGAGCAAAAGCAGCAAGCATGAGTCTTCTTCAACTCCTTGGATTCTCTGCGATTGTCGGGATCGGTGAGTACAATACTCTTTCTGAATGCCGTTTCAAAGGCGGCCTCGGTCAGTGAGGTGAATATAATTTGCAGCAACTAGCGTGTGTCGCACGCCCGATCCGCTGACTCCCGGTTTCGACGTGCCATGGCCAACCAAACCAATCGTTAACAATACAAACGCTGCTCGAGTCATGTATTTTTGCAACGATGGATACTTAATCACCGGGGTCAGGAATTTTTCAAACCGGATTTTTTTCCTCTGATAAGATTAAAGAAGGCGTCCCACGAACCGCGCGGGCGACTATGCAAAGTGAAGAATGAGAGGGAAGCTCTCCTCATTTCGCACGCTCTCTCGCTCGTTGCCTGCTTTTCAGGGTCACTTGGCACGCAGACAATTGATCATAACTCAGTTCAAATGAAAAATGGTGACTTGGGAGTTTCGAAAGTGTTATCGGGTAACAGCGACCCACCACCTCACGTCGAGAACTCAGTTAGCCAGATATTCGAAGGACGCCTTCTTTAATTGAGAATCGCTATTTTTGCTTTCCATTTGACTTCCACACATCAAATTGGTACTAGCGGCAGAAATATTTGGATTTCATTCGGCCACATGGTATAAGAAATATTACAATTTCTTGCAGAATTATAAGAATGGAGAATCGATAGTCACCGCCGGGTTCGAAACCGCGTGCAATCAGAATGATGGAAAGTGCGTCAATTTTATGGATACATTTTTCCGATACAATGGCAGAGCATTCAGGTACCGATCGGATGCCAATAATAAGACGTCACTGCTCACAATGGTATTACATTTGCTTTTCTCTTTGTAGTATAATGATTACCTTTTCAGATGATTTGCGCCTTGGTCCCCGAAGATGACAGTAATACATTTGTTTATTTTCGATAAAACAGATTTTCATGAAGTGCGATTGGTTTAGACCGTTGCGGATTCACAACGGATGGAGTGGTATACATTCTGCAAGTCCAGAGAAACGTCACCTGTCCGGCTGGAGAGATATTCAAATTCTCACCCTTGGGAGACGTTCGCTCGCTGCATTGCCTTGCCGGATGTATGGTTTAAGTCGAAATTATGTAAAAAAGGAAGAATAAACAATCTGACGATACCAGAAAACATATCTTTGAGAAAAGCGTTATAATACGATTTCAGTTATGCATGCCACCGCTGCCGATGGTAAGCCTCACAAAATCCAGACCGATCGCTCAATACTTCCTGAAGCTAAATGCGAGACAGGTAAGTGAGCATTACTGATGACATTTCGAAATCAATCGCACCGAATTGTGCTCGCCCCATTCCTCTGTAGCCAGTGTTAAGATGGATAAATCTGGCCGATATCATATAGAAACTGCACATTTTTTTCATATATTTTCTCGATGGTCGTGTTTTTCGATCCTCCATTTTAGTGCCGACGCTCTCCTCGACAACTTCTACGGTGGATCCATCGACAACTAAAGCGGTGAGCACTTCGTAGTTCCTAATAATGACGCTCGTTCGGTATTTGCACCTCTGATGTTCGGCATTCACCCCTCCTCTCACTCACTTTAAAGTGTTTTTGTTCCTATGCTTTTGTTTATATGAGAGATAGTCGGGTGTACCGATACGAACAAGCAACTCAAGTTGTCAGCAACAATTAACTGTGCTTTTTAGATGCCTGGCTGCGCCCTTCTCCCCATTCCCACCAATGTGAACTGGACAAGGCATGAATTCAATACAACACAGTTTCCCGATGGAAGAGTGAAAATATCATGTGATAAAAGAGTAGTCGGAGTGAGTTTTTAAATCTGAAAAAAGTTACAAAAAAGTGGATTTTCTAGTGTATTCCATCATTGCTTGTTCAGCAATATCAATAAAAATAGTTATTAAGAGGAAAATATTTTTTAAAATGTTTGACAGAACTTCGGTGAAATCAAGGGCAATGTGACCGCCGAGCTCGTCTCATCGTACACATGTGATCCCGCTGTTGGTTTGTGAGTGGAACAGAGTTATCGCACTTTGGCTACTCCATTGGTTATTGTTCCAAAATTATTGCAAATGGGGTGGAGCCTAGCAATATACGGGTTATGTACTATCACACGTCTTCTGAGAGATTGCATGACCCTGAGGAACTGGCTGCAAAAGTTTGAGCTAGATCCATGAAATAATTATGGTAGAATACTGTGGAGGAGGGAATATTTTTAGTGTTGACGATTTGTCCGAAAACCGGCTTTTAGGTATTTTCCGGCTCCGGATCCGTCTAGGACCGGAATTTTCATATCTCAGCTTAGAGTAACGATAAAAATATGACTAGGAGCTCAAAAAATCCGAAAAATTATTCTGAAAAAGTTTGATACCATCGACTTTGGGCTATCGTGAAGTTTTCGATACGAAAAAATTGAAAAACTGGAAAAAATATCACAAAATAAATTCTCCTGAGAAGGGGACCCCCCCATTTACCACTTTTTGAGCACGGATTCTGAAACTACATACTCATATTAGTTCTAGAAAAAATAGCACTTGTCTCGGGAGGGGTTAAAGTAGAACTTCCCAAGTCAAAATATCAGAAAAAGTGCAAAAAAGTGATTTATCGAATTATCAAAACAATAGTTTTGAGTATTCTAGGACCTCAATTTTAGCTCAATATTTTTATTTTATCACCAGAGAATGTTTTTAAACTCATTTTGCAAGGAATTTCCTCGCCTGAATATTTTTTCATTGTTCGTGTATGTGTTTCTGGAGGTCAGCAAAACCCATTCTCGAGATCTCGCGGCAGTACGCCAAAAGTATCTCCGACCGGACTGAAAAGTTTGTGGTAAGTACTTTTGATGATGCTCTTTTAAGCTGCACTTTCGGAATTTTGATATCGATTTTTATTTCCAAGTTACGGTAGATCAAATTTCAAATACTCGAACACAATGATTTTCATAGAAATGTGTCTCACTAAAAAAATCATAACTCTGTTAAAAATGAAGATTTTTTCTCGCTCTAAGTTGCCATGGATAGAGGAAAGCTCTAGCAACACTTAGCGATCGAAAAACTCATTCCTGGTTAATGCGCTCGTGCGGAGTGGTCGCAATTCAGAAAATATTGTGCAACTATAGCAATATCGACTTGTCCAACAATCCACCATGATTTTTTCACAATTCCACTATATGTCTGAGAAATCACCAAAAATCAAAAAAATCCGACAGGGAAAACAATGGGGGCGGCATTTTAATCCGCAGACATTGGACGGCATTCACTAATAAAAGTGTGCATCAGCGCAAGGGTGGGTTGTGAAGATACGTCATTCTAAGGTCGATTTTCGAATTCTACAAGAAAAAGTTATCTTACGGCAATTTTTAAATCACAGAACATTCGAGTAATCTGTATTTTAGGTCTACATGAAAGTGAAGAAAAATGGAGAGTAAAATGCCACATTTTCTTCAAATTTTGACCATTAAAAGTATGCCAATGAATTTAAAAGTTTTTAAAACTAAATTTTTGAGAAAATCATAAAAATTTATTTTCGACAATTGCATTTGGTACTAAATGGAATAGATTATACTTTTATTAGTGAATGTCGTCCAATGTCTGCGGATTAAAATGCCGCCCCCATTGTTTTCCCTGTCGGATTTTTTGATTTTTGGTGATTTCTCAGACATATAGTGGAATTGTGAAAAAATCATGGTGGATTGTTGGACAAGTCGATATTGCAATAGTTGCACAATATTTTCTGAATTGCGACCACTCCGCACGAGCGCATTAACCAGGAATGAGTTTTTCGATCGCTAAGTGTTGCTAGAGCTTTCCTCTATCCATGGCAACTTAGAGCGAGAAAAAATCTTCATTTTTAACAGAGTTATGATTTTTTTAGTGAGACACATTTCTATGAAAATCATTGTGTTCGAGTATTTGAAATTTGATCTACCGTAACTTGGAAATAAAAATCGATATCAAAATTCCGAAAGTGCAGCTTAAAAGAGCATCATCAAAAGTACTTACCACAAACTTTTCAGTCCGGTCGGAGATACTTTTGGCGTACTGCCGCGAGATCTCGAGAATGGGTTTTGCTGACCTCCAGAAACACATACACGAACAATGAAAAAATATTCAGGCGAGGAAATTCCTTGCAAAATGAGTTTAAAAACATTCTCTGGTGATAAAATAAAAATATTGAGCTAAAATTGAGGTCCTAGAATACTCAAAACTATTGTTTTGATAATTCGATAAATCACTTTTTTGCACTTTTTCTGATATTTTGACTTGGGAAGTTCTACTTTAACCCCTCCCGAGACAAGTGCTATTTTTTCTAGAACTAATATGAGTATGTAGTTTCAGAATCCGTGCTCAAAAAGTGGTAAATGGGGGGGTCCCCTTCTCAGGAGAATTTATTTTGTGATATTTTTTCCAGTTTTTCAATTTTTTCGTATCGAAAACTTCACGATAGCCCAAAGTCGATGGTATAAAACTTTTTCAGAATAATTTTTCGGATTTTTTGAGCTCCTAGTCATATTTTTATCGTTACTCTAAGCTGAGATATGAAAATTCCGGTCCTAGACGGATCCGGAGCCGGAAAATACCTAAAAACCGGTTTTCGGACAAATCGTCAACACTAAAAATATTCCCTCCTCCACAGTATTCTACCATAATTATTTCATGGATCTAGCTCAAACTTTTGCAGCCAGTTCCTCAGGGGGGCCGTATTCATGCAATCTCTCAGAAGACGCGTGCTATTACGTTATTATTACAAACGAAATAAACACAATGCAATTGTAGATGGATAGCTGAGACGGGAGTACGAACGACTCTAAAAACGGTAGGTCAATGGAAAATTTAATATAAAACTTAATATTTTCGAGAATAGTTCGCTAAACATCTGAAAAAGATCATTACTCACGAAATTTGGCAGTTATATTTTTTACGTTTTATTATTAATCGAAGTTAAATATTTATTTTAAAAAGTTGAATTTAAAAACTATTAAGATGATGTGTGCCGATACCTATGCAGTTTTTGCCGGTAAGTATTCTTTAAATTCAATTCCTCTTTTTCAGCAACATACAAATAGTTTAGTTTATGTAGTAAATTTTAATGATTTTGCAGCCTCACAAGAATATTTTGAATAACTCAAGTGAACTGTAAAGAATGCTCAGAATTTTTTCAGAGAGATGCTACTATTACCTAAATGGACAACTGCGTACCGCTCCCCATGAACAAGTACTGATGTGCCCCTTGGCTCATTACATGGAGGATGAAGTCAGGGGCTCTCTTCTCTCAATTGAATGTCGTTTAGGAAGTTCGTTGACGCTAGCCATACAGCATATCAAAGTTCAATTGCAGATATGTTCGGAACATACCCCAACAAAACCTTCTTCAAGCAGACTGATGCTAACGGTGGACTTTTTAATGTTACATGTCCATTCGAACAAAACTGAAGTGCCCTTCAGGTCAGTGAAAGACGCTCATTATCTCTTTTATTATTTGCAAAATCATTACAACGCAATGTGAACAAATGCTCATCATATCTGAAAAAAATAGTTGGGTTATACAACAATTTCAGAGACATCTCCCGATCCATCACTACTCTAATGGGCATCGATAATCAGCACATTATATACGACACATTTTTTTCATTGTGAATAAAATGCTACTGTGCATAAAATCATGAATCATTCAAAACATACGCCTCTCACAAATCAGTTGCACTGCATACAAGATACGGTTGATAAGTCAATTGAAATATATTTTCAAACACTGACATCATTTTGCTCTTCTATAACCTCACTAGAGGTCGAAATGCCGGACGGGCTTTTTTCATTATCATTTTTTTATTAACAAGTAGTATTCTCGATACAATGAATATTGAACAATATTCGGAAATTCCTCAGTAGACGTTGGCTGTTCCACAGAAGTAGAAATTTGCTCTATCTGTAATAACGCGATAATGCACTGGCAATTGATAAGTGTGCGAAGGCTTACAGTTCAGACACTTTTTGTATTTGAAGCAACACGTTTTAGCAGGAAATACACAGATGCTGATTCCGCATGGACCGATGTCCGCAGATACGTCTCCTCTGAAACAAAAAACTCCATTTTAACAATGCGATGCCACTAACTTGCACGGAGGAATCTTGCACGTTCTGGTTCGAGTCGCATTGCTGCATGATCCGCAGGTGGTGGGACATGGGCCAGTTGTCACCCATTCACTCCATCCGCTCATCTCAGTAGTAGGCTGTTCCTGGAATAGCAGCAGTCAATGCATGCGACTAACTTTAATATCAATGATACCGTGGTCTCAGTGGTGGTAAGGAGCGTTGTGGTAGTGATAGGAGTTTCGGTCTAGAAATAGAGAGTATTTGATAGAAAATTTGTTTTTTTTTTGCAGCGAATGATGATACCGTGGAGGGAGTGGTTGGATCGAGTGAACGGGTAGTAATTCGAGCAACCTGAAAAACAGTAGTTCTGAAAATGATATAGTTCTATCAAATTTGACATGTTGCAGTTGATATTCCACCTGAAAATGTATATTTGAATGTCACTAAAGCGAAGTTAAGTCTTACGATCGGCAGAATGCATGTGTTTACTGTGAAATCACCGAGGAATGAGCACCATGAAGCGGTGTAGTAATACACAAGGCAATTCACAGGCTTGATTACTCCAGAGAACTGTGCACAGGCCTGGCCACTAAACAATAATCTTTGCTACATTGTTGTGAGTGCATTACCTAGTATCTCCCCTCGCACAATTGCAAGCGAGCTCGCAAGCCTCTTGATTGTGAACAGTGAAGGGACCGAGAATACTTTTTCTCTCTTTAGTGGCAGTTACAGCCTTGTAGATTTGACAGTGAACCTGAACCTTGAATTTTTCGAGCCTGAGAAACTGCGAAATACCTGAGCCAGTATAGAGAAGAGAAGAAAGAACCGCATCGTATAGAAGGGAATCAAGTGCATGGAGGGAAATCGTGGCTTCAGTTTTAGGCAACGGTGGAAAGGTGGCTATGGCGATGGGACGGATTTGATGAATTCATGAGGCAAAGAGATGACAGGATGAAGATCAAAGCGTCAATCGGAGAGGAAGAAGAAAGAATGATGTGAAGTAAAATGATGTTTTTAGGATTTATTCAATTTACAACATTTGTACACCACTGTGAAATTCACTTCTCCTCTTTGTCATCTTCATCAACAACCCCAGCCACGAATCCGCTTTTTATTCTCTTCATCTTCATCTTCTTCTTCCTCAACTTCCTGCAATACTTCACTATTTAGTTATATCTATTGAAACAGACCTCTTCCTCCTCCTCATCTGCATCCTCTTCATCAGTATCCGATTCCTCCATCTCTTCTTCGTCCTCTTCAACGATCTCGTCATCCACTTCGGACTCCTCAGATGCCTCCGATTCATCCTAGCAATTCATAAATTGGAAGTTTTCAAATTCGTTTTGTTCAAATTCATCTTAACTCTAATATTATTTTAATATTTTCATCCTTTTTTCAATGAAATGGCATAAATACTATTATCAATTATTTTTTTAAATTTTAACGGTAAGTGGATAAAAATACCTCTGACTCATCTGAATCATGTTCATCATCCCTCGTGATTTTCGACAGCAACGGCATCGCAAACGAAGCCATCGCGGCTATTTTCGATTGTGCTGATGAGGAGGATGCGCGTGACGGCTTGGCGGACTTATTTCCTTAACAATTTCTGTACATGCTGTGAGTAATTTGAGAGCACTAACCGGATGAGGCGCCTACTTGCGCAGGAGCTACTCCTTTCGCTTTCTTATTCTTCTTCGTTGCCGCCTCTGAATTCTTTGTTTCCTTCCTGTCCTTAGCTTTCTTTGCAGGGGCAGTATTGGCCAACGCCGAGTCGATGATTTTCTCAGTGTCTGAAAAATCGGTGTCTTTACCTTCACTGACTCAATCTCTCTATAGTACTTCGACAAAAATATACGGTTTCACCCTTCTCTTCACTCATTAGCCACCTTTTGGACCTGTCAATCAAACTTGCCTACTGGAGACGAAAAGCCGCTGACTAATCGTCATTTGTTTTAGAAGAGATAAGGTAGATCGTTGTTTTCTGACATGATAAATGATCTAACCTTCCTTAGTAACTCCAGTCAACTCGGAAAAGGCTGATTTCCCAATGGCTATAGCAGTTTCCTTCATCTCTTCCTTTACCTCGAGCGGAATCTTGTCAGCCATTGCAATTATTGTTGCGAATACTGAAGAAATTACAGTTTCTTCTTCTTTTTCTCTCCTTTATCAAGTAATTCGTCAATCAGTGTCGCTTGTGAGTAGGGTGAACTTACCTCCCGCTTTCTCAGAAGCATTCTTCGCCTTCATTCCTTTCTTTGCCGTGTTAGTCCCCTTCTTGTTTGTAATGCCCTTCTCCGGGTCTAAATGACGTGGGTTTCAATCTCATCAGAGCCTCTACACATTACCTCCCAGAGCTTGAGCATTCTTCAACATTTCTTTGCTCTTCTTAGCCTCATTCTTCGCTTCAATCTTCTTATTGCAACTAATACATCGGCGTTTGCTCGCCTTTTCCGCGTCTCTGACCTTCTTCCATTCGGTCAAATATTTACGATAGTTTATGATAACCTCAACTTCATTCCTCAAAACCGGCTTAAAATCTGAAATTTACCACAAACAAATAAATACCAATGATAATTCGCATCGAGTGCAGAATGAACTTTAAAGGGGCGAAATTGACTGGAATTTATGCTGTTTTCAAATGATGTTTTCAAGTTTACTCACAGCCCGCAAGCTCGATTTCAGGTGTCTCCGTCGTGGTTGTTGTAGTTCGGGTTATTCCGTCCTCTTCAGCTTCCAATTCTTCCACGAGGGCATTTAAATCGATGTCACCCGTGAGGGATCCGAATGGATTCTTAAGTAAAATTATTAATGATAAATCATCTGAAAATCTTACATTGATGATGAAGAGCACGGTGTCGACAGTGAGGATGATTGCCTGGAAGTAGATTATTTTACGATATTTTTTTTAAAAGTTGGTACAAAAGAAAGTGATAATTATGCATGATTTTTAGAAAAATTACCAAAAACGAGATAAAACCATGAAGAAACATACCAGAACAACGAGAAAAGCGAGTAACACTTTCCGACTCTGCTTCATGATTCCGAACAATAATAAACCGAGCACACCGAAGAAAATTTCAGCCGCATTCGAGTCTTTGGCCTGGGAATAATTTTGTGAATAGATGAACGGATGTTGTGAAAAGCTATCAAAAAGGAAATATCAGAAATATAACTTACAGTAAGTTTGTCGCAGAACGTGATTAATTCAACAAGTAGATACAATGCGGCGACTATCAGCAGGAGTACCTGAAATAATCAGAAAGCTAGATCAGAAAGTATTATAAATATGCGAAATTAAAAAAATAAGACCTACGAAGACATGCAAGCCGCCACAGCAGCACTTCCAATGTGTGAATCGGGGATCGCCAAAGAATGGAAGATCCGAAATTTTGTCTATCTTTGGCATCTGAAGATGATTCTGAGATTCAATGAATGATGAAATTTGTAGATGAATAGTTACGATCGAATTGGCGCAACGTATCATAGCAAACCTTGTTCTTGGCCATTTTTGCTTCGAGAGGGGAGAATCACGTTGGAAATGGAGAACCAAGCGCGTAATCAGGGCTCGTCCACTCTGTTATCACGGCAGGGTTTATCACCGTCCATACTCTTCGAAGGGGTTAACGAATAGCACAGGCACTAGAGCTCGAGATCTGAGATGCGCTCTCTTCATTTCGCGCGCTCCTTAGCCCACTCTTGAGACGAGATAGTGAGCGAAATGAAGAGCCATAATTTTCTCTTTATCGGCAGAGAAAACAAGAGAAAATGCGAAATGTAGAGACTCGCATTTTGTAGCTTTTTTGAGGTTGCAGATAAGAAGAATAGCTGGCCGAAGCAATAATCGCATGGAAAGAGGAGAGGCTGAGGAGGGAATGATTTCTACAATTTGAAAGAGGTGAAAGGAACAAGACTAGAAAAGATTTATTCTGACATAACAAATGTGTAAACATATTAACTATTTTTAATGCTATTCAATTACTCAGATTTGTACTTCTCGTCATCCAGTTCTTCCTTCTTTCTATCATCTTTGCTATCCGATTCATCCTTTTCTTCCAAGACTGACTCCTCAGACTCCGTGTCTTCCTATAATTATAATATTTTGTTTAAAAAATAAATGGAACGAAATCGATTTGAATTTACCTCATCATCGTCCATAGTTACTCCGAACAGCAACGACGTCACGAATGAAGACATGTTCATCTTCGAATCATTGACTTTTTCGCTTGATTCTTGTGATGCAGTCCAAGTGTTCGATGTTTGCGTGGATTTTTCTTCCTGGCCTGAAATAACAGTTGCCTCTCATCTGGCCCAAATATCTTCGAGATATCCAACAACAACTAAAACAAAACTCTGGCTTACATTTCTTTGCACTTTTCTTCTTAGCGCCCTTTGCCACTGCCAAGTCGATGAGCATGGAAGTTTCTAGAAAAAGAAACGATTGCGTTTAATTTTTTTGTCATTTGTCAGATGACTGAAATCAAGGGGCTTGATAATTCAAAATACTAAAGCTTCTCAACTCACTGACCTTCAACGCCCGTCAGCTCAGAGAGGGCTTCTTTGGAGATCACCAGCGCTGCATTCTTAAATTCTTCCTTCATGTCAAACGGAAGCTTTTCGACCATCGATTTTATTCTTGCGATTGCTGAATTTTAGCGATTTTCGATGCAATAGTTGAATAGTCGATAGAAATTTACCTCCCTCAGACCCAGCCTTAGTGTCAATTGAATCCATCTTCTCATTTTTCTTCTTCTTTGATGCTTTAGTTTTCCCTTTCTTGCTCGCCTCATCCTTCATTTCATCTGAATCCATTGAGTTTTTTCATCGTATTAGTGAAAACAGATAACCTGCAGTTTCATTTCCAGCGGCATTCGTTAATTCCAGATTCTCTTTGCAATCAATGCAACGCCGTTTACTGATCTTCAGCTTTCTCAATTCGAGTATGTAGCGTCGATAGTTCCGAACAATCTGAATATTTAATGCAATTCAACCTAATTTAGATACAATTAGCGAGATACCAGAAGAAGGCAGGCTCCACAACAAATTCTCAAACATTGCAGAACGAATTCGCCAACGTTATCAAATAGATGGTCAATTTGATTCTGTAATGCCTTGGAAAGCTTTTTCTCAACTCCAAAAAGCTTACGTTGACAACGAAATCAATGAAATTCATTGCCTGAAATTGGGAATTTGAAAACATGGAGCTATTCGTAAAGAAATTGTTATCATCCGCATCGCGAAAATTGAGAGGGTGAAATGTAAAAAAAAATATAAAATTATTACCAATGCAATCTGAAAGAGTAGAAGGGCATTTCGACTATCCTTCCTCAATCCAAATGCGAACAAAGCGAAGATTGAGAGAACTAAATTGGCTATGGCATGGCTCTCCATCTGAAAAAAAATTGATTTTATTGAATGTGTTTCTATTACCTTGTCTTGGAGGACATAAATCTCAACCATGTAGTAGAGTAGGGCGATCAGAACGAGAGTAACCTATAATTTCAAAATTGGTGTTACATAATGAGAATGATTTTCAGAAAGCCGTTAAATACTCAGGTGAAGAGCAAAATCTCCAAGGTTTACATTCTATCGAAATAAAGCAATGAAAACTAACTCTGATATGTAGCCCTCCTTTGCAGCATTTGAAATACATGAACCGAGGGTCATCTTGAAGTGGAAGGTCCCTATACTTCTCTTTGGCCTAGGAAATGTGTGACTTTTCATCTGATAGAAACAATATCTGCTGAAAATATCACTCGAAAAACTTGGAAACAATACCTTGTCAATAAATTTCCACATGATAGGAACCGAATCAGTAGGGAAAGCTGGAAAAGTGAGAATCACAGGGCTAACTGGCGGATCAAAGGTGGAGCAAGAACTGGATGGCTCACTTTTTCGAGTCTTCTTACCAAGAGCTCTCCTAAAATCGACGAGGAAATCAAGAGATGGATGGAGTAACAAATTTTCAACACTTTTGATGAGGACTCGTCCTTGTTACACCAATGATAAACATGCAAAAAGTTCGCAGAGTGAGAGCAGCGTCTTAGTTATTACACCACGAACACACTTAGCGTGGAGTGAAGGAGGAACGAGAAGAGAAGGAAGGATGGGTTTCAGACAAACTCGTAATGATAGGCAATGATGAAACGAACGGGAATACGAGTAGACGTTGTGTGAGTATACAATAACAGATGTTTCCCTAAAAAATAATGCATTCATTGCATTGTCTCACATAATCCATCGAGAGTAGGAAATCCGCCTCTGCTCCTCCTTGACTCCATTATTCTCCCCACTCGTCTCGCCCAGACTCATTGGCTGTTTCGCCCTACGCCTCCGCTCGTGTGTATCCAGGGCAATAACGTTGATCTCTTCACCCGCTTCACTCACTTGTCAGGCAACGAACGAGAGAAGTCTCATCGCTAGAGCATGATGCTTGGT
Source organism: Pristionchus arcanus (assembly GCA_900490705.1). NCBI lineage: Eukaryota > Metazoa > Nematoda > Chromadorea > Rhabditida > Neodiplogasteridae > Pristionchus > Pristionchus arcanus. The sequence goes on from LS486635.1 coordinate 434,419, forward strand.
CTCTCCGTCTCACAGGACTCTTGCTGGTTAGGCATAACGAGAGAGTATGTAAAATCAAGAGTGTCAGACCATCTCCAAGGGAATAAGTTTGATCTTTTCGCTTCGCTGTGCATACCTCTCGCTGGTTAGACACACGAGAGACTATGGAAGTTGAAGAGAGTCATTGTCATGTCACATCGTCAGGGGACACTGCATTAATGTGTCTGCGCAGTCAACCCTCTCTTCCCCCCCCCCCAATCCTCATTTAAAAGCCTGCGGTCCGAGCGTACTGCTCAGTCTTCTCGACATGGCAGTTCTTCGCATCACTTCGATGCGCCTCCTTCTTCTCTTCGCCTGCCTTACGCTGGTATTTTTCCTCAATACAGTTCAATGAACATGATTTCCTGTTCTAGGCCGACTCGACCGGCCCAGTCTACAAGGCCCTGACTGCAACTCGCGAGAGAAAGATCCAGATCGGCCCATTTCGAGTTGCATCACAAGCAGTTTGCGAACTCGCCTGCAATTGCGCTAGAGGATTCGGGTATGCAAAAGGCTAATATGCAAAAATATGCGACAAGTGAAAGAGAAGTGAGTGAGAAGAGAAATGAGAAGTGATAAAGTGATAAAAGTATAGTTATCCGTTTACCCCATTGTTTTCCTTTTCCGTTATGATTGCGTCAAGAAGACCGGAATCTCGGTCTTTCCCTTGCCTCCAATCTGCGATGCCTACTACTACACCCCGTCGTGGTGCACAGTGCTCGGAGAGCACTCACTGAATACGTGCATTCTGCCGATAGTGAGCTGATTCCAAACTAATCATTGTCAAGTAGAGTTCGAATTCGGAAACTTCGTTTCTTCATTTATGCATACTCTCAGTGACAGAGCACGCGAAACGAAGAAACGATTTATGATAAAAACTAATATTATCAACGCATTCCAGGTGGAGTATGTGCTGCAGCCGTAAGAAACAATTTCTCATCAATCGAGCCATGCTATACATAAAGTGAATGATTTCTTCCGGTCGCTTGTTAACAGATTATTGATCACGATAAAATCTTTATTGGTTTACGTATTAGCAAGAGTAGAAGAGAAGAAATTATACCTATCTTCGAGTTCACGGGCACATTACTGCGGGTACGTCCGAAGATCCACAGAAAAGGGCGCCAGTATTGTCTAGAATTTATATTTTCTTTTGCAATATATTTCGAAATCATACTGTTGAGGTTCTTCTTGTAGCCTTCAGAGCATGACTTATTCGGAAAAGTGCACAGGTTCAGCCCGCAAGGGCCGATGTCGGAATAAGGGCCGCTGAAACAAAAATCTTGTAAGTATTTGAGTTACGGGTTCGGTGAGGCATTAAATATATTCCTTGGCAAGTGGGTGCCAGTGCGAGATAAACACTCTGATTGTGTAGCTTGAAGAGGAAAGTGGAGGCGAATATGTGATAGAAAGTGGGCAAAGGTTATCGTTTGAATCCAGAAATAGATTCACTCAGCAAAACAAACACAATGAAATTCTTTCATTAAAATAAAGACAAATACACACGAGTAAGGGAAGGCTGTATGGCCTTGTATCTAGTATAGGGTTCGATAAACGAGAATTGATCAAGAATTGAGAAGAATCATTCTTCTCATTTCAACTAAAACGAGGCGGTCTCTTCTTGATCGAGAATACTCGGCGAGTACCGTTCTCGACCAAGAACTCTTGCGAGAACCGTTCTCATTCGTGCTCTTCTCTTTTCTCCCTTGCTGTGGGCGGTGACGTGAGGAATGAGAGAGCGCGCCTCTCTCGCTCTCCATTGTTCCTCTCTCGCATTTTGCACCGACCGTTCTCACCGAGTTCTCGAGTGAGAAATAAATTCTCGACTGAGAACAGTCGAACGATTCTCGACTGAGAATTCTCAATCGAGAACAAATTCTCGGTGAGAAAATGAGGCTCTTTCGCGAGAACTGTTCTCGTTTATCGAACCCTAATCTAGTATTATAAATAGATGGTGTGTAATGAAAAGAATTAGATGCATCATTGATTGATAAGAATTTTCACTTATTTTCGAGTTTTTAGCAATGCATTTCAACATCGATTCTTGCTCTTTGCCCGAAATGAGCCACGCTTTCGCTCGTACCTTATTTTTCAAGCTGTGCAAATAGAAGGTTGCTTCCTATCCCGCGTTCGAAACGCATATTTAACGGAACATTCTGGAATTGAGAATATTCATCTGAATGAGCACCTTCGTCTCTAGTTTTCTGCTTCTTGCGTTGGCTGTCGTCGCTTGTGAGGTACATCGATCTTTGAATAGATGTTAGATATACGCTTACAGACGAAATAATCAGGCAGTTTCAGGCCGAATGCCCTCCGGAAGGCGTCTGGAGCGAATGGACCACTACTGGAGCGTGTCCGACCACATGCGGCGCCTACTCGAACGCCACTCGAACGAGAACTTGCACCAGCAGATGCGGAGACTGCCCTTGCGTGTGAGTTACGAGGATCTTTTTCCGATAAAAAATACATAGTAAGAAATGGCTCTCATCTCTTCCGCAAAATCTCTCAGTGATTAGAAAGACTGTTGAAAATTTTATCGCAGATTTCAAATCGGTTCAGGGGCCCAACGACGGACGTGGGGCCATGCGGAATCGCGCTTTGCCCATTCCCAAGCACTACTTGCGCTGACGGATACAAAAAGCGTGCCAATGGTATGACCTTGTGATTACGTTGCCAGGAGGTCACTTTCTTCTCGATTTACGAAACCTCTCACTTGCCTGGCTTACAAGAGAGCATTTCAAATGAGTGAGGCGCGTGACGAAGTGTGAGCACTATTCCAGCCGAGATGTCAGCCTTCTTCTGCGGCTCTTCCGACGTTCCCAAGGTCACATGCACTTTAACCCCGGCTGCTCCGACTACTACAATTCCGGTAACTCACAATGAATATCAGAAGAACGCCGGTTGCAACCGTTTGGTCATGTGTCAGTAGCATTTTCTCCAGCAATTTGTAGAAGGACAATATAACGAGGGATTGGAAAAGTGCTCAAACTTCAGAGACCTCACTGTCCTCAACAAGGCGTCTGGAGCGAGTGGGAAGCCACCGAACCGTGTACTTCCTCTTGCGGAGCCTTTTCCGTCATGGTGCCTCGCACGCGATTCTGCACAGCTCGATGCGGAGACTGCCCTTGCGTGTGGGTTCGGCTTTTGTCTCATTAGGCGTGCCTCATCTTGCCAAACTTACAATTACTGGTGGAAAAACGTGCCAAATGCAACAAATCGGTAGGCTTGAGACGGTGAGAAGTACGAGGCAAGCAATTGTATTTCCAGAGGCATCTCATCTGATTTCGGGCCGTGTGACATCGCCCCTTGCCCTGCACCCGGCCAAGAGTGCTCCAGTGGATACAGAAAGTGTCTGAACCGTAAGTTCCGAAGGCTGTTGTAGTCATTCCACACTTTTTCAATGATCAGACGATCTGCTAGTTGACCGGTTTAATTACCTAAACATTCAGGCGACACTCACAAGCTCTTTTGCGGAACGGTCCACGTTCCACCAGTGGAGTGCAATGCGACGGCGTCCACCTCCGCGTTCCTCCTGCCTCCGGGCGCGTATTGCGTGGGACCCTAGAGATGGAATCGGGGCCGATAAATAAATGTTGAATACTATTGAAGAAGTTTCCACAAGAATCTACAATTTGCCAAAGAACAGTGAAGGTTTCAGAAAGTTGATCAATGTTTTCGTCATATGTGGAACGTGGCCTAGACGGGCGGGTACTTCTGGTCGGTGCTGATGTGGAAATTTATCAAGGTCGTAGCAGTGAAAACATTTATCGATTTACTCGAAGACAATACAAAATGCACTGTGTTGATAATCGATTCTCAAGGGCACTTGCACTCGAGTGCGATAGGCTTGGTTGCTGGACCGGTCACAGTGACGTATTCGCCCGTTCCCGTGATTCTGCAACAAACCGATAATTTTATTAAAGTATGTATTCCATCACAACAAATATTTTTAGTTTGAGATCTTACGGTGATCCAGGGACTTGAGTGAACGGGTCACTGAAGAGCTTGAGGGTGCAACCGGGCTTGACGAGTACTTTCTCGAGGCCAATATCCGTGAACTGTAATGGAGAAACGGATGTAGTTGTGGAACGCTGTAGATTCATGTCATTAGTGTTAGGCGCTTTGACAGAAGCTCATTTTTGTTGTACCCTATCACATAGCATGCTGAATTGACAAACCTGCTTCCGAATCGGTTCGATCGCCGTGGATGGATCGGTAATTCTCGACACTGCAGCCGAATTCACAGCGACTAATACGGCACAATCGGGCAACGGCTTGGGCGCGACTGTAGGCTGGAAATAAAATTCAGAATGCTTCTTTCAATAGAAAAGGAATGCCCTTGATTGTATACATTGATTAATTCAGAAGATGATCAGAAAATATAACGATAAAAAATCGAAAAAAATAGATCATACCGGAACAGGCTTGCCGAAGCAGGCCTGGCAGCACAGTTGCTTTCTCAGTTCGCATGTGTACGCGGGATTCTTGCAGAAGCCCTCGGTTTTCCACTTTGCGCAACTGAAAATGCCAAAAGTCATAATGCCAGCCTAAGGGAACTCAAATTATAGAGCGAACGGCCATGATCAACGAGTTGCCTACATTCCTAGACTCGAGCGTTAACTTATTGCGGCGAAGAAGTGGCAAAATCAGAGCTCACTTTGCATTCTCAGTGAATCCAGTGCACTGTCCATTGACAGCGACGAATGCAGCAGAGAAAGCGAGGATGTAGAGGCAGATCGACATTGTAGAAGATATCGAATGAACGGAGCGGGCGATATTTATATGCTCTTTCTCTTCTAACAATGTATTGGGGTGTCCCACATATTTGTGACATTTTTATTTATTTTTATTTTTTTGTTTATTCCTTCAACAACAACAAATGATCAATAATCAATGTATGCTCCCTTAGTAGTCACGACCTGCCTCCATCGATCGGGCAGGGTCTCGATCCCTCTCTTCCAAAAGGCCTGGGGCTTAGAGTTGATCCATGCCTCGAACTCCTTCACAAGTGCGTCTCGGTTCTTGAACTTCTTTCCTCGACAGAAGTTAGAGAGGGAGCGGAAACAGTGGTAGTCGCAAGGGGACAGATCAGGGGAGTAAGGTGGGTGAGGGAGCCATTCCATCTCCAGCTCGTCCATTTTCTTCTGGGTGATTTTCGCATGATGAGGGCGCGCGTTGTCCATGAGCATGAGGATTTTGCCCTCGCTCAGGAGTTTGGGAGGGACCCTGACCGCCACCTCTTCCAGTTGGGTAGTGAAGAGGTCAGCCTTGATGGTGATGCCGGGAGGGAGGATCTCCCAGTAGATGGGACCGAGGACGGAGAAGAAGAAACAGAGGAGTTCCTTCTTTCCGTGAAGTTCCGCCTTTGGAGCCTGCTGGGGTTTCTCATCGACGTCCACCCACTGAAGTTTCCTCTCAGGATTATCGTAGGTGATCCACTTCTCATCCATGGCGACGATGTGGCTGACCCAATTGAAATTGGATCTACGGTGGAGTAATCCCTGACAAACGTCAACCCGCTTTTTCAGCTGAGCTGTCGTGAGGTCATGCGGAATCACTTGGGGGAGCTTAGGTGTCTTCCCAGCATCATGCAGGATTCGAGCAACTGTGGTCTTAGGAATATGGATGGTCTTCTCAATATCGCGCACACTAGATTTGGGATTGGCCTTCAGTTCCCTGAGAACACGACCCCGAACACGAGAAGAAGGGCGTCCAGGATGGGGTTGGTGTTCCAGATTGTAATCCCCTCGCTTGAATCGGGTGAACCAATTGAAGCAGGTGTGAAGGGAGGGGGCATTTTCGCCATGAGTCTGGACCAGCTTACGGTGGGATTCCGTCGCCGTTCGACCCAGGAGAAAATAATGAAGCAAAACGGAACGGTAGTCTCGAGCAGTGTTCATGACTATAACTGATGAAACTAGTCAAAGACTGATGCAATCGAGAAGCGGCTAAGTGTAAACAATTGCACAACATGATGACGTAATATTGTATTGCATCAGAATGATTGTCGATCATGCAGTAATTATTGGCAAGCAAATTCCAAAAATATGTGGGACACCCTGATATGTACAGCCTCGGCTACTGAACATGGATATTGCAGTTCTTCTTCCGAAATTGGTTTAGCGTGTATCCTGAATGCATGGCTGTGCAAATACTATGGCTTGGTCTTTACATCTCGGCTTACATTACATAAATTGTCATGATGTGAACGAGAAGCTCAAATTTTAAACACAAGTTTATCAAGATATATTTTACGAAAAAAATTGCCATACTTTTTCTGAGAAATGATTTCGGTCCAGATCCATGTGGAACGAACTACCGCTATGTCTTGAATACCTTAACAGATTGGCAACGGATGATAACTAGAATAGATGTCGTTTAAAATTTTCGTAAACCGGGACCTAGTGCACCATAAACAAAACGTTGCTCGGAACGAAGTAAGCACTGCGACCGTGGGAGGCAACCGGGGGTTGTGCATACATTGTTAGACTAGATGGGGATATAAAAATGGCAGGTATCCATCAGAAGACATCGTCCAGATTTCCCCTCGAAGATGACTTCGACCTTCTTCTACATCCTCGTTATCACTACTGCCATCGTGACTGTGAATGCTCAGTGCAATGGGCTCACTGAGAACGCGAAGTGAGCTGCCATATCCCCGCCATATGAGCTGCCATATATCATTGTACAAGTTCTCGTTCGAGTCACTTTTATGTAGGCATCGCACCCGAATGAGTTTTATGATTTCTGCCTTTGAAACTTTAATCTTGTGAATTTTCTAATAGCATTTTCTAAGAGCTAAGAGCGTTTACTTCCTAGCGTATTCCTAGAGCACTATTGTAATTACAGTTGTGCCAAGTGGAAAGCCGATGGTTTCTGCACCAATCCCGCGTTTACTGTTGAGCTGAAGAAGCAGATGTGCTGCAAAGCATGCTTCTGTGCACCTGCCCCTGTATGATCTTTGATCTTTTACTCTATACATTTCAATAATCATCTATAATTATCCATTCCTTGCAGCCTCCCAAACCCTTCACAGACTGTGCTCAATTGCTGGCTGTGAATTCCCAGGGTCTTTCGAGAATTACCGATCCATCCACGGCGATTGAGCCAATTCGCCCGGAGGTTGGACACTTTAAGATCTTGAAACGAAATAATCATGACATGAAACCGCTACAGCTCACCAATCTTGGATTCGAAAAGGTGGTAGTCAAGCCCGGTTGCACCCTCAAACTCTTCAGCGATCCGTTCACCCAAGTCCCTGGATCTCCGTGAGTTAACAACCAACAATTATTTTAAAACGCGTTCTCTGTAAGAACGGGACAGGCCCCGATAGGGGTGGCACAATGCTTCAAAGTGCTCCAATCGAGCTGAAATTTGCTGTGGGTACTCCCTAGGGGTCGGATATACTTCTGCCAAAATTTCATGATGATTCATGCATGTCATGCACGAAAAATAAATCTCAGCTTTGACCCTCATGTGATATACCATTCGATAGAGCATCAAAAGCTATTTCTAAAACTCGATTTTCAGCCTTTTTGGACCAAGTATGGCTGATTTGCATACAGAAAAGTCCATTTTTTGTAGGTTTTCGATTTTTAAAACAATGAAGAACTCATTTGCACCGGGGTTTCTCAAGCTGATTCGGTGCCTATTTTCATGCTCGATTTTTTAAAATTTTAAAATCAGTGAAAATTGAGGACTAAAGTTGCGATTTTTCATGTTTTCTAGGACACATTCGTCGACGCAGGTTCGAGTCCGCCACTCTGCATAGTCTTTTGCCAGCATGCTTACTCATGCAAATGACAATTTTCGACGAGAATTTGCTTTTCACCAGTTTTCAGGTTGTAGAGAAAGTGTTTTGTTTAGTTTTCAGATCACTTTTTTTGATATACTTCTCAAACTTTTTTTCACATAAGGGTCCCCCCTTTGGATATTTCACTTCATCTGGATGGCTTACCAAACCAAAGGGGGGACCCTTATGTGAAAAATCGTCGAAAAGCTATGACCAAATTTTCATCTGAATTATTGACTGATCAACGTTAAAACATTGTACGAGCACAGTAAAAGCAAATTCTCGTCGAAAATTGTCATTTGCATGAGTAAACATGCTGGCAAAAGACTATGCAGAGTGGCGGACTCAAACCTGCGTCGACGAATGTGTCCTAGAAAACATGAAAAATCGCAACTTTAGTCCTCAAATTTCACTGATTTTAAAATTTTAAAAAATCGAGCATGAAAATAGGCACCGAATCAGCTTGAGAAATCCCGGTGCAAATGAGTTCTTCATTGTTTTAAAAATCGAAAACCTACAAAAAATGGACTTTTCTGTATGCAAATCAGTCATACTTGGTCCAAAAAGGCTGAAAACCGAGTTTTAGAAATAACTTTTGATGCTCTATCGAATGGTATATCACATAAGAGTCAAAACTGAGATTTATTTTTCGTGCATGCCATGCATGAATCATCATGAAATTTTGGCAGAAGTATATCCGACCCCTAGGGAGTACCCACAGCAAATTTCAGCTCGATCGGAGCATTTTGAAGGCATTGTGCCACCCCCATCCCGTTCTTACAGAGAACGCGTTTTAACGAATGTATCGTTTTCAGATTCAAAGGAACGGGCGAATACGTCGATGTGACCGGTCCGGCAACGAAGGCTGTTGCACTCGAATGCAAGTGTCCTTGAGAGTTCATTGACACAGTTCATTGGGATTGTTTTGGGCTCTTTCAATAAAGTAATTTGCATGAAATCTTTGAGCTGTCGACGAAACTTCGATATCTGTGGTCAGTGTGTTTCATTGAACCGGTCCTTTGAACCGATTCAACAATATCTCTGCTTATCTGTGACTGGTTTGAATATCACACATATTTACAAAAGAATCAATAATATCTAAAACTGATGGAATTTTTTATTCAACTAGTTTCCTTATCTACTAAAAATATTTATGCAAACTTTAACTCAAAGGTACCATACAATGTGCACATCGAGGTACTGATAAACCGGGATGATGTAGCATCGGTTCAAAGGTTTAGTTCAATGAAACACCTGAGACCCTTGATAGCATCTCATTCGTTGACAAACGGTTTGTAATAGCGCACTGATCGGCACGTTCCAAACCCTATTTAAGGCAAGGCAAATGCCGATAAGGCAGTACTATCCACAACTCGAAGATGAGGCTCGCATTTTTTCTCTTCCTTTTGGTCGCTCCGGCACAGTGCTTATTTACCATCATGATCTACAACAACCAATCCACTCCCCTTGAAGTAGGTTGTCGCTCATATCGTTTTCTAAAAAAATATATCGTCTCTGAGATACATGTGGGGAGACTCAACAAACAAAGTGACGGTTTGGGCAGGGCACATAATAGAGTTTTAGCAGAGTTTATTCTAAGATGTTTGGATGCGGAAGATTGTATGATAAACGTTATACTTTCAGACGCACTACAAAATCAACGGTCTTTATAAGAAGATATTCCTTCCCGCGAAGACAACTGACGTGTACGAATGGAAGATACGGTTTCAGAGACTCATTCGCAATAGGAGTGTCTAATTTATATGCTTCCATTACCCCTTCGAACCCGCAGGTATGACTAGCTAAGAACCGTGCGATAACCAAGTGTGAGTTAGAGTGAAAATTATATTCCGCAGGCCACACCGCCGACACAGCTTGTCAGAGGAGAATACTATCAGAATGGACCGAACACGAACACGACGATGTTGTTGGTCACACCCGGGTATGAGACGATTGATTGGTAGTTTCCCTATTCTAATTCTGCGTTTTCAGTATTACAGATTTACAGATTTATCAGTTATCGCAAAGTTGCGCTGATCAAGATGGGGTATCAGAAGGCCGTTCTTCTTTCAAGATAGTCATTTTGAGGGGTCTCGGGCAAGTGGATTGGTCTTCTTTCCTTGTCACAGTCGCAATGACTGGAGAAAGAGTCCTGCTCCCTTGGTTCCCGATAGGACTGTTGACGGAGTTGCGCGCAGATAGAGTCCCACTGTAGGTCGAATACAAATCCTGGCGTGTGCTGGAGTCTTCTGTGTGTTCGAGTCCTCCAAACTCGAAAATCCATCTTTGAGCGAGAGATACGAGCCTGGATTCTGAGGGACCAAACATCTTAGGCGGTCATACCCATCACACGGCGACCAGTCCGGCTTGGATGGGGATTCCGATCTTGTTGAGTCGTTGGCAGAGACGAGGGGAATTAGGAGAAACCGCTCTCCATCAGAGAGAATGGAGAGGGAACCGCTCGCGACGACTAACAGAAATTGGAATGTTCAGTGCCGTAGGCTTTATAAAATGCAACGAAGCCTCTTCGCACATGTGTATTTCCCCATTCCCAACCGGCCCTCTACCTAAACAGGTCAGTGAGAAAGATAAGAGTAAAGGAAGAATGTGCCGCGTCCCGATCAATCCCCCCCCCCCCTATAAAAGGTTTCTTTCCAGCTTGTCACGGTTCCATACGTTGACGGCACGTACGAGATCTGGTACTCGGATCAGTGATTAGAAACGAGCAGTACGACAATCACCTCACGATTTCTTTTCGATTTATTCCTTGTTATGCTATGTTATTGTGTTTAGATACCGATAAATGCACGATATAATGATATTCGAATACGTAAGTGAAACAAGTGTATCCTATCGCGGCACCGGTGGGAATGCGAAGATTAGAACGAAAAAATGTAAACAGAAAAGGATTATTTTCTCATGTTCCCTTGTCCTGAGCTTGGCCGTCGCTGTCTTAACGAGAATGAAGAGAGATGAGTTGCTTGTATGCAATATATCTCTGATCTCTGATGATGTGCTCGACCTGGGAAGTTATTTTAATCATCAAATTCACACATAGGATGATTATCAAAATGAGTGTACCCTCTACAGTTGGTGTCTGTGATTATGTTAGTCATAAAAGATAGCTGTTTGACACTGCGTAGAAATTTTCATGCTTTTCGTTGACATGCTTTTTTTTGCTTTGGCTTATCTCCCATATCGCCTTCTAGACCTCGCAAGATCACCGCTCCTTATCTATTAGCCATGGCTCCGAGAGCAATGTCTATTCATTTCACGCATTGTCTCAACGATTCTCGAAGCTGAAAAGCAAGCGAAATGAAGAGGGTCATGCCTCGTCAAGCCATTCATATCATCTTCGGAATTATCTCCGAAACAAACGTTCTCTAGCAGTCTCTTCGATCGAAAGATTACTGATAAGTGTCTGGGGCGTACGCGAAGAATAGAAAGAAAAGTGGGGTCAACAACTTTTTTAGAAGGTCCAAACCATATTTAAGACGACTGAATCTTCGATAAGACAGTGCTCTCCTTCGATTCTCTCCAAGGATGAAACTCCTTCTTCTCCTTCTCCTCGCCTCTTCTGCTTACGGTTTCATGATTATGGGATACAACATGAAAACCAATCAGGACATCCAGGTATGAAGATGCAAATGACTTTTAAGGCCTTGAAGATAAGTTCTATAAATGGACAGAACAAACTAGTAAATATGCTCATCTGTTGTTTCAGCTGCGTTTCCAATACTGCGATGGCCCATACTTCAACACGTCCCTCTGGAAGCGCCCTAATTCCGATTCCAGTCCGCACATTTGGTTCTCACCCGAAGTTGACGATGCATCCTAGTGTACGTTGTATTATGCCATTTTTATTTGGTAGTACCAGAAAATATTGATGTTTGGTTTTTACCATTCTAGCAGTCTCACCATTCTAGCAGACTAGGATTTTTTAATCGGGCTCCTATATTCAAAGTTGCTTGCAAATATATGACGCCATCCATCAACAGATCAATTTTCCAGGTCGAGCCCTCAGTTCGTATGCAATAACCCCGTGGCAAACAAGTGCTCCGGACTGAACGGTCAAAACGCGAATACTCAGCTGGTTAGTGAAAATGATGAACCAATGAAAGGATTGCGTACAATTTCAGACTACGGCTACTCCGTACGGCACCTCATACGACATTTTCTTCTTCTGAGACGATCGTCGCTTCTTCAATTGCTAACCCCATCTCTCTCTCTCTTCATAGTCACCCCTGGGCCAACTCTTGAAGAATCTTTGATCATCTTCCTTGTGTATTATCGATTGATAGCTGCCTATAAAATGCACATGCTTCAACCACATTCAAACTGAACATACATAATAGTTTCCGCTTGATGACGAAAGTCTGGCAACGCTCCTTTTGCAAAAACATTTTTAAAATCTCATAAAACGCGAAGAAAAATCGTGAAATTCAGTTATTTAGTCAACACCATCGATTCTGTTCATAAGCTGTGTACAAATTGCTTGAAACCGAGAGAGTTTTGTCACAGCAAGTCAGACGGGGGAAAAAGGCTCATTTGCGTGGCGGCGCTCTGCCGAATCATTCTGCGCCGAGAGAGAGGGATGAGCGGCGTGAAATGAGAGTTTTTAAGGGTTTTTTCGTGCATTTGTGAGTATAGCTGACGAATGAAAACGAAATTTGAAGTGCATGCTTGGCCGGACTGTCAGAAAAGGGTTGTTGCATGCCCTCTGAAAATTTTAGATCGATATCTCTATTAGAAAATGACTTATTTCCCTTAGAGTACCGAAAACAGCAGTTTTTCGTCATTTTCACGCAATTTGAGCCACATAAAGTAATCTAGCAAACGCATGAAATCGAAATTTGAACTTCTTGCGTGGCCGGGCTGTCAGGAAAGGGGTCCTACACTATCTCAAAAAATTTGAGATAGATATCTCAGCTCTCTCAAGAGTTATTTCCCGTAGAGCACTGAAAACAGTCATTTTTCGTCATTTTCGGGTAGTTTGAGCGTCATTATCTAATTTTGAACTCGATATTTTAAATCTGAAGTGTATTAGTATTCGTAGAGAACTGAAAACAGTCGTTTTTGGGCAAAATTCAACTGAATTCTTCTATGTTTCACTCAGCATAGAAGTCATTCCTTTGGGTGCAAAAATTTGTGCGACATAAATATTAGGTTTCGCGTTATGTTTCATCATTCGAATAAGAGAAATGGAGGAAAATGATGGGCAATTCAAGACATTCTCCACCGACCGACTCGGTGTCTCGAGAGTCGTCAAAGTGAGAAATTGGGAAAGAGTCGAAATTGTCTCCGCCACGCAAATGAACCTTTTTCCCCCCTCTGACGGGCTGTGTTTGTATTTACAATTTGCCAGATTAATCTTCATTTGAACAAGGTCTTGATCTTGGTCTTGATCTTGAACCATATCGTCATCGTTAGTACGCGAACTCTTTTATCTTCTCAGTAGAGTTCGAATTACGGGTAATCGTCTCTTCATTTCACGCGTTCTCTCACCGGTCAGAGAGGCGAGAGAGTGTGTGAAATGAAGAGACGATTTCCCGTATTTCGAACTCACTGAAGCCGGTGCATTGTCCGTTCACTGCGACGAGGGTTGATGATAGAGAAAGAATGTAGAGACAGATCGCCATTGTAGAAACGTTGCTCGAAACAAACTAAGCACTGCGACCGTGGGAGGCAACGGGAGGATGTGCACACACTGTTAGACTCGCTGGGGGGATATAAAAGTCGCAGGTTTCAATCAGTAGACATCTTCCAATACTTCCCTCGAACAATTTGTCTTTTCTTTTTTGAAATACTAGATACAGTCTCTTCATTCTGCTCGCTTTCTTACCATTTTGACATGGCGGGAGATTGTGCGAAATGAGGAGACCATGTCCCTATTTCGAGCTTGTACAGTTCATATACAAACACAGGTTTCAAAGATGTCGACCTGTCTCTACATCCTCGCTCTCTCTTCCGCAATCGCAGCTGTGAATGCACAGTGCGATGGATTTACTGAGAACGCGAGGTGGGTGTGATCCACACTTTTGAGTTGCTTCTCTAGTTGGCTGCGAACGTTTACTTCCTAGAGTATTGCTAGAGCAGTATTGTACTTTCAGTTGTGCCAAGTGGAAGGCCGAAGGCTTTTGCACCAACGCAGCCTACACGGATTCGCTGAAAAAGCAGCTGTGCTGCAAAGCCTGCGTCGCACCCGCTGTATGATGTTTGCTCGTTGATCTTTGAACTTTGATTAATCAGTTTCTTCATAAAATTAACGGTCCATCCTCTTGCAGCCTCCCAAGTCCATCTCTGACGACTGCGCTCAAATAGTCGCTGTGAATGGGGCCGCTCTTTCGAGAATCTCCACCCCAACCTGGGCGATTGAACCGATTAACCCGAAGGTCAGAGAAATGATTATTTACTTCATCAAGTTATGCTTCCATTACAGATCACGGCTATTGGACTCGAAAAAGTCGTCGCCAAGCCCGGTTGCACACTCAAACTCTTCAGTGACCCGTTCACCCAAGTCCCCGGATCGCCGTAAGTTGTTAAAGAATAGTTTGTTGTCCTGGAAGCCATATTTAGAAGAAAAATATGACGTTGCAGATTCAAGGGAACGGGAGAGTATCGTACGTCCCTGTATCCGGCCCGGCAACGAAGCCTATTGCACTCGAGTGCACTTGCAATTGAGTGTTGGAAACAGTTCATTGGGGTTAATTTGGGATATATCAATAAACTAATTTGCATGCAATTACTGATCGTTTATCTTGTATTTCCACGCATTTGCTTGCATATATAATTGATTTGTCAAGTAGTAGATTAGTTAGTCAACCGTTGCAGTTGTGGTCGTCATATCTCCGCACGCACACTGAAACATCTTGATTTAATTCTCATAAGAGGATGGATGGGAACTTTCTAGTTCCAAACCAAAATCCCAGCCTCGAGTAGAAGTCAACAAGTTGGGCTTGGCGAATGAAACCAAGCGAATGGACTCACCGCGGACTGAGAATCGCATTGAGCAAAACACTCCGGTGTGCACATGATTGCATGATGATAAGGCAGAGCGGGCTGCGGTGCGCAACCGCAGCAGGTGTAGCAGTCGCAGATGGGATTGGATGAAGTGAAGGCAAGAAGAGCCACAAGGACTAGAAGCACAACACGCATCTCGTCTCTCATTCCTCCCCATTATCGAACCTGCTTTATATTCCACTCCAAGACATCCGGTTTCTATTCACTTTTCTGTGAATCAGACAAGCCAACAAGGATGTGTTTAATTGGACGCCAAACCGTCCAAAAGGAAAAACGATCTGCATGCGTTTTATAAAAAATACATGAAATGCTTCTCTGGTACGTTTCCTTTGGTCATATATTGTTTCGCAATTAGATTTCAACTGTGTGATTTGTTGCCGAACTATCAATCTGGTGGATGATCTCAACGGTTTATTAAATCATTGCCCCACTTAACGGACAGTTCATTATTTACAGTACATCCTGGCATTGCACAGTGCCGTTGGTCGTCGTGTTGATCCAGTCGCAATACGCGGACACGCGCGTGTACACTCCTGCAACGATTCTCGTTTTTGGCGCGAAATTCAAATCTTGGCACGTGGCCAAAACGAGAAATTCACCTGCGAAATCGCCCGTGCACCCGAGGCCCCACGAGGTGATGCCGTACTCGAACCAGGAGCCGGACTTTGCGGCCTGCTGGACCAGCGGGTTGCCGCCGTCGCCCTAAACGACGGCTTCGATCAAATTACGGCTACGTAATATCCGGATGCACGAGAATGAAACGAACCGCGCACGAGTCGACTCCCTTTTTGCCGGCGCAGAACTCGATCTGAAAAGTGGTCAAATCATGTAGAAAATATTATTTTCTGAAATTGCTGGCGGGAATTCAAAATTTCAAATCCTTACCTCCTTGTGGAAATCTTTTGGGTACTGCTTCGCGCAGGTGTCAGAGTCAATGATCGGCACGTTTGCCTGATGCAGCCCCACCACATTCCAAAAACCGTCCGCTGCAAGGTGCCACAATCAATTGGTACCCCAATCGGTGCCAGGCTACCACAGTCGATGCCAGGCTACCACACTCACGCGTGGTCACTCCCCATCCGGTCATCCAGAGGTCCTTCGTTCCGGAGAGGGCGACGTCGTCAGTCTTGGGCAGACACACCGGCTGCACGTGGTCGGTGAAGGTGATCTCGCTTTTCAGCTGAAAAAATACGACTGGCGATGTTTGATAAAAGTCGCCCCCGTGGTGTGGTCGATTAAGCCTGTCGATCAACGATTTTTCACGTAAAGTCTCTAGAAAAAAAATCACACGAGCTCATTCTGTCAACAAGGCAATATTCAGTAAACGTGGTCTGTAGTGTGCGAACCTCGACAAGGGCGATGTCATTCTCCTGGGTATCGTGATTGTAATTGGGATGGAGGAAGAAGTATCTCGCGGGGATTGTCTGCTCTCCAGCCTCGTGCCTGTAATGCGATTGTTGACTAGCGACCTTTAGTAAAGGTCTCCACAATTACGGTAGGCACAAACGTACGCGTTATAGTCATCAAAGACTCCGAACTTGACCTTGTAATTCCAGGGGTTGGAATCGCCGTAGAGGCATGATGCTGGAATGCGTGTGTGGTGCACGATGTGGTGCACAGGTTGTGCTCAGCACGTGCGACATATATCACTCACCACGCACCAACAGCCATTTTTCAGAGACGACCGTCGCCGCGCACAGCAAAGGGCAGAAGTCCGCGTTGGCCCAGTCTGCAATGTCGTGGTGTGCTAGGGCGACGTTTACTAGCGATTTCACTCCGCGGTCGACGAATACTAACCTATGCCGCAGAAGACGGCCATCCACGGCCATGAATAGGGCTCTGCCAACTCTCCACCCACGATGTATCGACCGGGTCTTCCGGCTGCAGCCTTCTCCGTACCGACTGGAGTAAGGACCGGCTTCACGGGCGTCTGACCGCATCTGAAAGGCACTTAGTGCGAGGAATAGTGCGATTTGGTAAACGTCGACTTCAATGAACAGTATTCTTACGTGGCAGCCAACGCAACGGCGAGTGTTGAGAGAGCGACTACTGCGGTTCTCATGCCTGTATTTTAAGAAATGAAAGATGGAAACATCTTGATGAAGGAAAGACCGCGTCACGATTGAGAATAAGGAATGACATTCTCTGGATTGTCTGGAAATTCTTTTATATGGAATGAAGGAATGTAGCCCACACTTTCCACGCTTTCCTCTCGTTCTCTGCGTCTCTCCTCACCCCCCTTATCCCTCTGCATAAGCATGAAAACAGGTGGAGACTAGAATGATGAGATGAGATCAATGTAGTGTATCCTGCAAGAGTGGAGTGTCGATTAGGACGTCATCAAGTGAACCCGGGTATGGTCTTTCGTTCTTCGATGCGATACTTTGACCGACTAACATTCCTTGATCAACGTTTAACGCGTGATGTTGGCGTTGATCTTCGAGATCGTAAGTAATGAAAGAATCATCGATATCTTTGAACTAAAGCCTTCATAAGTAGCTTGTTTCAGTATGCAGTATTCTTCATACTCTCCGAGTGGTACACCGAAGGTTTCTTCTAGAGGGGTTCGTTCTCAGGTTCACCTTGGAAAGCACTGTGGATCGATACTCCACTCTTGCAGAATACATACATACATGAAAATTTATCCAAATATCGAGGCCTGTTGAATATCACAAACATTCCACGCATTGGGGTCTCTTCGGAACACGCTTGCTCAATTCTTTCCAATAACTTCTGCTAAACATTTTTACCTGCAGTCTACAAATGTGGCTATCATACCTAAGTGGGTATCCTTCCCGAATTCGCTTTAAATTTTTATCATTATGGATGTTAGAAGAACAATGAGCCCCATTCTGATCTTCTTATCGATAGTTGCACTACAAAGTTCGCTTCCGTATATTGCAGGATAGACTACGTGAATCACATCTCACCATTTTGGTCTCGATCGGTTCTTTGTTTCTTTGGAGAGAGGCGAAAAGAGACCCAGAGAAAGAGAATCTGTAAGCCTGACTATAATTTCTGCAAAGTCCTATAAAAGGATAAGTGAGAGTGATCAATGACTGCATTGCGTGAAACCTATTTCCAGATATGGTCTGATATCCGTCAAGTCGGAATAATACAAATCTTGTCGTTGGCGAGAATATGCGATGTTCTACACCCACGATTGTCGTCTTGTGTAAGAACACTGATGGTCGTATTGCGGATAAAGGGTAGTCCTCAAAATCGTATCATTTGCAGATAAGTATGATACTTGGACTAGATCTGCTCACTCCTCCACTGCGGTGCGGCCGGAGTAGCTTATGGATCTTTGATGATCGGTGGTGAGTTAAAAACATTCATCTGATGCACAAATCACTTCCAGGGCTATTCATCAACGAAAACGATTTAGAAAAGATCAAAGATTTCCAAGAACTTCAAATTCCCAAGATCGACTATACGATGAACCCTAAGGTGCGTGTCCGATTTACGATCTTGAAAATTTGCAAATAGACTACGGAAATATGGTATGGAGAAAGGAATTTGAATGGAATTGACTTGATATGCCTTTCAATGGGATGGCATGACAGTCTCTAAGGAGAGGAGGAACGAATCCCAGTGAACTGCGAGGAGCGAGGATGGAAGCGGTTTAGGGTAGGGCCACTAAAAATCTAGAAAATTTTTGTATTTTTTTATGGATGCAGAGATTTATGAAGATTCGTCTGGATATCTCATGATGTGTATCTTCAACAATGTGATCCACGTGTTCAACACGTCTTACGATTAGGTTGACAACGTGAATTGATTTTCAAACATTTGTTTTTGGAATCAATTATTAAATTTTATTAAGTATTTTCTGCTTTACACTACGTCCTGGCACTGTGCTGCACCGTTGGTCGTCGTTTTGATCCAGTCGCAGAATACGGACACACGAGTGTAGACTCCTGCAACAAATGCTTTCTTATCCGCCAATTTCAAAATTTGGCGCGTGACCAAAATCGATCACATACCAGCATAGTCTTTCAAGCCGCATCCGAGGCCCCACGAGACGATCCCGTACTGGTACCAAGCGCCGGACTTTCCGGCCTGCACTAGAGGTGAGCCGCCGTCGCCCTAAATGACGGCTTTGCGCAAATTACGGACTCGAAATTTGCGGTTCCACGAAAATGAAACGAACCGCGCACGATTGGACGCCTTCCTTGCCCGCGCAGAACTCGACCTGGAAAGTTGAACAATTTGGGTAGGACTTTTTATTTGTTTGAGGTTCAAGAGTTCAAAGTTTTGAATTCTAACCTCCTTGACAAAGTCCTGGGGATACTCCTTCGCGCATGTGACTGAGTCGACAATCGGCAACTTTGCCTGGTTGAGCGGCAGCGAATTCTTGAAACCACCCGCTGCAATGCACGGATGTTATGCTTGGAATCTGATACCACTGTGGACTTGCAAGTTGACATTCAAGTAACAACTAGTCGTTTATAATGCAAGTCATTAGTGTTGTTCGCTCGAGCGTTTCTCGCAAGCGCTCGACGCTCGAGCGGCCTCCCTCATTCACCGCTCGGCGCTCGAGATATAAATGAGAGACTGCGCTCGAGCGCTCGAGTAGATTGGAATGAAAATCACAGCGTATCAAAATGAACGAGCTCTTTTGTTCTTCGCTGTCCTCACATTCAAATGAGGAGAGACGAGGGGTAGCAATATCATTCCAATCCTCTCGAGCGCTCGAGCGCAGTCTCTCATTTATCGCTCGAGCGCTCGTTTCCACGAATAGCTCTCGAGCGATGAATGAGGGAGGCCGCTCGCGAGCAACGAACATCACTACAAATCATCCATCGCTCCTCTTATTCGTCACTGTCTCTCGTGAAGAAGGCGGTTCATTTCCCTATTAAACGACTTGCCGTTTCGTTACGATTGCAAGTCAAGCATTTGCCAGACTACCAAACATACGCGTTGTGACGCCCCATCCCGTGAGCCAGAGGTCCTTGGAGGCTGCGAGGGCTACGTCATCGGTCTTGGGCAGGCACACCGGTTGGATGTGGTCAGTGAACGTGATGTCGTCTTTCAGCTAAAATACGACAGGCGATGTTTGGTAAAAGTCGCCGTGTGGTGTGTGATCGCCCAATGTTAGGAAAACGTCGTCAGGTGATGTTCTCTGGTTCGTCGCGCACCTCAATGAGGGCAATGTCATTCTTCTTGGTATCGTGATCGTAGTTGGGATGGATGTACATTGCTCGGGCGGGAATCGTCAGTTCCCCCGCTTCGTGACTGCAATGCAATGTTTGACTAGCGACCTTTCGTAAAAGGCCTCTTGATTACGGTAGGAATACACTCACGCATCTGTATTGTTGAAGATGCCGAACTTGGCCTTGTAATTCGGCGCGTTGTAGTCACCGTAGACGCATGATGCTGGAAAGCTCGTGGTGTACTTGGCGGTGCACAGAGTGCGAGCGGAACGGCCGACCAATCTAACTCACCACTAATCATAACCCATTTAGAGGCGATAATTGTAGCTGAGCATATTACAGGGCAGAAGTCAGGGGAGGCCCAGTCTGCAAGTGTCGTGTTGTGTTTGGCGATATTTCCTAATTAGCGCCAACCGGTCGAATACTAACCTCTGTCGCACCATACAGCCATCCAGGGCCATGAGTAGGGCGTCGCGGTTTTTCCACCGACGATATATCGACCGGGTCGTACGCTAGCCTTCTCCGAACTGACTTGGGTAAGGACCGGCTTGACGGGAGTCTGACCGCATCTGTAATACACTTGCCGATACGACTTCGACGAACATTGTACTTACGTGGCAGCCAGAGCTACGGCTAGCGTTGAGAGCGCCAGGACGGCAGTTCGCATGCCTGAAATATTGGGAATGAAAGATGGCGGCATGCACGGAAGTCCGCGTTGTGGCGAGAATGTGATAGTTGAGATTATCCTTTTAAGGCATCGAAAAGTGCGTGGCCAGACCTACAGTGCCTCTCTTTCTCTGTCTGTCTCGCCCTCTCTTGGGATCAGAGCAACGAGACAAATCGAAAATCAAAGTGACGGTGAATGAAGTGTATCCTGTTAGCATAGGATACCGGCCCGTAGATTCCGCATGAAATGGACCCGGTAATGGACTTTCGTACTTGGTTGAGAACATACTTTGATCAGCCGTTGAACAAAGCCAACGCCCATAAATGATGACAGCTATGCGGGTAAAATCCTGAATGTGTTGCCTGTTAGAGCACCAATCCTATTGTGATGGAAGTAATGTTGAAATTGCTCTCAGCGATATTCGAGAGTAGTCGAAGATTGTCTACATGCATGTTGTTCTCACCAAATTCACCGATGTTCCGCTAATTCGACAAGCCATATAAATCCTTGCCGAGGTGATCGTAATTTGACAGGATGCATACATAAGTTATGGATAGGCACTTATCCTGCTATCCTCATAAGTGAATCCATCATACGCTACTATTTCCATCTCCTCACGTTGACTAGTGGTGAATCAGGGTCCGTACATCATGAGAGGGAGAGTGAGCGAGACACAAGGCGCATATCAAAGCATCAGCGAAGCAACGTGGGTTCGGCCCGTTATCTGTCTCTCTATGACCAAGAGAAAGCGTTTAAAATGAAGAGAATGTTCGAGATCATCTCCCTATTATGAAGTGTAGACGCATGCGTGCAAAGGAGAAAGTGGAGGTCTTCTGATTGGAATCCGGAGTCGGTGTTTTATCTATTGGAGCCGATCAAAGCGTGGGAGCATGACAAATTGTCGATAAAGATAGGACTTTTGGATACGGTGGGTAACAGAAAAAGTGTAATGGGAAAGGAACCGTATGCTATTCATGAAGCCGTTACACGGCGGAATTATATAGCGAAATTCTTGTGAAAAAATACTGAAAATAATGAATGTTGTAATAATTATAGTGTCCCGTGGCATCTTTATTAAGTCAGACATAAATATTACAGTCACCCCATTATGGCCGCCATACGTTTCCATGATTCTTTTATTTTTTTTGCGAATAGTCCACTCGATACCACAATCCATCGTGTTATTTTTCGGAGTATACGGACTTACTATCATACCACCTGCGGTAATGTTGTTCTTATAAATGTATTCGGTTGAACAGTTTTTTTCAAGAACTCATACCTGATAAAAAACTTACATTAAAGGGATCATGTGCCATTTTAGTGCACATGACCCATTTCTGAACACGACGGAACTATGGGAACGAAAACGAAGAATATGCCATCCCTTGACAAATAAACAAACAATACGATCCCAAATACTTGAACTGATAATCAAGCTTCGGAGCTCTTCCATACACACAGCGTCCACTATGATGTTGTAGAGCGATGAAGAAATGTCTCATCCGCTTTTTCTTTCTGCCGCACAACAATCAAAGCATCTGCTCAAGATACAAATTTCTTGTCTGATTTCCTACTTTGGATCCAAACAATGAGGACAGACTACATGTTCATGATCTTGATTACCATCTGATGTCTTTCTTGCTTCGGAGGAAGAGACGATGAAAGATACGGAGACACTGCATGCCTGCATAGAATTTTTCCATTGCCCTATAAAATAATATTCTCACGTTTCCGATAAGAACCTTCTCACCTAACCTCAAAGCAATCTTTTGTTTAAGGAAATATGAGAAGCGCCGTCGTTCTCCTCTCAACACTCGCCGTAGTTCTGGCAGCTACGTAAGTATCGATGACGACGTTTACCAAATCGCACTACGCCTTGCACCATGTGCTTTCCAGTTGCGGTCAGACACCCGTCAAGCCCGACCTCTCATATGTCAACACCGCGAAGGCAAGCGGACGATTCGGTCGATACATAGCCGGAGGAGATGTGGCCGTGCCCTATTCGTGGCCATGGATGGTTGCTTTGTGCACGAAAAGTTGGTATTGGTCGAATACTATGAGACAATGAGAAACGTTGACCTCAAAATCACTCCATTTGCAGACTGGGTCCACGAAGACCAATACCCACTCGAATGCGGTGCTACCGTAATCGCTCCCGGATGGGTGATGACTACCGGTGAGTGAGAAACGTCGAACGCGATAGCACACCATGACAGCAGTTAAAACACAGCCCTTATTTCCAGCTCAATGTGTCTTTGAAGACAGTAATCCCCAGAATTACAAACTAAAAGCCGGAATCTTCGATGGGCCAGAGAGGTGCGTGCGTGTGTGTGCTTACCATAATCACAGCGACGTCTACCAAAAGTCGCTAATCAATTTATGTATTGCAGCGACGAAAATGCCGAGCAAATCCTGACCGTAAAGGCTCTCCACATCCATCCACAGTTCGATCACAAACGCTTCACGTATGACGTCGCTCTTCTTGAAGTACCGTAATCTGAGCACACCAAAAGACTTTCTTGCGGCGGCGACGTTTACTAATCATCGCTTTTCGAAATTTCAGCTGGCAACGCCTCTGACCTACAGCGACCACGTGCAGCCGGTGTGCTTGCCCAAAACGGACAATGTCGCTACAGCATATCCTAACGACCTTTGGATCACCGGGTGGGGCAGCACAGAAGGTAGGCGTGACCTGTCAGTGGACTTTTAAAAGGAACAAGCAACTTACTAGGAGTAGAGCCGCTTGAGATTTGAATAATTGTTGTATCGTAGGATTACCCCTACTTTACAGACAATGTGTCGCCGGGCTCGAGTGTAGTTGCTCGCGCGTCTCTCTAATTGTTTACCCCAAGAGCGCGTGAGGTGTTTGTATCTCCCTCTCCCTCTTACCTTCTTGTCCCTTCCCTCGCCAGTCTAGCTCTGAGCGAGCCTTACGGATAGTGACCCTTGTTAGACTCTCTTCTTGTAGTTTGCCCCTTCCCCTAATCGTGGATAAACTTATCCCACGATGGTCAGTGTATGGGCACAAGGCAGGGATACAACACTAATAAGGACCTAATTCCTAATTCCTATTCAAAATACGGGTTCCGAAGGGAAAAAACGAAGAAAAATTGCAGATGAGGGCGATATCTCTCAAGAACTCCGACAGGCGGATGTTCCCATTATTAACTTGACCACTTGCAAGCAGCAAATCGCAATGCTCCGTCCAGAAGTATCATTTTGAATTAAAAACAAAAAAAAACGTTTTTTTTTAAATCATGTGATTCGGCTTGTTCAGATCATGTTCTGCGCCGGAGGCAAGGGAAATGACCCGTGCATGGTTGGTAACTATGTTTTCCACTTGTAGGGAACACTAGTAAATGCGCAATGCGGTCTTTTTCACAATGCAGTCAAAAGCGTGTTACTTTTGGCCGTTTGTTCATCTCGCTATCCACTTCACATTTTTCCACTTGAATAATCCAAGTTTCAGGCAGACGACGGCATTCCAATCGTGAAGGCCGACAGCACTGGCACCTGGTTCCAGTACGGGATGGCATCGTATGGCAGAGCATGCGGAGCAGATGGGGAGGCTGGTACGCTAGACATCTTACAATTAAAATTATTTATCCACCAGAAGTAAGGTACGTTCGTAATGGCTAGGATTCTTCTGTAGATTTTGGTGGAGTTTCGGGGGGGGGAGCAGCAGGTTGGAAATAATATTTGAGTCGAGCTTTGAATTTCCGCTTTCGGTTATACAATAGGTATTGCGAGCTGAGTATTTTACGAATCGACAGTTGACATTTGCAAAATTTCTCAGTGCACCCTCTATTCTGAACAATCGGTACAGAAATGAGTTTCTCAACGAGTCAAGATTCGAATTTCGCGCCTCATCAGACAATCGTTGCAGGAGTGTATGCACGCGTGTCAGCGTTCTGCGGATGGATCAACTCTACGACCAATGGCACTGCGCAGTGTCAAGACGTAAAATGATTCACCAATTGCATGAAACGAGTCTACGGGACGATAAAGATCTTACGAACGATTTTTTGGATGATGTCTTCTGGGGCTTGAGTCTGAAAGTTATAACCTCTTTAATATTGCTCTCATACAGTGCCTCTTCTTTTCGCGAAATCAACAGTCTCTTGAGTCCCAAATTCTATATATAATGTCTTTTAAATTATTCGTTGTATCATGATGCCAGCCATGATATACGTATTATCATTTCGACCTGGTCACGTAAGCATGTGAATCAGAGTCTGCACTTCGTGATTAGAAATGTAATCAAACACGAGGCGTGTATCGAAGCATCAATGGAACAACGTGGGATCGCTCGTTATCTTCGAATGGGCAATAGAAAGCGCGCGTGGAGTAGAGTGTTAGCTTGAGCTCACCTCCCTATCATTCAGTGTAGTTGACGCGTGCAAAAATGAAAGAGGGATAGTTTGATTGGAATCCAGAGATCCAGAGATGATTTCTGATCATGTAGTGTGGAGAATGAGAAATGACACTCCTTGGATAAGACTGTGGGCAACAATGTTCAAGTAACAGGGACCATTGTTTTGTTGAGAGCTCCTAACATAGTTATCATCAGAATGAATTCATGGTCTAGGTATCGATATGAACTCGATGCCAACCACCACAAGTGTAGCATGAAACCAAATCGTCACTCATCGCCATTCGTTAACATTGCTTCGCATATCATTAACCATGATTCCGACAAACCTCTCTAAATTAATGCATACTCGATACCGCAATAGTATCCATACCACTCTCGACCGTCAATCATTATTGGGCTATGTATCAATTATCATCGTATGAGGAGCCATGTCTTCCTTTTTTTTGCTTCCGGTGACCAAGTGGAAAATATGGTAGATGTCATAACGTACTTTGCGCCTCCACTTTGGACTTGTTGAATAGACTACACATCGCGTCTCATCATTTGATCACCACCTGGTTCCATGCTTCATCGGTGAGAGCAGAGACTCAGAGAAAGAGAGGAACTATACTGTGAGGGACACATTCTGCCAAGCTCTATAAATGAATCCTAGAGTGTTCGACAAGACAATTGCTCGTCATTTCATATACCAACTTTTTCGTTCCTAACATTTTTTTTGCTTTGTATAAAAATGTTTTAGGAATGAGAACCGCCGTTGTTCTTCTCTCAACGTTCACCGTAGCTTTGGCTGTGACGTAAGTATATTGATGGCGACGTTTTCCAAATCGCACCATCCCTAGCACTACACAAACCATACCAATAAGTCACCACGCTGTGCACAAACACTTTCCAGTTGCGGTCAGACGCCTGTCAAGCCCGACCTCACGCTAGGCAGCATCAAATCTGCAAGTGCCGGACGATTCAATCGATTGATCGCCGGCGGAAACGCGACCGTGCCCTACTCATGGCCATGGATGGTCGACCTGTGCACGAAAGGTTAGTATTAGTCGCCTATCGTTGTGTGCCAAATGGGAAACGTCGTCCACACACACGCCATTTCACATCCTTGCAGACTGGTTTGACGACTGCGTTCTTCGATGCGGCGGATCCGTCATCGCTCCTGGATGGGTGATGACTTCCGGTGAGTGAAAAATGTCGAATTAGTTACCGCACCCGACGCATCACGAAGCACACCAACCACTTCCAGCTCAGTGCGTCTTCGATGACCATTATGCGAAGACTTGGCAGGTCAAAGCTGGTGTCTTCGATGAGGAGTCATTGTGCGTTAGTCTACCGTAACCAAGGAGACTTATTCCAAACATCGCCAATCAAATTTTGCATTACAGCTTCGAAGGGCAAGACATGGAACAAGTTGTGCCCGTCAAGGCCATCCATATGCACCCGCAGTACAGTAACCGGTACAAAATGTACGACGTCGCCCTCCTCGAGGTACCGTAATCTCCACCACGGAGAACACCACGGGGTCGACGACCTCTGCTAAACGTCGCTAGTCAAAATTTCAGCTGTCCATGCCCCTGCAGTACAACGCTCACATCCAGCCGGTGTGCCTGCCCAAGACCGACACCGCTGCCCTCACCTATCCCAACGACTTCTGGGTCACCGGATGGGGCACCAGAGTTGGTGAGTTACTGTTGGCAGCAACCTTGGGTTCAGACACAGCGGTAACGACAGTCTGTTTCAGAGAAAGGGCAGATCGAGAAAGGACTCCATCAGGTGAACGTTCCCTTCGTGAACTCGACCACCTGCGAGAAGGAGAACCCAGCAACACTCCACGAAGACGTGAGAATTTGAATTTTGAATTGGCGCCAAATCATTTATGAACGAAAACATTCCACGTAAATTTACTATCTATTTTTCAGATCATGTTCTGTGCCGGCGGACATGGAGTCGGTGTCTGCAAGGTTGGTCATTAAGAAGTAGTCTTGGTGATTCAAGAAATCCTGAAGATCCTCGAGTCGATTGACCAATCACGTTTGGCAATTCAGTTTCTTGAATAAGTTTTTAATGCCGAACTTCAGGACGATAAGGGCGGACCACTCGTAAAGGCCGCCGCGTCGGGCTCATGGTTCCAGTACGGTATCGTATCGTGGAACGATGATTGCAACAGTAAAATTAATGCTGGTACGTTGTGTGATTGGCAACGAGCCAATGTTTGAATCTCGACCCAAGTCAGACACTCGTTGCAGGAGTCTACTGGCGCGTCACCGCATACTGTGAGTGGATCAACGGTGTGACCGTTGGAAAAGCCCAGTGCATCGACGTGAAATAATTGTATAAAACGATATTTCGATAAAAAATGAGTGGACGGGTCGATAAACAAGTTGATTACACTCGCATTTCACTTGATGATGTGTTGCCTTGAGGCGGAATTATAAATCCTTTTTAAATTGGTCTGAGACGAATTGTTTATCGTTACATTCCTTCTCTTGAGTGTCATTCTATGGTTCCAAAACTGTAATCTTCTCATATACTTTCGCGTAGCTTTTCATTCACGTCACGTACGCAAGTGAATCGGGGTCCGTACATCACGATGTGGTGATTGTAGCGATGCACCAGGCGCGTTAGTCAAGGCACCAATGGAACAACGTGGGATCGGCCTGCAATCTTTCCGATCAGACGACGCGATACAGCATATGAAGTGGAGAGGGCACAGTGACGGAAAGGAGATCATCACGATATCATTCGCAGCAGTCGACGTGGGAAGAAGAAAATGAAAATGAAAGAGGGACCTGCTGTTTGGAAGCTGGTGGGACACGGGCATGATCTTTTCTGCTGGAGTTGATCATTAAGTGGAGCGTGACAAATATGTGATCGCCAAAGCGCTCTTCTCAAATTTTGCTGTAGGGGTCATAAAGTGAAACCTCTAGAAGTACACCCTGAATAAGCGTTCTGATAAATAAGTAAACATGACCTGCAAATTTTTTTAACAGAGCTATTCATATTATCAGATATACTGATATGAAGATAATAGTCAAGGTAACGGTCATTATTCTGTTTGGATTCCATTTTATTATATAGAAGAGTCCCATCATCCATCGTAACTTATGTAGATCCATATTATTTCGTACAGAGCACGGCATCTATCGTGGTGCAACCATCCACCATGATATTACCTTCATTAAAATTTCATGATCATTACTCCTTAATAAAGGAGAGATGTCTCCTCGTGCGTGTTTGTCTGTTTGTCTAGAACCCTCAAGTGGCATGACCCATTACCGTAACCCTACAGTATCCCAACTACAGTATACCTACCGTATACCTACAGTATCCCCAACTACAGTATACCTACCGTATACCTACAGTATTCCTAACTACAGTATACCTACCGTATCCCTTTAGTATCCCCAACTACAGTATACCTACCGTATCCATTTAGTATCCCAACTACAGTATACTTACCGTAACCCTTTAGTATCCTGACTACAGTATACCTACCGTAACCCTATATTATCCCCAACTACCGTATACCTACCGTAACCCTATAGTATCCCGACTACAGTACCCCTACCGTAATCCTACAGTATCCCGACTACAGTACACCTACCATAACCTTAGATAAACCCAATTACAGTACACCTACCGTAACCTTAGAGAAAACTCAACTACAGTATACCTACCGTAACCTTAGAGAAACCCAATTACCGTATACCTACCGTAACCTTAGAGAAACCCCAAATACAAACGCGTGTTTGCATCAAAAAGGTGAGAGAGCACTCTACATATGAGAAAAGAGTGTGTGCTAGGATCACCGGGTTTGTTGACGAGAGAGTACGCGCGCACGAGAGAGTGCAGAGAAGTCATAGTTGTTTTTCTAACCCGGCGCGTACAGCCCGCGCTTTCCCTATTAAGGAAGGGAAAGGTCCAGCGGCTTCTGGAATGTTCGAAATGAAGGGAAAAGGTACAGCGGCTTCTAGAATGTTCTAAATGAAGGGAAAAGGTCCAGCAGCTTCTAGAATGTTCGAAATGAAGGGAAGAGGTTCAGTGGCTTTTAGAATGTTCAAAATGACGAGGAAAGGGTCAGATGGTTCACACTAAGCAACTAAACACATAACCCGGCGATATCCAGCCGGGAAGCGCGCCGTAGGCGCGCGCTCCCGGCTGGTTTCTTAATATACCATCAAGCCATCATGGGTCCGTATAACCGTATTGCTGAGAGCATATTTGATCATATGGAATGGATTTCATTATACCTAATCTATCAGCTCAGAGGAACAGAGAACGAAAATTTTCTTCTAGAATGGTCCGTACTCAAGTCCATCTCATACCGTACTTTAGGCTGACACTCCACAATTGCACGATAGACTACATCTCATCATTTTGGCTTCGTCACATATTTCTTGCTTTTATCTTCAGAGAGTGAGGGCAGGAGAGACGCAGAT
Organism: Pristionchus arcanus; assembly: GCA_900490705.1. Classification (NCBI taxonomy): domain Eukaryota; kingdom Metazoa; phylum Nematoda; class Chromadorea; order Rhabditida; family Neodiplogasteridae; genus Pristionchus; species Pristionchus arcanus. The sequence continues at coordinate 463,886 of LS486635.1, forward strand.
AAATAAAGGGACAGTATGCAAGACTCCGTTTTCTTCTTTGCCTTATTTAAGAATCTGAGCATTCGTTGTTGCTTGTCGCTGCACAGGCCAACCATCTTGTATCCCTTAATTTCGTATTCTTATATCTAATGCTTTAGGAATGAAAAACACCATCGTTCTTCTCTCAACGCTCGCCGTTGCTCTGGCGGCCACGTAAGCAAATCGGTGGCGACGTTTACCAAATCGCACCATGCCGTACACCAAGTCCTTTCCAGTTGCGGTCAGACGCCCGTCAAGCCCAACATCACGCACGTCCGCAACGCGAAAGTTAGTGAAGACAAGGCCGGCCAATTTATCGTCGGTGGAAATTTGGCTGTACCTTACTCGTGGCCATGGATGGTCGCCCTATGCACGAAAGGTTAGTATTCGTCGACCGTCGTGTAGCAAATGGTTAACGCCTGACACTTTAGATGCACTTTGCAGACTGGTTCGGTCAATGTGATATTCATTGCGGTGGGACTATCATCGCTCCTGGATGGGTGCTGACAGCCGGTGAGTGAGAAACGTCGAATTAGTTACTGCACCCGACACACCACAAAGCACACCATGCACTTGCAGGGCAATGCGTCTATGATAACTATAAGCCCACGGACTGGATTATCAAAGCGGGCTTCTTTGATGAGAAAGATAGGTACGTGCTTGAGCCTATCGTAACCGATGCGAATTGTTCCAAATATCATAATTTTCAATTCAGCTCCACAGAAACTGACCTCGTACAAAAGGTGGGTTCCAAGGACGTTCATCTTCACCCGCAGTTCAATTTCCTACACAACACTAACGATGTCGCCCTTATTGAGGTACCGTAATCTGCACCACGGAGTGCACCACGACCCGACGACTTTTCCCAAACATCGCCATTCAAAATTTCAGCTGGCTACTCCCCTGGTGTACAACGACCACATCCAGCCGGTGTGCCTGCCCAAGACGGACGACGCGGCCCTCACCTATCCCGACGATTTTTGGGGCACCGGGTGGGGCAGCCCAAAGGGTGCGCATGAACTGGTAGCCATTGGGGTTGAACGTTCTGTACCGGTATTCTGAACCTCTTTTTCTCTCGATTCTCTCGCTTGCGCGCTATTTCTTGTGTCCAACCGTCTGGAGGATTCGTCTCCCGATTCAGAACGTGCCTCCTTAGTAGCCAGCACGTACCGTAGCGTCCACAAGAGCTATTGTCGTTTCATCCTTTCTCTATCTCACCGGTCAGAGAGGCGAGGGAGTGCTTGAAATGAAGAGCCGATTACCAGTATTTCCCAGAAGTCGTTAACGATTGCCAATTGCAGATAATGAACCGGAGGAAATAGGCCTGCACCAGGTCAATTTGCCCTACGTTAACACTACAACGTGCACCAAGACGTACCTTTCAAAGGTCCACCCGGATGTGAGAATTTGAATTTCGAATTGGCTGAAATTACATATTACACATAAAAGTGCCATTTTTTCAGACAACGTTCTGCGCCGGAGGAATAAACATCGCCACATGCTATGTTGGTTTACATTAAAAATTAATGTTGACAATTGATGAATATCAATTTCGAATTTATTTTCCCTCATTCCCTGTGCAACGAATCCTCTGCTTCTTATTCCTTCCACAAATTAATTGACAAACCTTCCAATCAATTTCGGTATTGTCCATCCTCATTATTTAGGAAGATTTGGGCGGTCCACTCGTGAAAACCGACGCCTCGGGCGCTTGGTTCCAGTACGGCATATTCTCTTGGACCAGCGCATGCGGTGATCGCAAGTATCCCGGTATGTTGAGCTTAGCAGCTAACAAAGGTTTGAATCTCGCGCCAATATAGACATTCGTTGTAGGAATCTACACGCGCACCTCCGCATTCTGCGAATGGATCAGCAGCACGACCAATGGAGCTGCCCAGTGCAGCGATGTACTGTAAATCGACTATTGTATAAATTGTACATAATATTCCTTCGTACATTGCTTCACTCATGGCGCAGACATGAAAGCATCGAAATTTCATGAAATCTTCATCTCCTATCAGCTATTTAAACAAATGTTGTCGGAAGGATTATAACAAATTCATCAGCTGAGAAGAACAGAGAAAACTAAATTTCTTCTATAGTAGTCAATACGCAAGTCCATCGCATACCGTACTTTGGACTTGCACTTCAATATTGCATGATAGACTACATCTCATCATTTTGGCTTCGTCCTGTTTCATTGCCTTTTATGCGGAGATAGAGGCGAGGAGTGACACAGATAAAGAGAGGGAAAGTATGACTCCGTTTTCAGCGCTCTCTTATACTAGAGTGTATCTGAGTATTCGATGTCACCCTTGTTTCTTGTACCTGCTGCACATGCCAACCGTCATTTTCGTATTTTCACTTCTGTTGCTTTAGGAATGAGAGCCACCATCGCCACCCTTCTTCTCTCAATGCTCGCCGTTTCCCTGGCTGCTACGTAAGCATATCGCGGCAACATTTGCGAAATCGCGCCATAACAGTATACCACTTGTTCTCCAGTTGCGGTCAGACGCCCGTCAAGCCCAATGTAGCGTATGCCAAAGTTAGTGGAGACAAGGTCGGCCAATTCATCGTCGGTGGAGATCTGGCTGTTCCCTACTCGTGGCCATGGATGGTCGAACTGTGCACAAAAGGTTAGTATCAGGCAACCGTTGTGTTGAAAATGGAAAACGTCGACCGGACTCTTTGCAGACTGGTTCGGTCAATGTGCTCTCCATTGTGGTGGAACTGTCATCGCTCCCGGATGGGTGTTGACGGCCGGTGAGTGAGAAACGTCGAATTAATTACTGCACTCGACACACCACAGAGTACACCAACTACTTGCAGGACAGTGCGTCTACGATTATAGGCCCTCGGCTTTGAATGTCAAAGCTGGTATCTTTGTTCAGAAAGACGAGTAGGTACGCGAATTGTGCCAAACATCACATTTTCAATACAGGCCCGACGGATCCGACAAAGCTCAAGTTGTGGGAGTAAAAGCAGTCCATCTTCACCCTCAGTTCAATTCCCGACTCAACCCTAACGACGTCGCCCTCCTTGAGGTACCGTAACCTGCACCACGGAGTGCATCAAGGCGCGACGACCTTTCATGGCGAGTCGAAATTTCAGCTGGATACGCCCCTGGTCTACAATGACCACATCCAGCCGGTGTGCCTGCCGAAAACCGACGACGCTGTTCTCACCTATCCCGACGATTTCTGGGCCACCGGATGGGGCAGCAGAAAAGGTACGCGTGTTAGAACCTTGTGCTGGGACCAGACGGATACATGTGGGAGGCACCACGTCCACGCAGTGGTCTGGTGCTGGTTAGGCTGGCAAGTCTGGCACCGGTACCATGCGTACACGTCTACGTGTCTGGCACAGATATCTAGCGGGACATCGTTAACGATTGTCCCTTTCAGACAATACTGTGGAGGAGTTGGCCCTGCACCAGGGCAACATGCCCATCCTCAACGAGACGATATGCGATAAGGAATACCCTGCCAGGGTCCACCCGGATGTGAGAATTTAAATTGGCGCCATATAATCCCTGAAGCAACATGTTTCACATTTTTAAAGCGTCATTTTTCAGACAAGTTTCTGCGCCGGAGGATTTGACATCGCCGCATGCTATGTTGGTATACAGTAACAGGCAGTTTTAACAATTCATGACTCCTTGAGGTTCCATTCCAATCTTCTTTTTAGGAAGACTTGGGCGGGCCACTCGTCAAAACCGACGCCACAGGCGCTTGGTTCCAGTACGGCATTTTCTCGTGGAGCAGCGCATGCGGTGCTCTGAGGTTTCCCGGTACGTTGTGCTTGGTAGAGTTCGAAATAAGAGTAATCGTCTCCTCATTTCGCTCACTCTCTCGCCTCTCTGACAGGTAAGATAGTGTGCAGAATGAAGAGATCATTAATTACCCATATTGCCCACGAGCTAAAGGAAAAAAATCGTTGCAGGAATCTACACGCGCGTAACTGCATTCTGCGAATGGATCAGCAGTGAGACCAATGGAGCTGCCCAGTGCAGCGATGTACTGTAAATTGACTTTTTAATAAAATGAGATGATTGATCGATAATTTGTTGTCGCATACACAAATCCTTGAAGGATTCACTGTGCAATACTACAACAAATCACTGGAACACAAATCACTTAGTTTGTTGAAAATATTTATATTTGAAGTTATAATTTTTTAATCGATGCAGTGCCTTAAAAAAAGCCCATTTGATTCTTCAATTCTGATATCTCCCTATGGTACGACTCGCCGTTTAGATATTCATAGCGAAGACGATAGTGAACGCGTCAGGGACCAGTGCGATGCAATTCGTCTTCGTTGGAAGGATCATCCTGGAATCATCCTGGAAGCTCCTGCCTCCTCCTGGATCCTGGAAGCTAGGAGTATCGAATACTTGCTTAAAAAATATAACGATGAGTTCACATACCGTACGAAATATACGAAGCGAAGCAAGAGAAAATGAGCGAGAGCCTCATCCTTGAATGAAAGACGACACTGTCTTATCTCTGTTTGTCTCGTATTCAAAAGGATTTGAAAGCATTGATGCAGTCGATTTGTCGACGAATTGCTGTTATCTAAGATGTGTTTCAGTGAACTTCTGCGCAATATTTCATTTTTTTGTTCAGCTTTACTATCTAAACCAGTAAATGAAGGAGTTTGTAATACAATTTAATTTCTTTTTCACGCATATGAGGCCGTTTGCGTAAGAATCGAGCAGATCCGTAAGAGTCTGGCACAGTAAAAAAATATGAAACCCTTGAAATTTCGTGATTTGGGCTTCTTGAGTATGCTGATTACGATGGGCATACTCATTTTGCTTGTAGAAGTCGCGTTGGCTCCAGACGACGTCACGTCGAGATCACAATTTCGATATTTTCTCTTTTCACAAATTACCAAACTTTACGAAAACAAGGTTACCTGGACGAAATTTGGTGCTGATCACGCCTATGTTATTCATTTTTCATGATTTACGCAAATAATGTTGTAAATTGTAACTTCACACGGAATCAACTGAGAGTTTGCCAACCTGCACAGATCGGATCGGAATGACGTCTAGACCCCATTGCCAAAATTTCAGCCAATTCCATCACGGAGCTTTTGAGTAAATCAACTAATAGTGTTACTGGCTTGTAAGTAAATCTGAAGATCGTTCCACTTGTTGACTTCCGAACTTTTATCGATCCGCCTCTCCTTTCGAGGGAGGCGAGAGAGCACGGGGAATAGAGAGAGCGCAGAGGCTGGGAAGAGGTCAAGGTAGAGAGACTCGGGTAGATCAAACTATCGGAAGCCAGCAAGAGAAGGATGGCCAATTTTACTTATAAGCCAGAAATACTATAATTAGATTTTCTCAAAAGCTCCGTGATGGAATTGGCTGAAATTTTGGCAATGGAGTCTAGACGTCATTCCGATCCGATCTGTGCAGGTTGGCAAACTCTCAGTTGATTCCGTGAGAAGTTACAATTTACAACATTATTTGTGTAAATCATGAAAAATGAATAACATAGGCGTGATCAGCATCAAATTCCGCCCAGGTAACCTTGTTTTCGTAAAGTTTGCTAATTTGTGAAAAGAGAAAATAACGAAATACTGATCTCGACATGACGTCGTCTGGAGCCAACGCGACTTCTACAAGCAAAATGAGTATGCCAATCGTCATCAGCATACTCAAGAAGCCCAAGTTTCGAAATTTCAAGGGTTTCATATTTTTTGACTGTGCTGGCGTTTGCTCGATTCTAAGGCAAACGCCCTCATATGTTTCAAAATATCTTCGCTGCTTCAATTTTTGTTTTCCTCTGAAGAAGTAAACGTGCCAAGTTGACAACGATTGCTGATTGAGTGATATGGTTGTTATGATGCATCTTTGACTCGACGGTGCAGCTCAGTGAAACGCCTTTGAACTCAGAAACAACAAATAATTGCAATTTCGCAACGAATGACATGTTCGATCTCCTGTTTAATTGTAAGACGAACCTGTAAGGGAGTTGTAAGATCCCTGTGAGATGCCGCGCCCTAAGACCATAGCACGAGACACGAGGATATTCGAACAAGCTCAGTGGTTGGAGCACCCGTCAATTGAACGGAAGGTCGTGGGTTCGATTCCCTCAGCCTCCATTGGTCTTTGCCCACCCCTCTGACATCTTACAAACCAACTGACGATAAGGTTCACTACTCAAGGACGAGACTTCCGCTACTTTTCTTTTTCGCGCTTCGGAGTGCTACGGCATCGTTGTCGCTAATAGTAGGCCAAATATTGTGCGTGACCTATACTGGCGTGAACTGTGTTCAATGATAGCCTTCATATTCTGAGCATAAGGAACTTTCGAGTTCACAGATTTCCATCATCAAACGGAATTGATGATGTAAATTCCGAAAAAACTTTAAAGATGGTTGTTGCATGTTCATTTTTTTATTTTATTTTCAATGAGAGTTGCTGACGATCGCCCATCTCTAGCCACCTGATTTTCCTTCTACTTGAAATATTTAACTTCAGGATATAGGATATATATATAGAAACCAATTTGGTATTGTCAATTTTATGTGAAACTTGGGGAACGTGAAAATTTTATCGCAACACATTCGAAACTTTTCAATTGCGGATCGATTTATATAATAAACAGGAATATCAAGAGGGAAATGAAATGGTAGGAATTCTGAGGATGAACCAAGAGGCTAGAAAATGAAAAGAAGTCGTTTGGCTCAGAAGAAGTAGAGGTCGTATGAGGTTCCGTACGGAGCAGTCGAAGTCTAAAATTATACGTTGTACTTTCTTTTGTTCACCATCTTCTCTAACCCTCTGAGTTGAAGGAGATCCGCCGCCCAGATAGGAGCACATGTTGTGCACTGGATTATTGCAATCGAATTTGGGCGTGTATCTGGAGAATCGATTACGGAAATAGCAGTATGAGAGATTGTTTGTTTTCGCAAACGGAAACAATGGTTCTGGACACTTTTCTAGCCTACTTCCGTTTCATTAAAATCTCACGTCGATTATTCACATCGATTAAGGTCACATACTTATATTAGGAGTGGTTTAACATATTCTACAATATCTTCTGGCAAGAACACATCATAAACTTTTGCATCAGCCGGTAATATCAACGTACGGTGCGAGGGGTTCGATGCGCATGCCGAGGGAGTTCGTCGTGTTCGACATACCGATGGTGTACGCATTACGATCCGGAATCCACGAGGTCATGATGAGAACCCACCTTCAACCATTTGAGTTATTCATGATCATCTTATGAAAACTAAAATATCATAATACGAGCTTACATAGTTTCCACCGCGATCGACACGCAAGTTCCATCCTGGATCTCGGGTGATGTCCAGTAGTATAGGCCGGGCGAGTTAGATGGCTGCCTGTAGAGGGTCACGTTCGTTTCGACGCCACCGCAGTATTTGAAGCGAAGCTGAAATGTGATGACAGATAGAGACCGAATGCGGGGGCCTAGGCATCCCTCTGAAGATACTGTCATGTTCATCAAACAAAAGTACAAGTCCTGTCCTAAATTCAGGACTTTCTGTCCGACCTATTTTCAAGGCAACCAAGATCACGGGTACGTGGATACCTGGACCATCTGAGAAGAGTTCTCGTTGGCCGCTCTAATGAGGAAGGCGTGTGCCGAAGAGGCGAGAAGAAGAAGGAGAAGAGGTTTCATCGTTGGAGAGAGCCACTCGGATGAGAGCACTGTCTTATCGCAGATTCACTCGACTCAAATATTGCTCTAAACTCATAAAAAATTATACGATTACCGTCGAATCTTTCCGCACCTTCGATATTGTTTGAACATAGCTGACATGCGAAAATAAAGCCGGTTACTAATAAGATGAGATATTGTTCATTCGGTTCAAAGAATCGGTTCAATGAAACACTCTGACAACAGATGTCGGTGTGTCGTTAAAAGATTGAGGAGTGAGCGAGGCATTTAAAGGGGGATGGGCATCAATCAAAGTTGGTGGATCCCACCACGAAGAGCCTGCATCATTGAAATCCTACTTTAATTAATACTTGGCCTGACAAGCTCATGATAGCAGCTCTGAGGTCAGTGACTATCGTGGCGCGTAGCGTAGTGGGTAACGCTTTTGCCTAGCTATCCGACACTCGTTGGTTCGACTCCAGTGCATTCTTCATTATTGCTGCTTTTTTCTTCCAATAATTTGAGCAAATCAATACCAGAGTACAGTACCCCAAATCTTGCCTGCAAGATCAAGGAACTTTGAAATTCCGTAGTGAGCTTCAGAGGCATTTCTAGAACTTCGGATAACCTGATCTCTGATCGGGTAACCATTCTCTATCACTCCACGTTGCCAGTTTATGCACGAAAATATTGATGCCTATCCCCCTTTAATGGACTGATTAAAACCTTCTCCGGATCACTTCAAGATGCTGCGATTCTTCTTGCTGGGCAGGTTCATAGCATCTATTGTGTTTTTGAACAGAGATCATAAATATGATTTGTTACTTCAGTATGCGTGGCTCATGGAGATGTATTGTTGTTCAATGATACTGCAATGTGTTGGTAAGACGTCCATGACTGTACGCCAGAGCTATCTTATTGTTAGCTCTGATCGTCCCCACCACCCTACCTCTCACTTCGCTCTGATACAATCACTCTGATCCACCGAACAATATTTTTCATAATATCATTAAATCTTCTGAAGAATCAAGACAGAGATCATGGAGAAAACAGAAAACAAATCTTTCGATACATAGGCACCTGCTTGTCTCGACAGCATGGGCTTTCGTCAAAAAGCCACCTTTCGACCAGAAGACCTAATGTGTGTGTACCGATAATTTCATTTGTCGATGAAATGGTGGCTACAAAGAACGTAGTCTATCGACAAAGAGGTCCGTGCAAAAGCGGCACTGACATCGGTTCAAAGAATCGGTTCAAAGAATCGGTTCAATAGATCATGAAAACCGCAGATAACGGCTATTCATCGAGCCATCGATAAGGGGAGATACCGTTGATGTGCTTTGATCGCGGAATTGTCATGTATCATACTAATAATCGATAAATGACCCAAATGTTTAGTTTTGATGGCGATCTTCATTAAAAAAAGATATTCAAGGGGCCAATTAAATAAGACATGATGATCGATTATTCATATGAGAACATGTTGTTACCAAAATAAGACTCAATGGAAACCAATATACGCGTTTTGATCAAGATGTTCGGCCACCTTTTTGCACCGATATGGGAATATTTCGAATGATCAAAGAAGCCGCTGTGGTATCCCTCCTCAACGGAGCACGGAGTCTAACGAATTTTGTCTTATATGTACTTTCGTTGTCGATTTTGCGAAGAAACGTGAGATATTCAAGCCAATCGCTGATAAGAAGCGATATTGTTGAAACGGTTCAAAGGACCGGTTCAATAAAACACAATGACCACAGATATCGGCGTTTCGTCGACAGATTAACGTCAACGAAGGGTTTAATGTGCAATCCAAACCAATATTTAAGTAGATGGAAAAGGGTGATAAGCAAGTGATCTCTTCCTCACAGGATGAGACTCGCCACTTTTATACTCGTCTTCGTTGTCGCTTCAACGCAATGCTACGACATCATCCTCAGAAACTTCCGATTCTGGAACGTTAGAGTAAGTTGTCGCTCAAATGCCCTCGGTCCGTTTTCACTCATATCCTTATGCTTAGCCAATCTGTCAGACTTAGCCAGCCAACTATCATCGCTCCAGAACCATTTTTTCTTGGATATTCCTGAATAAGATGCATACCTTCACAGGTCGAATTAACCCGCAATGATCATACGGAAATTGCCCCGCTTTATACGAATTGGGAGGTAAAAGGCCTTGGAGTCAACGATCGCGTTTCCTTCACCGTCGACTGGTGTATCAGAATGTACCTTGAACCGATGGTGCCCCAGACGAATCCTCCGCAGATGATACTCACCCTGAGCTATACGGGAGGAATGAGGGAATCCCCGGTCGAAATGCGAGTCTTCACGACTGAAGTCCAGTAAGCGGAGTCTTATGAAGTCAAAATAAAATACAGTACAATTACACTTTAGTTGTGATTTCTTTTGAAGATTTCCTCTAATTTCTCATACTCTTGACAAAGAAAGTATGAGCATGCTTATTTTAGATGGAAAGCCGGAAAGCACACTTGATTATATTTTAATGATGATAATCAAGCATCTTCATAATACTTTATTCGTAGATCCAATACGCCAGCTGCGTACATATGCAATATGATGGGACTGGATCACGCATGCTCCAAATTTCCTTTTGGGGACTCGGGAAATTACAAAGTCAGTGAAAGAATAGAATTAAGATTATGGAAACAAATTTCAGGTGTATAACGTTCCCTACGAAAACGACGGCAAGTACTATGTGCATTTCCAATGATGATAGGTTTCATCGTCCTGCCACCTATTCTTCCGATAAAATCATCGCCCTACAATCAATTCTCCCGATAAAAGCATTTCATCACACCAATTCTTCCGATAAATGCATTTCATACATAATATATTGTTATATGAGCCTGAAGATTCAAACTCAGGGCACAGATCATTCCTCAGCAAACGAGGCTTTGCGCTATGCTTATCGTTCAAAGCTGTGTGTTCAAAACAGGCACCGAGAAGGGGAGATATTGTTGACGGGGTTAAAGTATGCCTTGAATTTTGATTATCTCCGATCAAGTGATACGAATATGCTGATATGGAATATTGTTGCTCAGAAGAGGACGCTACGGATCGCACGATGTCTGTATGCCCAGAGACATGAACGTCAATTTGAGACGAAATATGTGATAGAGTTGATTCAGCTTAATGATGCACCTATCGAGACATCAGATAACGCGAATCCGTCAAAAAGGAGAATCTATTTCGAATATCATATGAAAGAACCAAACACGCGATATTCCAACACCGCTTCCGAATACTATTTGGAAGAAAATAATTTATGTAAAAATCTCTACGTTAGAATGCACTTCGTGCTATGGCTGAATTTGAACAAGGATCGATGCATTCATTTGTCGATGAAATGTAGGCTACGGAGATCATAGACCATAACGATGGCCATTGTCTTCCACTCTGCCTATCTAGAGATGCGTGCAAAAGCGGCACTGACATGAGGAGATGTTGCTAATGCGGTTTAAAGAATCAGTACAACAGATCATGCTGATAACGGTGCTTGTCGTGACAACGATATGGGGTACAACGACAGCGATTCTGTTGATGTGCTTTGATCGAGAAGTGCGAAAGTACAATATAATCGATAAAATACTTCGATCGACGCAATTGTACGATTTTTATGCCGATCTGATAAAATATAAGGTTATTCGGTTAAAATGAAATTAAGACACCATGACCACATATTGTCAAATTCATCGATCGCTAACATGGTCAATTGCACATTTGAGTAATTTTTGTATCGATTCAGCGAAGCAGACGTGCAAAAGACGGTCACTGATCAGATGAGATATTGTTGATTTGGTTCAAAGGACTGGTTCAATGTAACACACTGACCACAGATATCGACGTTTCGTCGACAGATTAACGTCAATAAAGCGTTTAATGTACCATCACAACCCATATTTAAGTAGATGGAAAATGGCGATAAGCAAGTGCTTTCAGTCACTTCAAGATGAGATTCACCGTTCTTCTTCTCTTCTTCGTGGTCGCTTCGACGCAATGCTACGACATCATCCTCAGCAACTACCGATTCGCCCGTTGGAGTAAGTTGTGGCTCATATGCTCTTGTCTCTTTCACTAAAATTCTGATTACTCATTCTTAGCCAGTCTGCCAGCCTTAGTCATCTTAGCAAGCCAGCTATCTTGGATTTTCATTATAATCTTCCCCCATTTTATTGCTCCAGAACCATGTCCTGCTTGGATATTCCTGAACACGATGCATTGCTCAGGTTAAATACTCTCGTAATGAGGAGCACTCGGAAATGGTCATGTTTGGGAGGTCACACGTAGTGATGATGTGGTCGATGGATGGCCTTGGAGTCAATGATCGAGCTTCCTTCCTCGTCGACTCGTGTATCAGAATGTACATTGAACCGATGGAACCCCAGACGAATCCTCCGCAGATGAAACTCACCCTGAGCTACACGGGAGGAACGAGGGAATCCGAGGTCGCCATGGAAATCTTCAGAAAAGAGTGAGAAGTCAAAATATGAAGTCAAAATAGTCAATCACACTTTTGTTATATTTTTTTATGAAGAATTATAGTTTCTCATATTCGTGGCAAATAACGAATAAGCATGTATAATATTAGATAGATAGCCTCCTGATTAACTTTATTTGTACGAAAAGTATCATTCATATTCATCGTTACACCCAAGGGCTATCTCTATCTTATTTGTCCATCTGCCCTATCTCTCTGACCTCTCTCCCAGTAGGGAGATAGCCCTCTAGGTCACACCAGATTTATGGCCTAGGCACTCTTGGTCTCATCTCTCACAGGGGATAGTCGCCCTGTGAGGGGCATCCGCAGATAAAGTATGAGTTCTCTCATCCAAGTCGTCTAGCATCCACACAATAGCAACATGTATGCCACAGTCATATCATGTATGCAACGTCATAATACTTCATTCATAGATCCGATTCGTTTTCTTCGTACGCGTGCAATGAAAAGCCGGACCTGGTGCACAAGTGTGACAAGTCGCCGTTTCCGAACCCGGACTATTACAAAGTCAGTGAAAACGAAAAGTCAGATGAATAAGGAAACAAATTTAAGATATTCTACGTTCCCTACGAAAACGAGGGCAAGTACTATGTGAGTTTCAAATGATGATGAGGTTCATCGTCCTACCACCTATTCTTCCGATAAAAGCATCGTCCTACAATCGATTCTCTCGATAAAAGCATTTCATGCCACCAATTATTCCGTTAAATGCAATACATACACAATATATATTGATATATGAGCCTGAAGAGCCAAACCAAAGGCACTTAAACAAGCTAGAACACCGCTTCACTCCCTCAATCCTTCCGGAATGATTCCCATCCTTCCGGAAGGATGGCCGCTCTCTCTCATCCTTCCTCAAGGAATGGGGCGATTTGCATCCAGTTGAAACCGATACCAGGGATCTTTCGACACTCATATCTCGAAAACTACTTCTTCAAATCGATTGATTTTTTGGCTAGGGACATGACCTGTGATGCTCTTTCTAATGGATTCAAAATTTTACATGACTGGTCATGTTTAAATTATGGGATCTGTGCACATAAGATCTCTAAAACAGGGCTAAATTCGTATTCTATGAGCCTTGATTACTGCATCATAACTATTCTTAGCTTGGAGATTATCAAAGTTCGTTATCCCGTCGTTTGTGCTCAGATCTAGCGCGGTCAATCCAATCTGCAAAGTGATCGTTAATGACTATCCAAATATGGAAGTGCTACTGATATGTAAGGTGATACATAAAGTGCTTCCGCAAGTGGTCATCAACGTTGTGTTCAAGTTATGGGAGAACCATGCATAGGAAACACTAAGCGATACTAAGAAACAAGAGAAATACTCATCTTTATCTACTCCTATTGACGCTTGTAGTCTCTTGACTATCTCTCTCTTGCCGATGATTTGTTGAGGATTTCAATTGAAAGATGAAGATAACATTTAAAACGATCAAAGGCTGGACCCTATCAAAAGAATATGTCGTACCTGCTCGTATCAAACCTCTAAATGAGTCAGCCGGATTTCAATCGAAAGGAAAAAACGCGAGCGACCACTCTCTAAACTTGCGCGGGGTCGAAATGATGAGAATGGCTCATCTCACGATGCAAATCGCGCAATAATTGATCGATAACGCGCGATTCCGTGCATCCTTTTGACCTTCTGGTATCGGTTTTTTCTAGACTTTTACGAGCCGGTATCGGTTTTTTCTCCTTCTCATTCTTCATTCTCGGGGCCCCGTGGTATCGGTTTGTGTCATTTCTCGACCTCTAGTGCTAACCAATATAACCCTCTTAGTCGTCTAGTCGTCTGACACCGCTACACCACGAATGGACCATCGACTACCATCGTCAGACTACATTCGACTACCACTTCACATCAATCTACCTCTCCCACGTCCTTCCAAACCGAATCCTTCCAATCAGTTGAGCATTTCTCCTGTACCTTACCCTACCCCCTTCACTCATCGCAGCCAGAGAGCCGATGAAGCGCCCGAGAGCGCTGCGCCACAGACGCGCCTACCCGCCGACTCAATAAGTCGCCAAGGACCGGAACGAATCCGAGATTCGAAGAAGAAGGAGCCCTGAATTGGAGGACCAAGTGAGAAGATTGCCTGTGAGTGGACATGGAATGCTACGACTACACACATCTGCCGGACGGAGACAAACATGAGTTCTCACGTTTATATCGTTGTATTTTATCTGCTTTTATGTTTAGTAATGCTTTTGATATAGGGTCAATAGTGTAAGTATGTTTCAAATGCCCAATACCCCTAACAGTATAGGGTAGATAGTGAAATTTGTACATCACCTTGTATGTTACATTTCATGCTAAAATAGGATGTTCATGCAAGCGAGGACGCTTGCTTTCCATTTTCGGGGACGTTACACCCAAGGGCTATCTCTATCTTATTTGTCCATCTGCCCTATCTCTCTGACCTCTCTCCCAGTAGGGAGAGAGCCCTCTAGGTCACACCAGATTTATGGCCTAGACACTCTTGGTCTCATCTCTCACAGGGGATAGTCGCCCTGTGAGGGGCATCCGCAGATAAAGTATGAGTTCTCTCATCCAAGTCGTCTAGCATCCACACAATAGCAACATGTATGCCACAGTCATATCATGTATGCAACGTCATAATACTTCATTCATAGATCCGATTCGTTTTCTTCGTACGCGTGCAATGAAAAGCCGGACCTGGTGCACAAGTGTGACAAGTCGCCGTTTCCGAACCCGGACTATTACAAAGTCAGTGAAAACGAAAAGTCAGATGAATAAGGAAACAAATTTAAGATATTCTACGTTCCCTACGAAAACGAGGGCAAGTACTATGTGAGTTTCAAATGATGATGAGGTTCATCGTCCTACCACCTATTCTTCCGATAAAAGCATCGTCCTACAATCGATTCTCTCGATAAAAGCATTTCATGCCACCAATTATTCCGTTAAATGCAATACATACACAATATATATTGATATATGAGCCTGAAGAGCCAAACCAAAGGCACTTAAACAAGCTAGAACACCGCTTCACTCCCTCAATCCTTCCGGAATGATTCCCATCCTTCCGGAAGGATGGCCGCTCTCTCTCATCCTTCCTCAAGGAATGGGGCGATTTGCATCCAGTTGAAAAATGAAAGGAAGGCCTTCCTCTCATCCTTGAATTGTCAACCCTACTGATCACTCGACAGCAAGCGTAGTATGTGTCTATCGATCAAAGCGGTTCGTGCGAATTTGATACCAAAAAAGGAAGATAATGTTCTTGCGGCTTAACCGTCGAGCGGCACTCTGATAATAATTTATCAAGTGATGTAAATGGGACATCACTTGATAAATTATTATCATCCTGCGAGGTATACCTTTTATTTTTTTTCATTTTATTGCACACATATCACACATGCTGGCAAAGAAGGTTTGCTATCAGTTTGTTCTATGATCGGAATTATCCGTATTATCTCTCTGCCAACTGATGTTGCAAAGGAAATGAATTTATCGAAATGGTCGGATTCACAGCTATTGTCGTTCTTTACGGCGTTCGTTCGAACGTGATATAACACGAGTCGCCATAATTGAATCTGACCGTCTGAAATACAAAATTTCTGTTTTCGTAGGTCTTTCTCATACTAACCTGAGAAGGCTCATACCACCCTAGCGGTTGTCTTCTGCACATATTTTCAACATAATTGCACTGGATGTCGGCTATCCCATAGTAACAGGGGACCCTAAATGGATTACTATGAGTCGGATAGGACACGATCGAAATCGTGAGTTCGAATCAGTCCGTCTTTTTCTTTCGATAATCACGCATCCACCAATGACTCAGTTTTTCCTTTTGTATTTATGAGTAAAAAAAAATTTTCAAATCTTCTTTTTCTTTCATATTTTTTCTCACATGTTATATCTGCTAGAGAAATTGCAGTCATTGCGAAATAACTTTTTTTTTGGAAACCTACATATCGCTTCCGCACACCGACATGGCGATATTCGTGTTAACGGGCTGGCTCGCACATCGGGCCTCGATAGTAGTCGTCTCCTGAAATGATATTTTTTGAGTTCAAAAGGAGATGATGATACTAAGTACAACTAATCTTTATTTTTTCTCAATCCGATCAAGTGTAAACTTATCAGTAAGAATCGATAGCTCACCCCATCAGCATAAATGGCCGTGTGTAAGTTGTTAATTTCGAAGCGCGTAGAGTCACCAATGCCGAGATCAGCCATCGTCCATTGAGAAAAGGCAGGAATTGTCACGTTGGAGAACACAGCATTGCGAGTCGTTTTAATCTGCGAAAATGAATATCAGTTGATTGGTCAAATTGCATCAGTAAGCAGGAAAAGTTAACGTGCTTTGATTGGAATGGAAAAGGTGTTGCGAAGCACGATGTTGAAGCAGTGGGCCGAACCGAAGACGAGGAGGAGAAGAGCGATGAATCTCATCCTGTAGTGAAGAAGAGCACTTGTCTATCGCCATTTTTCATCATCTTAAATATGGGTTTGAACGGTACATTAAACGCGTAGCTGACGTTCATCTGTCGACGAAATGCAGCTATTTGTTTCATGTTATCAGTTGAGTTCGAAATATAAGTCTCTTCATTCCTCACACTCCATAACCACAAAAGCAGGCGACAGATTGGACGAAATACAGAGACGGACGCTGATATTTCGAGACCTTCTTATGTGACCTGATCTTGCGGGCTCTAGAAGGCGACATGAGAGATAAGCCAAAGCAAAAAAAAAACGCTTGTCAACGAAAAGCATGAACATTTCAGTGCAGAATCAAACAACTAGCTTTTATGACTCTACGTAATCACAAAAATGAACTATTGAGTATATTTTGCTATTCATTCGATGGGCGAATTCAAATAATTAATCAGGGTTCTTCACATTATCTGTGGGTGTCATGAAAACATTTCAGACTTCAGTCGTGATCATTCTCGAATTGCGTGTTCTGAATCGTAAGGGATGTCGTTTTCGTTTGATCCAGGGAATCTTTCAATAGTCTGATTGGCATTATCTAAGCAAGTATTATCTATTTTTCATGTGCTGTTAAACCGAAGGTATCAAGAAAAATCATCAGGAAAAGTCGGACCATTCTCTGAATTATTCTATCTCTTCACTGATGACATCTGTTGATAAGCGAACCAGCATAATTCACCACTGATACACGAATAGTACGTTCTTTCAACACATGTGTCTATCTAGACAACATACAACGATTTTTCGTCAACAAGCTGCCTTTCGACCAGAAGATGCGTGCCTGCTTGAAATCGATATGGATAGAAACTATTCATTCTGCTGAAATAGACACAGATTACGGATATTCGCCGACAAAGGAACGTTTACAGGACCGCCCAATCCACTATCAAAACAGATGAAGAACGAGGTAAGCAAGTGCTTTTCCATATATCATCGAATTTTTTGGTCCGAGGATATAAATATGATTTTGTTTTTGTTAATATTTTTGTAAATGGGAAGGCATTGTTGTTCGAATTTCGCAAGATTGCTTCTCGTTTATCCTTTACGAGTTCGTCGTGTATGAGAACAACTTATTTCATTTTTTCTTTAGACTTCTTGAGAAAAAAATTGAGTGTGTTCCGAGATCGAAAATCCACATATTGTAATTTGAGCATGAACGAATATAAGAAATGTATGTGTGATGCATTTATCGAATTCGAAGTACGAATGAATCGACAAGGAAGATCTTAGCATTGATTAATACATAGGAACGAATGCAATCACGAATCGCTCGTAGTCATAGTATGGAGCCGTGAAGTTCTGAAGAATAATATTCAATTCTTTAGTCACGTACATTTTTACTTACCTGAGTAGGTCCATAGATGGGAGAGGACGA
Source organism: Pristionchus arcanus (assembly GCA_900490705.1). Lineage (NCBI taxonomy): Eukaryota > Metazoa > Nematoda > Chromadorea > Rhabditida > Neodiplogasteridae > Pristionchus > Pristionchus arcanus. Next base: position 481,898 of record LS486635.1, read on the forward strand.
TATGTAGCACCGGTCTTTCGCGAACTTAGGATTGCACAGGATTGTCGGGAATTGCCTGAAAGTATTTAAGGTGGAAACATGATTATCATCGTCTCTATCATTTAATGTGATAATAATGCTATCCAACTGATACTATCGAACGGCCTGATTGAGAATAATAAGAGTCGGCTAATGACTTACGAGGGATGGGCAAGCTGCATCGTTATGTTCGGGTTAATGGGGCTCCAAGCAAATGAACCCGTGGCAACCAGCATAGGCGGCGTTACCTATGCGAAGAATTCTCAATGTCAAATGAATATTATTCGTGTCCATAGATCGATCACCTGCGGGTTCGTCGGAGTAATGGTCACTGCGAAATTGCGTGTACCGATGTAGAAGCTGTCCGTTGAGTTTTTAGACAGGATCCACGGTTGGGGGGGATTGGAAATCGGAGGCAATTCCACAGGGTACTGACGGCCTTCATCATTCAGTATAACCTGGGCAAGTATTCATGAGCATCAAGTATTCGTCAAGGAATTGTTCTTTTATTGAACAAGGTACCTCTTTTTTTAGAATAATAATTTAACACTTGTTAGAAAAAAGAGTGACATACAGTAAAGGGTGTCGGTAGGCCATTGTAGACGTATATTTCGTGCGCCGAAGCGACCCCGAAGAGGAGAAGGATTGCGAGTCTCATTATTGAGAAGTGTCTTATCACTATTCTCCTGGTCTTAAATATGGTTTTGAACGTGCCATTCAATGGGTCATTGCAGACGGTTTGTCGACGAATTGCTGCTATCTGAGTTATTATCTGTTTCATTGAACTAAACCTTTGAACCGATGCGACATCATGAAACTCGATTAGCAATACATGTTAATGGCATACGTTTCTTTTGAGCTGTAATATACATAAATATTTCAGTGAATACATAATTATTTTAGTGAAAGCATAACAGAAGTGCGATATTCAAACCGGTCACAGATAAGATGAGATTCCATTGATTCGGTTCAAAGGGTCGGTTCAATGAAACACACTGACCACAGATATATTGAAATTTCGTTGACAGATGAACGTCAGCGAGGGGTTTATTGGATCGTTCAAACCCATATTTAAGCAGATAAAAATGGCGATAAGCAAGTGCTTTCACTCACTTCAAGATGAGATTCGCCGCTCTTCTCCTTCTCGTGATCGGTTCGGCACACTGCTACAACGTTGTGGTGCACAACAACCTCACCATGCCCATCACTGTACGTTATCTCTTCCAACGTATTGATGCATATTTGGTCAACCAATTAATATCTATTTGCGCAGATTAGAGTGATTCGCACCAGCGAGTACATCAAGACACTTCCTGCGGCAGTTAATGGAGTCTCTTCCACGTGGACTATGGCTAATCTCAACTACGGCGAATATCCGATCTTCGAATATCAAAACTTATACACGTCTTTCTTCGCTCACTCAAACCTTAACGGGGTGAGCCATTGATTCGTGCTGATACATCTGATAGATACAACATATATATATGTTGTCAACCTGAGGGGTGGAATATCGTGATATTGTTTTTGCTGAGAATTTAAAATATTTTCCATTTAGTAAGCATACCACCCCGATGTGCTCATACGTTCAAGCATCAATTTTGTGAGAGTTGACAAGACAATCATCATTTCAGCAAATCGGGACTGATATCGAGTCGGCATATACGACCCAGCTCACTAATACGAGTGTCGCCATGCAGGTCTACTTACCCAAGTACGCAGTGCGATTAGTTGCTTTTGCACGATGCTTACAATTCTTCTCGTTGATTTTTCGTATGAGACTCACAAAAAACCTGATGCTGTGGAAAAAGTCAAGGAGAAGAAGACAGATTTGAATTCCCGCAATTTTATATCACAGCTCCCCATGCAAGAATTCAAATGTGTCATCATCTCGTTGACCTTTTCCACTGCATGAGCCATTGAGAAATTGATGCCCAGGTTGAACTGATGCGTACTCACGATTATGATCGTTCCATAATAACACCATACTATTCCTTTTCCAGATTCTTCCCCTTCTCCATATTCCAGTGCAACTATTGTGCCGATTTTATGTGCTTCTCAACGGAAAACTTTACGACTAAAACGGCTTTGGTAAGTGTGTAGGAGATATATGGATAGGGAACTTTTAAATTTCAGATCTTTAGAACGCCGTATTACGGAGACAACGACTCGTACGAGATCTGGTTCACGGAGAAGGCTCACCAGCCTTGTGAGTAACGAACGACAGTAAATTCGACTATTCCGATGAATGCATATCTTTTGCAGGCCAGATTCCTGACAAATAATTCGGATTTCCGATCGCAGGCATATTAAATGGTGGAAAATCTTCATCGAAATCATTGGTCGCAAGTGTATTGACAATGAGACTACGTTTGGGTGCAATTTTTTTCATGTTGATAAATCTTGCTCATATTGTTTCACATTTGCTTACTAGTTTGATGTTCTCATCCTACTTCGATGGTCCACTCGGCCTGACCATTGGAGGTTTTTCGAACGAAGAATACGCACGACAGTCATTCTGAGATTCTGTATCGAATTGCACATAAGAATGTTTTCAATCGCGACTAATAAACCGTAAAATTGAAGAAAAAAATTGTTGTTCGTGCGCTGCAAATACATGCAAAGACATTATTGTTTCAGATCAAGTGCAGCTATCAAGACAACATGATCAACAAGCATAGGATGCTTTGCACTATGATTGCTGAGTCGGTGAAGGAATAGTGCGATAATCAAATGAGTCACTGCTAAGATACTGCTTCGGTTTGAAGAACCGGTTCAAAGAAACACAATAAAAACAGAAAGCTGCATTTCGTCGATAAATCATGATCATCCCTGCGGTCAGTCCAAACTCCTAAAATACTGGAAAAAAGTGAAAATGACTGCAAAGGAGTGCGGTAGCTGTGTGGATGAGTTCAACTGAGAAAAAAGCCTTCAAAGCACCTGCACAATGACTTCGCCGAATATCCACACCGATCGCTAGAAGACTATGGAGTCCCTCGTCAGCGGATTATGGAGTCTAACGGAGCGTCCGTTATACTTTTATTATCGATTGAGTGATCGGCGATTAAAGTATAAAGCCAGATATGATGAAATATTGCTGATTCGGCTCAAAAAGCCAGCTCAACGAGCCACGAAGTCCACGGATAGCGGCACTCATGCGTACTCTTCCATCGAAGCATTCAAGAATCCCTCCACACTGCCCGGTGGACTTGCGAGTTCACAGAGCTGCGGCTTGGCTTTTTGGGCGAGGCTTCATGAGTGGACCAACGAAAAAATGACTAAGGAGATGTACAACCATACGATCAAGCTTTATCAACGGGAAAAACTGTGCAAGCAAAGGATCAATACGCTTGCGACCAAAGATTTTTCGAAGAATATTTTCTATCAGTTATCGTAGTTGATATTAGACCACTCAGTAGTTTGGAATCTGACCTACAATGGATATGCATTTATCGGAAGCGTTGGCTATAGAGATACTACCGTTCTTTAGTTAGCAGGCTTGAGTGTGAACCAGACATGGTACGTGCGGTCTTGGGAAAATCGAAGTGTGAAACTCTGAAATTCAATGTTAACTTTTTTCGTATGTCTCTCGCAAACAAACCTGAGAATATTCATAAGTCCCTGTCGATGGCTTAAAGCATAGGGGATTGTAAAAAGAATTGCACATTATGTCGCAGTCCGCGGGGAATTGACTGTAAAAAATACAAATCGTGAGTTCGAATTCTAATTCGATAATCGCGCATCAACGGATTTCTTTTCACGTCTAATATGATAAATCAGCAATAGACATTGTATACATTAAATACTTTTCGAAGCATACTCGGATAGGCACAATTGCATGGCGACATTCTTGTTAACGGGCTGGTCCGCATATTTGGCCTCGATATACATCCTCATGTCCTGAAACATGAGGGTTTTCTCTCGAACTCTCTCACACACATACACACACACACACATATTTCCAACACTAGGCAGTATGACTGCATCCGGAGAGTATGCCTAATAAATGGAGACGAATCTTAAAACGCGGTCTGCGTAATAATGTCGGGATTCGGAGGGGAAGTGGCACAGTACCTCAAAATGGCCTCTGGGGGTTCATACTTGGTGGGTAGACTCCCTAGGGGTGGGATACACTTCAGCCAAAAAATTGGTGATCGGTGACCATTTTGAGGTACTGTGCCACGCCTTCCCCCGCTCCCCCGTACGCAGACCGCGTTTTAATGTTAGTTACTTTCTCCTCAAAAATCGTTGCCTCGAATCCACTATCACGATTCAATATTCAACCCTCCGGATTGACTACACATGAGTATAAAACGATTACTCACCCCAAAGGGCTGTAGTTCCATCAAGAAAGTCATGTATAAGTTTTTATATTCGAATTGCGTTGTGGCGAACCAGTCGAGATCATCCGTCGTCCACTCGGAAGCTCCAATTAATGTTACGTTAGACTTTACGGTGTTGCGAGTTACTTGAATCTGCGCAAATGATCATCAATTGGTTATGCAAACACGCATCAGTAAGCCGGAGGGAATAACGTACGGTGATTGGAATAAGAAAGTTGTTGTGCACAACGATGTTGTAGCACTGGGCCGAAGCAATCACGAGGAGGAAAAGAGAGACTAGCTTCATCTTGATGTAAGGAAAAGAGCACTTGCTTATCGCCGATTTTCATCTCCTTAAATAGGGTTTCTGACGGTCCATTAAACGCCTCGATGGCCTCTTCATCTGTCGACGAAAAGCCGTTATCTGTGGACCTCGTAGTTTGTTGACCGAGCGTTTGAAACTATTCACCAATAGCTCATCTTATCAGCGATCGGCTTGAATATCGCACGATTCTTCGCCAAATCGGCAACGAAAGTACAAGTCACACTTCGATAGGCTCCATGCTCCGTTTAGGAAAAATTACATTGTGGCTCCTTTGAACCATGTCGATGAAAAATACGAATAGCTTTTCACCGAGTTCTTACAGAGAACGTGTTTTAAACATGCAACCTTTGAAGACCTTGTTCTATTTCAGAGTAACGATACTTTCATAGCCGCTGACATGTAGGCTACGTATACCACAGTTCATAAAGATGGAGAGGGTCTTCTACTATGCCAATCGCCCAAGAGATGCGTGCAAAACCGGCCCGGTCATGAGGAGCTATTGTTCATTGGGTTCAAAGAGTCAGTTCAATGCCACAGATAACGACGTTTCGTCGACAGATGAAGGGAATCGGTGTGTTTAACGAACCGTCCAACCTCCTATTTAAGCAGATGAAAAACGGCGATAAGCAAGTGCACTTCTCTTCCCCGATTCAGGATGAGATTCGCCGCTCTTCTCCTTCTCGTTTTCGGATCGTCCCAGTGCCACAACGTCGTGGTGCACAACAATCGCCTTGTTCCATTGACCGTATGTTTTTTTCCTTCAGCTTACATTTGCATTTGTGGGTATCCAATAAATAATTATTTGCGCAGATTCAAACGACTCGCATGTTCGTCAAGTCCAATGTGACCATTCTTGGAGCTTCCGAGTGGACAATGGCTTCTATCGGCCCCCGCGAATTATCGCGCTTCGAATACAAAAACTTACGCACGTCCTTCGTCCCCTACGAATCGCTCTATGGGGTGAGCAATCGATTCATACTGATAGGTTGTCAATTCGGAGAGTTGAGTCTTGAATCTTGACGCTGGATTGGAGGAGAAGATTATTGAGGCGAAGATAACGAAGATTAGTTTTAATTTAGTAGGCATACCATCTTGGTGCAGTCATCTTGTTTAGAGACGGAATTGAGAGATTTCGAGAGAAAAACATCAGTTCAGGAACAGTCGACTGATATTGTGGCCGAATATGCGACCGAACCCCTCAACACGAATCTCGCCATGGAGGTGTGCCTATCCGAGTATGTTTCAAATAGTGTTCTTGCGCAAAGTATACAATGGCTATAGCAGATTTATCATACGAGGGAGGTGTAAAAAGAAGTTTGAGTCAATGATGAATGCTTCATTATCGAATATCTGATTAGTGTGGTGATTATCACTCACTATTTGTATTACATTTTCAGTCAATTTCCTGACACCTGCGACATCATGTGCAACTATAAGGCGAATCCCCTGTGCTTTAAGCCATCGACAGGGACATATAACTATACTCAAGTTAGTGTGCAAGAGACATACGGAAAAAGAAACACTGAATTTCGGACGATTGGACGCACATATTCTACAGACATCTCGTTCCATATCTGGTTCACAGGCATATCATGAACGAAATTACAGTGATCCGATTCCACTTTGAAGAAAGGTGTTCCACAGTGGTCCACTGTGGAACTTTTTTTCCACTTTTTTTCCACTTTTGTTCCACTTTGCTAATTATTCATTAAAATAAGCAATTAAACTGGGTCAATTTGTGCCAATTTTTGTACTTTTGTATCCTTTTAACGATTTGATAGAAAAAATTACATAAAAATATTCATTTTTGTAGTTTAATTACGTTTCCACTCGAATGCGATTTTCGGGAGTGGAAAGGTGGTGTAAGGCGTGGTGTGCGCTACCGTAATCATATTGCCTCTGCTCTTTCGATGTTGTTTAGCTATCCTGGAGCTTGTATTTGAGAAATCAGTTTATATTAATGATAATATTTAATTAATTAATGATTTTGAGCATAATTTTGAAGCAAATGAAACGGAAATTCTTTCTATTTTGTTCGTTCGATGGTTTACACAGCAATTCAATGCCCAAAGTAACTCATTAAGTAAATATTATCATTAATAATAACTGATTTCTCAAATACAAGCTCCAGGATAGCTAAACGACATCGAAAGAGCAAAGGCAATATGATTACGGTAGCGCACACCACGCCTTACACCACCTTTCCACTCCCGAAAATCGCATTCGAGTGGAAACGTAATTAAACTACAAAAATGAATATTTTTATGTAATTTTTTCTATCAAATCGTTAAAAGGATACAAAAGGACGAAAATTGGCACAAATTGACCCAGTTTAATTGCTTATTTTAATGAAAAATTAGCAGAGTGGAACAAAAGTGGAAAAAAAGTGGAAAAAAAGTTCCACAGTGGACCACTGTGGAACACCTTTCTTCAAAGTGGAATCGGATCACTGTATCAGCCTAGCCAACACTTAAGATAAAAGCATATATTTTGCATGATGTGTGCACACAGATAACACCGATAATTCCAATCACAGAAAAAAACTTAAATCTTCCTGATATCTTATTGGCGGAGGTTCAGGGTGCACCTGTCGAGATCACAAATAACTATTGGAGCAAGCCTATCGATCAAAAGATTCCTGCAAAATTGACACCACCACGACAGATACCGTTGATTCAGTTCAAAGATGAAAACGAAAACTCTAAATGTCAAGCGGAGTGCGCCGTGCACTATTAGTGATTATCCGCACAATATTCACACAGAGCACCGATAACATGGAGTCATGGAGTCTAGCGGAGTGCGCCTTTGCTATTGCTATTGATTGAGCGATGGAATTGTGCAAGGTTTGCGATTTGCACCGATTCAAGAAGAGAAATTGCAGATTTCAAAGGTTCAAAGGGCAAACTCAATGGAACACGTTGAGCTATTGATGGGATCCTTTGAACCGAATGAGCAAAATCACCCCATGTCAGTGCCGTTTTTGATTTTTTATGCGACAGGCATGGTGGAAGACATACTCCATGATCATGAGTTTACTGATGTTTCAAAGGAAATTAATTTAACGACGGAAGCGTCTGGTTCACAGCTATTGATCTTCAGTGGTACTTCTTCTCTATCGATATCGAGTACGAGTTGCCAAATGGAACTCTGGCCTCCTAAAATTCAACATTTCTTATTTTCTTATGTCTTTGTCATAAAAACCTGGGAACAGCCATATGGCTGTCCGGCTCGAAGCACTCACATGGTATTGTCTAAATAATTGCACCCCATAGCACATGGTATTGTCTAAATAATTGCACCCCATCGCGGCATTCGAAAGGGAACATTGCCTGCAATGGGATTCTGTGATGTTAACATGGTTATCGCAATCGTGAGTTCAAATTTGTCCGACGTCTTTCGATAATCACGCATTCTTCAATGATATCTCATATGATAAATCAGCAACAGAAATTGTATACAAGAACGCATGCAAAAGGTAAAGGTAAAAGGTGTATCCACGTCAAGCGATTTTTACGTCGTAAGACAACGCTAGGTGGGACCCACTGGTAAGGCCAGCTGTTAGACGGACTACATACCCGGCTGTCCAATGCTTTCTCGGGTAGCCTTACCTTTCGCAACCGAGGTCGCTTCCAATTTGCCGACCCCGGGGAGACGCATGCAAGAACATATTTTTTTCAAAACCTACTCGTCGGTTTCGCACAGCAGCATGGCGGCGTCCGTGTTTACGGGCTGACCTGAACATCCAGCCTCGACAGTAATCGTCCCCTGAAATGTTTTCTCTCGAACACTTACGTTTCCGACACTACATTGGACGAGTCCAGTAGCTTGATATTAAGCACAAGTACTCTTTTTTTTTAAACTTATTCCGACCAAGTGCCACGATTCTACATTCTACTCTCCAGCTTGATAACCTATCAGTTAGAATCGATGTCTCACCGCAGTAGAATAGATGACCATGTGAAAGTTATTATATTCGAAGCGCGCATATTCGCCGTCGATTAGATTTGCCATCGTAAACTTGTCAGACGCATGAAGATTCAAGCCGGACTGAGCGGAGTCGCGAGTCACTTGCATCAGCGTAAATGATTATTAATTGGTTGAATAGTGCATGGAAGCTGGAAAAGATAACATACGGCGATCGGCATGTCTAGCTTGTTGAACACTACGATGTTGTAGCAGTGGGCCGAGGAGAAGAGAGGCGATTCTCATCTTGAAGCGAGGAAGAGAGCACTTGCATATCGACAATTTTCATCAGCTTAAATAGGGGTTTGGACGGTCCACTCACTAAACGCTTCTCTGACGTTCATTTGTCGTCGAAACGTCGATATCTGTGGACAGTGTGTTCCATTGAACCAGTACTTTGAACCGAATCAACAATAACTTAACTTCTCTAATTTTGATAATCCCACCTTCAGAAACCCTTCAGAAATACGTGCCAAAATTTGCACCACTTTCATACAGGTCACAGATAAGAAGAGATATGGTTGATTCGGTTCAAAGGACCGGTTCAATGAAACACACAGGCCACAGCTGTCGACGTTTCGTCGACAAATGAACGTCAGCTAGGGGTTTAATGGACCGTCCACTCCCTATATATGCAGATGAAAAAATGGCGATAAGTAAGTGCTTTCACTCACTTCGAGATGCGATTCGCTGCTCTCCTCTTGTTTGTGGTCGTCTCGGTCCAGTGCTACGACATCGAGCTGTCCTCTACAACAACCAATCCACACCGCTCAATGTACGTTTTAGTTCATATTATGATGCTTAACGAATAACTAGTTAGCTATATATAGAAAGTTATCAAATCTATCAACATGTTCGGGGATATATTTCTCTTCATCGCTCCAGTACCTCTTTGATATTCCTGAACACGTCACACTCCTTCACAGGTTCGATACGGCCGCAGCGGTGTGTCCTCGATCATCGAGATTCCTGGGAAGACTGACATCATTCATGAGTGGACGATGGGTGGCCTTGGCGTCAACGATTCCGCTGGCTTCATGATCAACATAAATCTCAACCTGAAAATTAGTCCGATGAATGCTCAGATGACGGCCCTGCAAGTGGCCTTCATTGAACTGGGAGGAGGCAGGGACACAGCGGTTGCCATGAGCGTCGACATCTCTGGGTGAGCGGTAGAGTTCGAAATACGGGTCGCCGTCTCTTCATTTCACACACTCTCTCACCGTCTGACCGATGAGAGAGTGTGTGAAATGAAGATATGATTACCCGTATTTCGAGCTCTAGTGAGCGGAGAAGTGGAAATTATCTAGCAAGTCGTATTGTAATGTGTAATTGTAATTGAAATTGTGATCATCGCACGTCTATTTTACACGTGGAAAGGTTCATGACTCAACTTCGGACTGAGTGAATATTGGCGATGAGAATTGCGAATTTTTATAATGTTTCATTCATAGAATCGGGTCGTTTCCTACGATGGTATGCAATGAGAAGCCTCTATTGGAGCACAGGTGTGACATTATGCCGAGTTCGAACCCGGAATTTGTCAAGGTCAGTGAAAGAATAGAATGAAAAAATCCAAATATTTCAAATTTCAGAAAATGAACGTTCCCTACGAATCCGTTGGCAAGTACCAGATATGGTTCTCGTGAAGATGTAATCAATCCTCATACAACCATTTCTTCCGATAAATTCATTTCATGTACAATAGCTTGATATATGAGACCGAAGAATCAAATCATACGCACACAAAGCACATATCATTGATCTCTATCTCTAAGTGGTCTCTCTAAGTGTCTCTAAGTGTAAGTGATCTCTAAGTGGAAAAATTGTTAATTTGTTTAAGTGAGATTTTTGTTATTCCGTATGACTAACCACCAAACAATGAGTGCAAAATTAACCACGAAAAGAGGAGAATACGTTCTTGCGGTTTAAGCGTGGATAATACGAGAATAATTGCTCAAGAGAATAGAACTTGAACTAGAACTTGAGCAAGAGAATAATTGCTCAAGAATCTACGAGAATAATTGCTCAAGAATCTGCGAGAATAATTGCTCAAGGGAGTTAAATGCGGAGTCTTGCGAGATAATCCTTTTATCGATTGCTGATATGGAGATACATTATTGTTCAGCGGAGCAATTCTCGAGAGACGGAGAATGAAGAAAGTAGGGTTGATCACGTCGAGCCAAGCCTGTCGCAGCCTCGAGTTATTCTAGCCCGAGCCCAAGCAGTCGAGCGGTTCAATTGCAAGAGACACCACGAGTCACACTTGTGACAAGAATTTGATTATTTAATATTCAGGACAAATTCTTGCACGCAAATATGCTCTTTTGCGAACAATTTGAAGAATATTAGCTTTCAGTTTTTTTATGGTCGGAAATGTATTGTTTTCCAAAGGAAATGAATTTATCGAATGGTCGGGTTCACAGCTATTGTCCTTCATTACTGCCTGTTCGTGAAATAGATGCTGTAAGAGGTGCCATATGGACGATTAACCACCTGAAATTCAACATTTCCTTTTTCGTATGTCTTTCACTAACTGACCTCAGAAGTGACATAGCTCCAGGTGATTGTGGAGTAGCACAGTGGGTTCGCGAAATAATTGCACATGAAGTGGGTAAGAGGTAGGTCGGGGCATGACCTGCAAGCGATGTTAACCGTGAATACGATTTAATCCGACCTAGCCTTGATCACGCATTCATCAATGACTCAGTTTTCTATTTACAACTCTCATGATAGCCAGAGATACTGCGCAACACTACTTGAAACATACTCTTTTAGGCACACCAGCATGGCGACATTCGTGTTAACGGGCTGGTTCTTGTATCCGACCTCGATTTGAGTCTCCGTCGGCGCCTGAAATGATATTTTCCCTCGAACTCTCACGTTTCCGACACCTATTTTATCTAATAAAAACTTTCAGGACCCAGTGTCACGATTCATCATTCTACTCTGCGCAATGTTTTAGTGAGAATCGAATACTTACCCCAAGGGAATAGGTGGCCATGTATACGTTTTTATATTCGAATTGCGAATGTTCGCCCCAACCGAGATCAGGCATTGTCCACTGGGAATCAGCAGGAATGGTCACGTTGGATAGCACAAAGTTGCGATTAGTTTGAATCTGCAAAAGGTTATCAATTGACAGACTAATTATCACCAATAAGCTGGAATGGAAACGTACGGTGATTGGGAAGGCTAGCTTGTTGTACACGTTGACGTTGTAGTTGCATTGGGCAAAGCCGAAAACGAGAAGGAGAAGAGCGAAGATTCTCATCTTGAAGTGAGGAAGTGAGCACTTGCTTATCATCGTTTTTCATCTCCTTAAATAAGGTTTGGACGGTCCATTAAACGCCTCGATGACCCCTTCATCTGTCGACGAAAAGCCACTATCTGTGGACTTTGTGGTTTTCTGAGCTGAATATTTCAACCGAATCAACAACATTTCTTCTTATCAGTGACTGGCATGAATATCGCACGTTTCTTTGCAAAATCGACAACGAAAGTACAATGCACACTTCGCTAGACTCCGCACTCCAACAGTTTTCTCTAATTTAAACTGAACTTTAAAAACGAATCGTAGTTTTCTCCAATCTATTATACAAGGTTGTATCTAGAAACAGAGTCATTGTTATCTGTCCGTAGAAGTGGTCAGAGTAAACTGCGCACGGTTGCTTCTCGAATAAAAGCATCCAGTGCAATGATAAACATGGTGAAGGGTATGGCCTGATCCTCTTCTGATTCTTTCTTATCTCAATGTGTGTACAGTGCATTTATGAAATGTAGAGTGGTAGAGAATAAGACGATTGAAAGATTCTGATGAGTCGCCAATCAATGAAAGAGACTGATCGGTAGAAAAAAATGATTAAAACGATTAAATTAAAATGAATGCAGTGTATTTCCAAAGGTGATCAGGATGGGTAGTCATCAGAATTTCATCTCGAATGACTCGTGGTTCTTTGTAAAAGCAAAATGTGGCGCCCTTAACAATAAGATTGGTTTGATGTGAGTTTAAAATGTTTTAAAAATCACACTGTATAGCTGCTTGACTATACCATTACTTTCGAAAATCTAGTTTTTTTTCTACGGATTTGATAATCAAGTGTTTCCTGCTACTGAGCTAGAGTTGTAGCTTCGGTTCACTAGTTCAATGAAGTATGACCTCTGATATCAGCTCTATACCGACAAAGGGATTGACGCATTGACCAGCACGTTTAGAACCCTATTTAAAACGAGGACAATAGAGATAAGACAGACCACTGCTCAATGATGAATCATTATCTAATCATTATCTTCTTCGTCGTCGCTTCGGTGCAGAGCTACAAAATCGTCCTCAATAACAATCAATCATCTCCCCTTTCCGTAAGTTGACAACCATAAAGTGACTAATTCATAAAAACACGGGCTATCATGATCTATATCTGCTGCGATTCTCGTGTGCTTAAATGAATACCTACGCAGATCCAATATGTCTACAACGGCGTGCAGTCTACTGTGACCTTGCCTGGAAAGACGGCAGGCACCCCGACAAAGTGGACGTCGTCTGCAATCACTGTCACCGACAGCGCCCTCTTCTCCACGGGCAATTTCGCCGCTGCCTTCGTTCCGACTAGCCCACAGGTGAATTCGATTGATGGACAGGACAGATCATATTGCTGCACTTCTCTGTTTTTTGGCCCAGCGAATCTTCACATTCTTGGGGGAAGGGACTTGGGCCGATAAATTGATCCATTATTGACACGGTACGACACTATTACAGTCGTTGGTGTAAAATTTGTAAAAGCTTACATTTAACATCCATCGGGCTAATGATCGTTAGCAATTGTATTTATAATATACTTTCTCTGCACAGGCACCACAAGCAACCCTGGATGTCGCGGGTTCATACATAGCGTGGAGCCCCACCAACCCGAATATCTCGATGAAGATATACCCTCCCAGGTAATCCGAGTACCAGATAATCATTCGCAGTTTGGTGGAATCTTTTATCACCTCAAACGATAACTGTGTGGAGAATAAATATGACAAGCAAATTTCGAATATTATCGACAAAATTGCAGTCTCATTCCGAATATCGTGTGCAATGATGCAAACGTGATAGCGAACTGCAAGATATCGACCTTTCCTAACAATGCAGTGTCTCCAGCGGTTAGTGAAAGATGAATAAGAATTAAGCAGGAAATATCTTATTCCAGAAAATTACGGTTCCATACGTAACAAAGGGACAGTTCGAGATCTGGTTCAATCCCCTATAAGCTGCAAGGATCGCGACATCGAACTTACTCACTTAGATGATCATTCCTTATCGATTCTTTGTAATTGATGATAAATACTTCATAAATGCATACATTTACCCATATTCGCTCATGCTCAAAATACTTCATTTCGATTCTCGATCTCGCCGGTTTTCGTGATCCTCGAAAGATCGATTGATGAAAGATGTCTTTTGTTTTGTCGAACCAAAAAGGCAACGATTGAACGAATCCTATCGATAAAGAGATTCGTGCAGCACTGGCACCATCATGGCAGATATAGTTGTTTCAGTTCAAAGGGGGCCACAATGAAGGCTCTAAATGTCAATCTGAGTGCACTATGAGCGATGATCCTCCGAATATTCACAAAGGTCGAGACTAAGATGGAGTCATGGAGTCTAGCGGAGTGCGCCTTATAATTTCGTTGCCGATTGAGTGAAGCATTCGTGCGATATTCAAGCCTGATAAGACGACATATTGTTGATTCGGTTCAAAGGGTCAGTTCATTGAAACACACTGACCACAGATATCGGCGTTTCGTCGACAGATGAAGGGATGCTTAATGGTCCTCCGAACCCTTCTTAAGTCAGGGTAAACGATGATAAGCAAGTGCGCCCACTCACTTCAAGATGCTGCGATTCGTTTCGCTTCTTCTGCTCGTGATTGGCTCGGTCCAGTGCTACAACATTGAGCTGTACAACAACCAGTCCACGCCCCTTATTGTACGTTTCCAATTTTCCTACCTTGGGTCATAGAATAAGTACTTTTTTGAAAAAAAAAGTATTCTTGTGCAGATTCAAAAGAGCCGTAACGGTGTGCAAACCAACGTGACTCTGCCTCCAGTGGCGAGCAATGGAACCCCATCGAAGTGGACTATGACCGGGCTCGGCGTGAACGGGAAGACCGTCTTCACTACGCTAAACTTCGCCGTGCTAATCAACCCTACGGACCCACAGGTGATCCATAGGATGAGAGCCAGCCTTGCAACCTCATATTTGGTAACAGGCTTGGTCATGTGAGAGGTTATCTTCGAATTATCTTTCTTTTTTGTCGATTGTCCTTCACTCCTCATTTATTCCCTCAGGTCACGCCGCCTACGATGACCACTACGGCATACTATTTCTACCAGACCATCAATACGAAAATAGCAATGAAAGTTCTCTTGCCTGGGTATGTGATGTAGAAAATTGAGTGTCTCATACAAAGTGTTCCAACTAGTTGGCTCACTCTGAAAAACTACAATTAGCAAGCATGATGCCACATTTGCAGGGGCTTCCCGAATATCGTGTGCAATGAATCGTACGAGGAGTGGAAATGCCTTGCTCCCCCTACCGGAGGCGCAAACTACATGCAGGTGAGGGAGAAAAAGATGAAAAATCATGATGATGATGATGATGATGTCATTGTAATGGTTCATTTTCAGCAACTCACGATTCCCTACTCAGACGGGCTACCGTATCAGATCTGGTTCTCTCCTCAAAGTCCCTGCGGTCAATTCTGCTAATTGTAGCTCGTCCGATAAACGCATTACATATGAAAGACTTTAAAAAACATTTTTTTATAATATTTAGTGTTTTCAGCGTACAGTAACGAGCGCGATTTGTCCCTGTTGATAAGGCTTGATAGTGTCAACGTTTGCATTCGCTTTGTTTTGTGTTGTGGTCGCCTTTGATCGTGCAAAGTACCTTCATCTTGAACGCTCTTACTAAGAGGAGAGGAGAAAACGCCGTATGAAAAGCGTTGCAAACCTGTTGTTTGCGACCTAAAGTTTTGCAAATGAGGATAAATCGAAAAAAATAATGCGTGTTTGTACCCGTCTTTGTCGCATTCGCTCGAGAGAATGGGCTGTCAGAATATTCGTTCTGAGAGAATGGGCTGTCAGAATATTCGTTCTGAGAGAATGGGCTGTCAGAATATTCGTTCTGAGAGAATGGGCTGTCAGAATATTCGTTCTGAGAGAATGGGCTGTCAGAATATTCGTGCTGAGAGAATGGGCTGTCAGAATATTCGTGCTGAGAGAATGGGCTGTCAGAATATTCGTGCTGAGAGAATGGGCTGTCAGAATATTCGTGCTGAGAGAATGGGCTGTCAGAATATTCGTGCTGAGAGAATGGGCTGTCAGAATATTCGTGCTGAGAGAATGGGCTGTCAGAATATTCATGCTGAGAGAATGGGCTGTCAGAATATTCATGCTGAGAGAATAGGCTGTCAGAATATTCATGCTGAGAGAATAGGCTGTCAGAATATTCATGCTGAGAGAATAGGCTGTCAGAATATTCATGCTGAGAGAATAGGCTGTCAGAATATTCATGCTGAGAGAATAGGCTGTCAGAATATTCATGCTGAGAGAATGGGCTGTCAGAATATTCATGCTGAGAGAATGGGCTGTCAGAATATTCATGCTGAGAGAATGGGCTGTCAGAATATTCATGCTGAGAGAATGGGCTGTCAGAATATTCATGCTGAGAGAATGGGCTGTCAGAATATTCATGCTGAGAGAATGGGCTGTCAGAATATTCATGCTGAGAGAATGGGCTGTCAGAATATTCATGCTGAGAGAATGGGCTGTCAGAATATTCATGCTGAGAGAATGGGCTGTCAGAATATTCATGCTGAGAGAATGGGCTGTCAGAATATTCATGCTGAGAGAATGGGCTGTCAGAATATTCATGCTGAGAGAATAGGCTGTCATTCGTGGTGTGGCTAGGATTACGGTAGGTGCTTTTTCTCAAACGTCGAAATTTCATGGTGTGGCTAGGATTACGGTATTTTCACAAAACGTCGAAATTTAATGGTGTAGTCTTATATTTGCGGAAATTCAAAAAGATTCTTTTTCCCGGTTCAGGGTTTTTTCGATTCCTACTTTCGTTAAACCTCGTTTCGTTTTCGGCCTCGTTTCGGCCTCGAAATTTTATAATTCTTCAATGTTATGTAAGTAATCGTTACAACATCATAAAAGAATTTATTCGCACATCCAAAAGTCAAAGTTGATGGGATCAGCAATTCGTACAATTTTATCACTCTGAGCGAGTCGTTCAATAAAGTTAAGCACAGCAGCTCCAGGATTGATTCGGTTGTTAAGATTGATAAATAGAGGGTCTTCGTCGTCAAGGGCAGTATGAAACATAACTAATGTCACATTTTTGACGGATATATCTGCTTGAAATTGCCTAATGATAACATCATGAATAAAATCGTTGATAGTAGCTTCTAATGTTTCAGATCCACCGCCTTTGGTGTCTAATATATTTCTAAATTTAAATCCAACCACAGTGTATTTTGTTCCGTTGGATCGTTTTCCGAGTACGTCACGTCGTGTAGCTGTTACTTCTCGGAAGTGATCAAGTGGATAACCTACAGTATTTTGTTCTCTTCCTTTTTATATAGGATAGGGAAAAGATCTTACCAAACATTCTGATCTGTTCCGTTCGTGATGGATGGTTGGGCCACGACACACGCTCTCCCATTGTATAAGTCGTTTCAGCCTAGAAACATTCAAGGATTGGCAAGATTAATCGAACTTATTGTGTTTCTACACGGAGGTCTAATCTCTATTTCGACACTAATTAACCTTCTCGAAGACATTAACGGAGATATTGAACCAATGGAAAGAGATTACACTACATTTATTGAGAAATATTGCTCAAATATCGCCTTTGTATGTAAGAATCGCACCATTAAATGTAAATTCATCATGCAATAAATGAATAAATCATTTTAAAACGCATCATTTTAGCTCAATATTACATCGGGGTACTATACTCGGGAATTGGTATCGATTTATGAATAACGTCATAAATCTGCTCCACGGAACTAAATCTGACCCAACGAACCCATCAGGGTACTCTACTCGGGAGTCGGTATCGATTTATGAATAAAGTCATAAATCTGCTCCACGGAACTAAATCTGACCCACCGCACCCATCAGGGTACTATACTCGGGAATCGGTATCGATTTATGAATAAAGTCATAAAACTGCTCCACGGAACTAAATCTGACCCAACGAACCCATAAGGGTACTCTACTCGGGAATCGGTATCGATTTATGAATAAAGTCATAAATCTGCTCCACGGAATTAAATCTGACCCACCGAACCCATCGGGGTAGTATTCTATTCTCAGGATACGGTATCGTTTTATGAATAAAGTCAGAAATCTGTCCCGACGAACCACTACGGTAGGGTTACGGTAACTGTAGACCATAATTATCAGGCCTAGTTCAATTGCGCGTCAAATTTGACGAAGAATGAGTCCCATATTATGTAGGTTTGGTTCAGAGTACGGTAGGTTACTGTAGGGTACGGTATTGGTTATATTGTATTGGAATTGTATTGTACCGAAAGTATTGGTGGATCGCAGTGCTGTGTGTTAAGAAGAGGCTCCGAGAAGAGGCGGAGGGCAGTGAGAAGAGGCGGAAGGCAGTGAGAAGAGATTCTCGTTTCACTGGGCTTTATGTACCCCCCGGGCTGAGAAGGGCCCAGAGCCTCTTTGCGGGAGAGGAGAGAACGACTTCTTGACAAATGAAGCTGACTCATTCGATGGAGAACTCTGGAAGTGATGTCTCTGGTATATAAACCCTCCAGAATCGTCTGAATTCATCCAACAATGGATGATGACCTCGTCTCTTCAATGGCAGTGCCTGTAGAATCGCCATTGCCCTCGCTGTCTCTCGTACCTGAGGAACCACCGGACACCTCATTCGGTACGTATCTATCCCGATATATCATCGTGATCATAATTTATTGATTTTAATAATTTCCGACTTATAGCGCGCAAACTATCCCGATATGGGTATCATTCCACTCCTCACATCAAATCATGACTGATAATACCATTGATCAACAGATCAAGTGATAAGAAATGATTGATTTTAATAATTTCCGACTTATCGCGTGCAAACTACCCCGATATGGGTATCATTCTACTCCTTGCATCAAATCATGACTGATCATACCATTGATCAACTGATCAAGTGATAAGAAATTATTGATTTTAATATTTTCCGATTTATCGCTTGAAAACTATCCCGATATGAGTATCATTCCACTCCTTGCATCAAATCATGACTGATCATACTATATTTTCGATGCATCGCGCTCAATCTTTCTCATTACTCATCGATTGATTAATCATATCTAACATTTAGAAAGAACTCCCGAACCTCTCAATACTCCAATGGGATCACCAGTCGTTCGCTACAGTCCTATAACAGAACCTAACCATTCGCTTGTTCGATCAATTGGTAAGGTTTTTTAATCTAACGGCGCGCGTTCTCCCTTAGCGACGCACAACTCAGAATTGTTTCAGTGCTTGGTGTACATAGAGAAGATTGGCAATATCTCATACGAAAGTGGCATGGAGTAGATCGTTATCTAATTCCTCATGAGGACATAATCATGAAGGAAAAATTTAGTAAAATATTTCATGATGTAAGTCCTAGATAAGAATCATAATAATATTTTTTTATTTTAAGCTAAAGAAAAATAATAATGCTCTTAACAACAAAGTTTGTTCATTTATTGACAGGATCAGAATAGATCCCCTAACTGATTTTGGATTGAATGAAGCAAAAATTATACAAGTCTATATTAACGAAAACTATGGTGATGGTCAATATCGTATTCATGTATTTGAAAAAGTAAACGGGATTTGCAATCTAGTTTGGTTTGGTGGATTCCCTTCGCATCGTAACATTATTGTGTTAAAAGAGGGTTCCATGTTTAGTCCTGTATTTTTCATGAACCAGCTGTATCATAAAAAGTATTACTGCTTTGATTGTAACCAAATACTTGCTCGGAAAATAAGTCATAACTGTAATTGGATGTGTAAGTCTTGTGGACGGCCCTCTCTTATCTGTAAACCCGATTCCCCTACTATTCTTTTGCATTGTGATAGGTGTGGTCTGTCGTTTTCCTCTCGTTCATGCTACCAAACTCACTTGCATTCGGGATCCGGAAAAAGCAAGCGATGTGGAGTCGTTTGTCAGTGTGTCAACTGTGCAAAAACATATAACACGTGGCATTTAAATGGAGAGGTGATTAATTTATTCTATTCATTCATGGCTATATATTTCATAGAAACACATCTGTGGTCAAACTACATACTGCCAGAAGTGTAATAGACATGTTGAAAATAGTATTGATCACGCTTGCTACACCCGTGCTCCAACTCCGGCAATGAGACGAGAGAAAAAAGAAGAGCAGGAGTTCCTCAAGATTCTGGTTTTTGACTTTGAGTGTATGCAGAGCGAAAGTGTTAACGGAGATACTCAGTTCCTACCTAAGCATGAAGTCGTATGTGTTGCAATCAGAAAAGTAAGTGAGTGGGAATAGTTATACTACTAACTTGCTCAGGCCTGCTATAATTGCTTTGAACTGGACAAGGATGATCCATGTGAAATATGTGTTGAACGAGAGAAGATAATCAGTTATCTTGATGGCCCAAATGTTTTAGAACTATTTGTGGATTGGTTGGTTAAAGAAGAGAATAATGACAGAGTAATTTTCGCACATAACGGTAATGAATCAATGATATGAAAGTTAATATTATTCTCTATAGGTGGACGTTATGATCATTTAATTTTGTTGGACGAACTTGTAAGAAGGGAACAAATAAAGCTTGAGCTGACACTCAAAGGAAATCGTATTATTTTTGGATCTATAGATGCACCAAAATGCAAAATGAAGATTCGGGATTCGTAGGTTTCTTATGCAGTAACAAAATTAATATTCTTGTTCAGGTACAATCTAATTCCGGTTCCTCTTGGTGGTTTCAAAAAAGCATTTGGTCTAACCTGTAATGATAAGGGAGAATTTCCTTTCTTATTTATCCAGAAGGAAAACTTTCACACTGTCACTGTAGGGCTCCCAAATATTGATTATTACAACCCAAACGGAAAATCTGTTCAAAAGAAAGAGGCTTTTTTGGAGTGGTACAAATCTCACGATCCTCAATATCGATTTGATTTTGATTCTGAACTGATTTCATATTGTAAACAAGATGTCATCATTCTTCTGTTAGGACTTATTGCGTATAGGAAAGCTATGATGACTGCTACTAATTGGGATCCCCTCACTCATTCCTGCACCATCGCAAGCTTTACTCAACATGTACTAAGATACGATCATATACCTGCTAAGACATTGGTGAACATACCTGAGAATGGATACAATTTTCGTCGACAGCAATCAGAGTTAGTGAGAGAGAGAATCTATTTATTCACACAACTCATTTATAGTATTGCTTTGAAATGGTTGAAATGGAAGATACATAAAGAAGGTATTATCATTCAACATCTAGAAAATGGTGGAGAGAAATCATTTCGAATTGGGAAACATACTTATTATGTCGATGGTTGGACTCCTCCAGTTGATGGACAACAACGAGGGACCATCTGGGAATTTCTTGGTTGCTTCTGGCATGGTATGTGCTCATTTAGAAAGAATCATTGTATTTTAATCAAGGTTGTGATCAATGTTTCATCCCCGAGGTTCTCAACAAAACATGTAATCAAACCTTCGGGGCGTTACGTGCCCAGACTGAGTATAGACTAAATCAATTACGAAAACTGCATAATGTTGAAGTAAAGTGGGAATGTGATGTAAGGAAGGAACTTAAAACGAAGACGGAGATGCAAGAGTTCTTTCATTCCTGTCTGGTAAATGAAATTACAATTTATTAAAAAAGATAAATGCTTATAGATTGGTCGACTCCATCCCCGAATTGCAATGCAAGGTGAATTTAGTTTCTGAAGATCATCATCTCATTTTTTAAGGGGGTCGAACTGAGGCACATGCCCGTTATGCCGAGTCAAACGCAACACATAAGCTCGTCTACTATGACGTGATCAGTTTGTACTGTAGGAGTATAACTATATAACCTCAATGCTAGTTTTCATAGGTACCCTACCGTGATGTTTGACACTGATTTACCGATTGGGAAACCAACTGTGGTGACGGACGACTTTCCACAAACTCCTTGTAGTAGTTTCGACTATAGAGGAATTGGATATATCACTATTCTTCCTCCTAACAACTTGAGATATCCTTTGCTTGCTGTCAAGATGAACAACACGCTGCTCTTCACATTATGCAAAGCATGTGCTTCTATTCGTTCTAAGCCTCCTTGTCATCATACAACCAAAGAACGATCAATCACTGGTGCATGGACTCATTTGGAAATACAGTGAGTAATAGATAAACTAGTTGATTATCTGGTATACATTCAGAAAGGCCCTTGAACTCGGCTACGTTATAACCGAATTTCATGAGATTTGGTCATGGGAATCTTTCTCAAGTGACCTCTTCAAGCAATACATTAGAACTTTTTTCAAAATTAAAACTGAGAGTAGTGGATGGCCAAGTTGGGTGAAAACTCGAGAGGATGAGGACAAGTTTATTGCGAAATATAGAGATGAGATGGGTATCATTATCGAACGTGACAAGGTGTGCAATAATCCTGCTCTTCGAAGTGTATCCAAACTATTACTAAATACGGTAATCTCTCATTTATAATCTATTTTGATCGCGATTGCTTCAGTCGTGGGGAAAATATGCCCAAAATCCTTTCGCTAAACTACACAAGATTGTTGATGAAGAAAATATGATTGCACTTATGAAGATGAAGTCCCCGGCTCCTACAAACTATAAAATAGTATCAGATGACAAGTATCTAGTGTCTTATGAGAATATATGCGAAGAAGTTCATTCAACTCCCTATGGAAATTTGCCAATCGCTATCTATATTACGAGTGCGGCTAGACTTCGTCTATATGATATGCTCGTTGCGTCAAATGGCGAGGCTCTTTATAATGATACCGGTTAGAACACAGAAAAAAAAATGAAATCAATTATCAATTTAGACTCGGTTATCGCACTAATTCCCCGTATCAACAACCCTTTCTCTTCAATGATTGGTGACTCACTGGGACAATTGACTGATGAAACGGCTGGCAGAGAAATTGAAAAGGCAGTACTAGGAGGTTTTTTTTACGGTAGTTTGTATTGTTTGACAAAATATATTCAGGTCCCAAGCAATATGCATTAAAACTGAAAGACAACGAAACTGGTAAAACATCATATATTCTAAAGCTTCGTGGAATGGTCATGGACGCAGCGGCCAGCGAAAAAATTCATTTTCAATCATTTCATGATCGAGTTATGGAAATTAATACTGAGCCCCTTGTAACAGAGCGAATAACGTTGAAACGAAAAATGCCTGGAATTATAACTGTTCCCGAAAAGAAAAAATATGAACCAGTCAATGATAAGGGATATAGATACACAGATGATAGAATTTATCCATTTGGATATGAACAGCCTCGAGATTGATGATTTACTGTCTCACGTCCCAAATTTTATTGGTGTTTTTGCTTCCGATAACCTACCAATAAATATTAATCTACCGAACTTCGCTTTGATTGTTAATACTGATCCATCCCACAAGGCAGGTTTACATTGGCAAGCAATCGTTGTTAAAGATAATATTTGTCATTTCTTTGATTCATTTGGAGGAGAACCAAAAGTAGCTAAAATTAGAAAGTTCTGCCTGAGTTTCAATGTTTGCCACTATAACAGGATAGGGCATCAATCGATTGATGATGAAACTTGCGGTGCATTCTGTGTTTTCGTCGTAAACGAAATGATGACTAAAGGAAAGAGTTTTCAGTCGGTAGTGAAAACTTTTCACCGTATAAAAAGGGACGATGCGTTTGTTCGAAAGTACCTTCGTCAGCATTTTAACTTTCATTTGTAACTTTTCCTTCACCGCGTGTGGTCGACATGAATTCGTTCTGTAGCATTTGTAAGAAACATCAATCTAGTCCGTCAAGACTTCGAACTCATTACAACAATCATCATCCCGGACAAAAGATTGAGGAAATTGACGAGGCAACTTATCGTAAGGACTATCTTCGTGAGTCAGTACACTGTACCGTTTGTGATCGTCTCTTCTCATCGAGCTCTTCGAGGAAAAGACATGCGAAGAAACATGATCAACCAAGAACGATTCTTCCTCAACCAACCAAAGAAGATCTAGAGGTCCCTCCTAGATTTGAATATGTTTGTACCATGTCTGTTTGCAGGAACCTAGACACAAACAAGATATTCATTCGACATCATTCAGCATGAACAGTCGTGTGTCTAATAATTCTGTATTTTTATTGAATTTTCTTAAAAATTGGCGCATCATTACTACTGCTTCAGTTGAAGAGATCGGATGTGTTGTTGAGATTTGTTTCAATATCCATAAGATTGCTCTTAATCGATCCGAACGAAATTCAATTGTGAAATTTTTACCCATTATTCGTTACATTGGAAAGTGTAGAAACTCAGACAAAGCTAGAAGCCTCTTAGAAGTATTTTCTCCTCATTTCGTTCAGACTATTGTTCGAGCAGCTCTATTGCAATGAAGTTTGCTTGTCGAGTTCAACCCTTTGTTGCTGTTTCACAAAAAGAAGCAGATGCTATTCATATGGATCAGAAGCTTGATGAATTGATTGGAAATAAAAAGATAAACTCTCATTTGAAACGACGATTGTACGAACATGGTCTTGCAAAACTGAGGAATTTTCGAGAAGATTTTACAGAAGAATCTCTTCCGCCTCCTACTGTCATTCCAGAGAAACGAGTAAAAGTCACTAGAAAAGTTCCCAAACTTACTGTAAAACGAAAGAAGAAAATTGTTGAAGAACCTGTTACGCCTATTCAACAACCTGTCTCTCCTATTTTACAACCTCCACATACTCCCGCAGCTGAATTGGAATGGGATGAGTCATTGGGATTTTCTCCAAAGAATACACCAAAGATCAAAAAGGTTGTGACACCAAAGCCTGAGAAGAAGACGAAGAGAGGAGATAGGGAGTTGAAAAGCTTGGCCCTCCCCAGTTACATGCAACCCACCACTGCATCCAGAAGACAAACGGGAAAAGGAACAAAGAGACTTTATGTTAGAGCATGGGAATGATTTATTGTAAAATTTCTCGAACAAGAATGAGTATCTTTCCAAGTCGATTCTCGCCTTTCCATTTTCTAGGATTCACGTCATGACTATGTCCTATCGATATTCCACTTGCCCATCTGGAAAAAATATTTATTGCGAAATTGATAAACAAGTATATACCTTTCATTCACTGGTCCTGCCTCGACAATGTATGAATTTCCTGTTTGACAAAGTACCAAACGAAGCGACATGTTCTGATTGAACTAGAAACAAAGTCACAAAGTTAATAATTTCAAACCTTTTCAAATATTCCCTTAGTCATTACTGTAGCAGAGATTCTGTTCCACTCTGAGTCATTGTATCGTTTGACTCGTCTGCCTAGTCGTTTAGCTTCATATGGTGAGGCTGTCGATTGAATTTTTTCTGCCATTTCCGAATCTTTGAAATAGACTAAAGCACAATTTGTCAATATCGGAGGATCTTTACCAGCTTTGGAATATTGATAATATTGTGACACGTTGAACCACTTGATTCCATCAATCTCGAAAGGAGAGAAATAAAAGTTGCTCAGAAAACTCTTGGGTCCTTGGAATAGACAGAAGCATCTGCCATCCAAATCCCTTTTGAACACAAGGCCGTGGTTGTTGACAGATAACTTGCTACTAGTCTTTGGACGAACGTGAAGTGATTGCAAATAGTTAAAGATATCCTGAGTCGCAATACAATCTCCGAAGGGACAGATACGATCAACCGCCAAGACGAGATCCATTTCTGATAATGAAAAAGAGCCTGAATGATCTATTTTATAATCTTGATGAACCGAGTGCATACTCATCGCACGGAAATCTCAAAAAGGAAAGCGGTAAAACTTCAAAGCAAGTTCAATCATTTCTTGAGAAGCAACACGTTTACTCGAAACATAAACAAACTAGATATAGATTTCCAAGAAGAAAGACAACTGGAGTGGGCGTATTCTCTCACGTGCAAGCAGATTTGATCGATATGAAGGAATTCGAACGAGAAAATAGATGGAAAAAATACTGTTTATCAATGATTGATTGCTACAGCCGGTATGCATTCACTATTCCTCTACTTAACAAAAGTGGACCAGTGGTAGCTGCAGCTTTAAAGAATTGCTTTGAGAAGTTGCACATGTTCCCAACATATTTGGTTACTGATAAGGGCAAAGAATTTAGAAATAAACATGTGCGAACCTATTTGGATTCGCATAACATTGTACTTATCCATCCCGAATCAGAGATCAAATGTGCAATGGCTGAGAGATTTAATAGAACCTGGCAAACTCGTCTTCATAAGTACTTTACCCATAATAGTACCCGGAAGTGGATAAATATTTGCGAGAAATTAACGCATGCAATAAACAACTCTATACATCGAATGATTGGTTGTACTCCTCATGAAGTGTTCACTGGACAAAAACAACCCCGTGAAACGAATGCAGTCCGGAGTAGTAAACCAAAGTATATGGTTGGAGATTTGGTTCGCATCAGTCAAGCGAAAGAAGTATTTCAACACGGATACAAATCTAGATGGACGAGTGAAGTATTTTCCATTGTACATGTAAATAATGATAACCCACCCTCATATCGTTTAGTTGATCAAAATGGTGAAGAAATACTTGGAATTATGTATGAGCAAGAACTCGTAATTGCTGTCTAGAAAGAGAGAGAAACGCCGGCACCTAGGTCCCCTAGGAAGAAACCCTAGGGTCCTACAAAGACCCTAGGGCCCTAGGGAACTTTTGTTTCCTGGGAACTTTGTTCCCTAGGTCCATCTTTTATGTTGTCTTGTTTAACTTGTTCAATAATAAATATCTTTATCTACAGAATAGCATCGACATGGGGAACACGATTTTCATCAATAGTTAGAACTGAGTCATACTCGCAGTGAAGAATACAATAAATTCCTCCAGAGGGAACAGCCTTGTTGAATGACAGTTTGAAACTAGTAGTACCAAGATTGATTAGATCAAAAGATTCAGAATCGAGGTGAGGTGAGACTTCAAAAATGAAAAATGCGTAGCCGTTCTTGAACATATCCCTTGTGATTCCGTTATTTCCAGTAGTTCTAGCCATCCCACTTCCTTCGAGCATATTGAGGTATGACGAGAGGTAGTTGTTGTTTTCAAAATCAAGATTAAGAGGACGAGCAGGAATTGATCTCCCTCCACACTCGAGAAAAGCATCTTTGAGGTTGAAGTGCTGGAAATTGAAAGGTGTTTTCTTATATGATCCGAGATACGATTCAGCATCTACCATACACATTACAACTCTCTTGGGTAGGGCGGAAGTGAGCAATCTACAATCAGGAGCATCGAATCTACCCTCACTAACAAAGAAACTTCTCATTTCCACCGCAGATAGAGGGTACGAAACCATTCGGTGCTGTTTGAGTAGTTGTTCAATAGCCGAAGAAGCAGAGTCATGAAGTTCGTATTCATGAAGCATGAGCTTCATATCCGTAACTTCGTATGTATACTTTATAGCGTCAGCTGGGATTTCAATACTATCAATCACAAATTTTGGTTCGTTAAGATAGGCAACGAGCTTAAAATCTACGTAGTTCAAAAGAAGTCGAGATTGATTGAAAAGATTAAGATTAAGAGTCGCGGCAAACTGAGCTGAAGAACCCTTCTCTGTCCATTTCTGTCTCAGGAGATGACCAACAGATGCGGAATCATTCACTTTCTCGTCAAACGCATATCCGCCAAGTGAGAGTGTGGTATTCTTCGTCTCTTTATCGAAATTAAGTTCAGTTTCAATGATGGCTCGCCATGGATATAACGGTGATGAATCTTCCACAAGTACCCCATTGATGTAGACTTGAAGCTGCTTAAATAGTGTCTTGCCAATCATTTGAACAAATGCAACTGGGAGCGTTTCATTCGCTGCAACCTTTACCTTTGCACCTTCTGCATTTCTAATGGCAATAGTGAAAGACAGATAGCTTCTCTGGAGATTCAAATAGTTTTTCTGTAGGTTGTACCTCCACTCTAATGGTCCAGTTGACCCCTTTGTGAGTGAATTAGTGAGAGGACATTCGATATATCTACTAGAAACTACACCAACGGATGTGGCTGGAACAGAAAAAAGATCAAGTTCAGGAATAACAGTTTTTTCAGATTTATCAGAAAGTACTTTAAGCATTATGGAGCGGGCAGAAAATACGACCGCTTAGTAGAAGAGGTGGGATTAGTTATGGCCTTTTTCCTCTTGCCAAGTCCAGTTAAATTTCGAATAGCTTGTCGTCCATGTTTCTGAATAGCTTCGGTTGGTGGAGTTCCTTGCGAGATATCTGATAAAGAGGCAATGCCCGTTTGAACTAACTGTTTTCCAATCGGGGATCTCAAAAACGAGGGAATAGCATAACGCAGTTTACGAACAATTCCAGCAATTCCATAACCTCTCTGATACTTGGAACCAATAAACTTGAGTCCACTTCCGCGTTGATTGATAAGTGACTTAAAATCAATTTTATCATATTCGAAATCAACAGAGAGATCGTGAGCAACCATACTGTACAGTGGTAAATGAATCAACTAATCTTCACAAAGTGCAAAGTACAAATAGTAGTACCAAAGTGAAATTTAATAGGTCTACCAAATTCGTCACAAATTTCTACTTTTATACAGTCTAGATTCTCAGTGCAAATGGGAAAGTATCGAATCGGATTGAAGGTTCTAGAAACTACAGATTCATTGCCAGAGATAGGAATTACTCTGAGAAGTTGGGTCTTTGATTCTGCAACGATATTTGGTTCAATGCAATCGGCATAGACGTAGATCGTGGAACAGTTGTTAAGAAAATCAGTACTATATTGTGCGAATGTTTTCTCCTCATCGATTAGTTTCTCAGCGAACCCACACAGGTAAGCAAGCTCCTCAGACAGATTGATGTTTGACACTCGATCCTTGTCTAATTTAATAAAAATTCTGTTCAAAATTGAATCGTAATCAAAACAGAATCCATTTCTTGAGAACTGCTCTTCGGCTCTTTGTAGTCCTTTTTGAGAAATTGAATTTTGAATTCCTTGAAAAATGCTCTGTACCTTCAGTCTATCGGATGATTCATTCTTTCTCATCTGTTCTATTGATTTGATCATTCTCTGAATCCCTTCTTCTTGTATGGATGCCACCTTCAGAAGGCCTCCCTCTTGTTTCGTTGCAATATTCAGGAACCCCTCCTCCTGAATTGTAGCTAATTTGTTTTGACTTTTTTCATGGATTGACGTGATTTTACGTAGCTCATCCTTTTGATTGGAAGCCATCCCCTGTAGAATCTCGGTCCATTTCTTGAACTCTTCATGCTGCTTGTTAAACACTGCTGTCACTTCCTTTGGTAATCCTACCGACTTTTGAGGCTTTGGCTCTTGAGGTTTCGAGTCTTGTGGTTTAGGCTCCTGAGGTTTAGGTGGTTCCTGGGCTGGTTTGGATGGTTCCTGTGCTGGTTTGGATGGTTCCTGTGATGGTTTGGGCTGTGATGGTTTCGGAGGAGTAGGGGATGTATTGGCAATATCAGCAGCCAATGCAGAACCAACAACAGTGGCGAGCCGTGCAAATTTAGCTCGTTTAAGCTCTTCAATTTCTTCAGGTGTAGCATCCCTCACTAGTCCTGCTGCAAGCTGTCTTTTCAATTCTTCCATTTTCTCCTCTTCGGTCATTCCGGATGCGTCTCTTTTCCTCCGATTCTCACTCGATGAATTCCACAGGGCATTTAGAATACTGAAGATATCCCGATAATCTCCTTTTTTAACGCGATACTCTGATTTTGTACCATCCGAGTAATTAACTGTATAGCTTACGTCTTCAGGCAAACTTTCGAAACTATTAGAATAAATAATTTCAGAAAGTCCACAGACCCATTTACTCGGTTTGAGATAAATAGTTTCGGGAAGTCTGACTCTGAAGGACGAGCTGGTGTTGGACGGATGGTTCTTCGCGTTCGAAGGTATAGTAATTGAGAAGTCGGGCATTACACAGTGGAAATGGAATAAGTAGTGCCAAACAGAAACTGAGCAACCCCCACCAGAGTGTAGTGTGAATTGAGTTGAGAGTAATATTAATCAGTGAAAATACAATGCACGTTAGGACAGAGACCAGTTGAAAGAGAATAAATATATTGAACCGTTTGCCAATTGATCTAGATATCATAATGATTTATCAGACGTATAAATAGACCTTATCTCAATAGGTCGTGTCTGTTAAAAATGTTTATTATGAAATCACCATGTCTATTATATTGTTCTGGAGCGACTCAAACTGGAAAATCCACGCTTGTTCTGAGGATTATCGAAAATATTAATTCTCTTTTTGATAAGCCCATTGATCGAATCATCTACTGTTACGGTATTAACACTGGGAAGCTACCTCAACATACAATGATTGAATTGAACGAAGGTCCTCCGGATATGCAAATGCTCGAAGGAAAGGAGCATAAACTTCTCATACTTGATGATTTGATGTCATATTATGTAAAGAACAAAGCTGAATTAAACAATCTATTCACAAGGGTAGCCCATCATTGTAATTGCTCCATAATCAATGTTGTTCAATCCCTATTTGCTCAAGATCGCACTGCCCGAGCAAATAGCACCTACATTTGTCTAACAAAGTCCACCGGAGATAC